>JAZKJV010009032.1:0-231565 GCA_037367405.1 Ottelia alismoides | reverse complement strand
TAAGTGATTATATATGGAAAATATTTTATTTCATGCCATAATGAGATTATTGGTCATGTAAACAAAATTTCTGGGTGCATATATTTAGGACGCTGCGCCCATTTTCCTTGAAAAAACCTACCTTGTTTCCTTTTTACTTGAAGTGAAATAGAGACCTCCTATTTTTTTCTTAAAATAAAAGCAGCAGCCTCGACTCCACCCAAAGAGGCACTCCCTCAACTGGAGAGCAGAAATGTCGAAAGAGGAAGAAAGCCCTAACCCTGCTCCTAGATTTTTCGTCGCCGTTCACGTCGGCGCGGGCTTCCACTCTCCTTCGAACGAATCTGCCTTCCGCAGAGCGATCAAGCGCGCCTGCCTCGCCGCCGCTCGTGTCCTTCGAAAGGTCCAATTGTTGACCCCATTCTGCTCGCAAAAGCTATTGATTGCATCCACAATTCATTCCAAACAATATGATCGTTGCAAAGTTCCGTTTTCCATTTTTTTATCCAATTGTTGATCAATGCCTCAACTTTCAGGGTGATGGAGGGTGCGTAGATGCCGTTTGTGCGGCCATTCGAGTACTAGAGGTTTGCCCTCTTTTTAAAAGCTTCTTTCTTGACCTTTATTTGAGTTATTGGTGCTATTTGGTAAACTTCAGGTCACCCGTTTGATTGAGTCAGATAATTAGTGCGACTAGTATAAAACAGTGGGGTCCTTGTCTATCATCGTTGAGACGTGAGATTTGCCACCATGCAGGGTTTCTACTGACATGTCGGGGTTTAGTCGGACCTCTCACCACGTGCTTAAATATCTCATTTTCTTGATCCGACGCATTGGATTGAGAATTTTCGCACATTTTTTAATCAAGTTCAATCATAACGGTTGATGATCCCACTCATCCAATAATACAATCCAATTTACTGCAATTAGGATTGGATTTTTTTGCTATTACTCTAACACAAATCTTGTCACGTGCTTTTCTAGCAATCCTGTAATCATGCGGTTTTTCTAGTGCGTTTTGCATATTTAAGCAAATACATATTGGACGTTTTTCATTTTTTTAATATGTTCACATATAATCATAGGCATGCATAAAATCCATGGTAGTAATTGTAATTACTCGTATTATCATCTGTTTTGCATTTCTTATTACATCACTGAATGTTAGTTGGCGGTTAGCTTGGGAATTTGTTTCTTTCATTTGTGAAATTTGGCACACTTTATGATAATATTTTGGATTGTTTCATCTTTGTCACTCATGATTCCTATCTATCAGATATAAAAAGGATGAAAGCTCAAATTAAAGTTCTAAGTGTAACTAGTCATATTTATGTCATACACACACTTCTAGAAGAGAATGCAACGGCGAACTTTTTTGACAATTAGCTGCAGTGAAGCTGGAAGAACACTGACAGAGACAATAATATACCACAGATATGACGTGTCAATAAGCAGGGAGTTACTATCGTGAGGCGATGAATGGGGCCAGGATTGGGGTGTGGGGTGTTGGACTTTGGAAAAATGTAAGCATATATCATGGTCACGGACACATCTGCATGTTATTAAGTTCATTTAATTTGCTTGATATTGTTTTTCCAAATGATAGTTTGAGAACATGTTTTGTTTAATTACACTGTCTCATTCATATATTTTTTTGAGAAGATTGTCTCATTCATATATTTATTTGAGAAGATTGTCTCATTCATACATGTTCCTTTATTTACATTGACTCATTATGAGAAGCCATTATACTTCTCTCTTTTTGATATTGCAAGTATAGTTATTTTTCTATAGGATGATCCTATAACCAATGCAGGAAGGGGTTCGAATTTGACTGAGGAAGGACATGTAGAATGTGATGCTAGCATAATTGATGGCGTATCTGGAGCTTTTGGTGCTGTTGGAGCAGTCCCAGGTGCTTTAAAGTTGAACCTTGACAAAACAGTACTTTTAAAATCAGAGATTTTCCTTGGCTTTGAACATTATATTTACAATTAAGAAAACTTAAATAGGAAACATTGCATTTAGTTGTAGAATTGTTGGTTGAGAAGAATAACGAGTGCTTTTGCGATGAAAAGTCTATATTGATTCCTAAAAAAACAGAGGATTTTTTGAACCCTCTTATCCTCTATCTCCATGCTTCCCTCTTGGAAACCTTATAAACATTTGCATCTTTCCTCGCTCTTAGTTTTTTGCTTTCTCAATCCTTTGTCTTTTATGATGCATTATCATGCCTTCATGATTAATGGGATGAATAATGTCATTATGTTGATACGACAGAGAGAATAAAAAAAGAGGGGGTACGCAATATGGAGATGGGGTATAAGCTATTGGTGAAGGAGGTTGGTTGGTCTTTTATGGGCCTTGGGACGATTGCGAGGCAATTTCGCAGGATAGGTGGAAGATTAGAGGCTCTTCTTAGGGAGTGTTTGCATTGGAGGGAGTTATACTTCTGATGTAGGGCTAAGGGGCATAAGACACGGGAATGCCAAGGTCTCATGGGATGCTTTTGATGCAAGGGCTTAGTCCTAGACTATGGTCTTGATTGTCATGGGTTCATGGAAGGCCGTATTGATATCGATATTGTTTCAGTCTGCCCGGAAATGGATATATCGGGATATATCGACGATATATCGACGATATCTGTGGAAATGTCGAATATGGCGCAAAAAAACCAATTTTTTTGGCATTTTTCAGAAATTAAGGTCATCCAAGATATTAAAACAACAAATAACGTACAAATACACACTTATATCACACATATCGGTCCATTTATAGACCATATATCGCACATATCGGTATCACACATGTCGGTTATATCGAACATATCGATATTAATATTGATTCTTGACTTATAAATATTGGAAATGGATTTTATTCAAGTTCTTATAACATGAAATGCTACAAATATACACCTAGAAAATACATATAGATCATTTATGAGGACTATGATCCTTATAGTGCACATATATCGGTCATATCGAACATATCACTGATATTGTTAGTTGTTGACATACTATATACATTGAAAATGGAGTTCATCCAAGTACTTTGATCACTAAATAATTTACAAATGTACTCTTACTCTCTTAGACAACGCATATTGATCATCTATGAACTTTATATCGCATATATCGATACGGCTGTACTGTTAGTTGTTGACCTATATATATATATTGAAAATGGACTTTATCCAAGTTCTTAGATCACTAAATAACTTACAAATATACTCTTAGATCTTACATATCGATCATCTATAAAGCTTATATTGCATATATCGATTATTTCGAACATATCGATATTAATGTTGATTCGTGACTTATAGATTTTTTTTGAAGAATTGACTTATAGATATTGGAAATGGATTTCATTCAACTTTTACAACATGAAATAACTTGTAAATATACACCAAGTTGAAGAACCATTGTATGCACCCTCCTGTCGCACCATACCAGACAATACGGGGGTCTCGCTGTCCGGTCAGCAAGCCTGGGGGGGCTATGGGGGGCCCAGGTTCCCCTCCCTTGCGGGGGTGCGGGGGCAGCGCCCCGACCTGGAACAAAGTATATAAATCATAGATTGTTTTAATACTAGGTGTAGCTAGATAGGTAGTGGAATCGAGCTTGCATGAATAATAACATTCATATATAGGGATATCGACGAAATATCAGTGATATCGGTCGATATCTTGTATTTTTTGTACTGAATCCATTCTTTTCGACCGATATGGACTGATACGGGGATATATCGGCGATAAATCGGCAATATATCACCGATATCCCTGTAAAAGGATATACACTCCGATTTCAATACCCCCAACCTCTCGATATCGATTTATCGGCGATATATCGCCAATACGGCCTTCCATGCATGGGTTTATTGGACGTAAAAGGGGCCTTGGATGTTGGTGACAATCAAAAAAACATAAGGACATGGCTAGGGATGGTGGGTATCTAGTAGACGTTGCCATTGGTGGCTCTATGATGAAGGAGGCAATCACTGAGGTGACTTATGTGGCTGCGACGATATGGTCTTGGGTAGGGACTTTAGTAGCGATGTGATTTAAATATTCGACTTACTCATCTTGACATGGGGATTATACACCAATGATGTCACATATCTCCTACGCTGCACATCGTAGTTGCTCCTACATGTTCGTTACTTGTAGGCATCCATTGATCAAGGGCAACATCTTAGCTCCTGCATGTTCTAACCTCATTCCGTTGTTGGACTTAATGTTCAATTAATGAGATCATATCTCGTCATGGGTAGTTGATGGCATTGCTTTCTACACGATTAGAATTGGGGGGATCGTCGTAGCCAATGTTAGGTATTGCCGTTGTTGTTGGGATCTAGTTGTTATAGGGGGTCCACATGGGTAGCCTCCCCTTTATTGTGGCGGTGATGATGTGACCACTTTGATGATTGCAAGGTGTGGTTGGTGGGTTGAAGTGTGAGCTTGACAATGGCAGTGTGATATCAATGTAGGAGGACAATGATATCAATGTTGGGGGACAACAATAGTGGTGGAAGTTATCGAGGAATGGGATGGGAACACTGGATTTTTTGGAAGACGAGGCGTCATGGCCTAAGATGACAAGCGAGGAGTTGGTGTAGGTTTAAGACGGGTCTTTATGGTTGGAGATCCTAATGATGTGTCGGTTATATTTTTTTGAGGGAAAGGGTGTCAGTTAAACATTAGGATCAAGAACCAACATAGCCGTTGCGATCTACAGCGGGTTCAAGATTCGATGCATTTTTTTTAGTTCATGCATGCCTTCTTTCTTGGTCGTTCTGGTACATTGCTGTTAGAATAACATTCGTCATCTTACGCAGACCCATGAGTTCCACCATCAAGAATTCATATAGGGAACACATAAAATAATCAATACCATAGGGCCATGTTTTTTATGAAGTTTTCCTACGATGAGTGTGGCTTATATAAGTTTGGAGGTTTGACTCCTTTCCCTGTTCAACTATAATTCTTAGCGTACTTTATAAGTATTTTCCACCATTGGAGGGGATGTAGAAGAAGAAATTGCCTTGCCTAATTTGTGGTAAAAGGTGGAGTTGAGGGGGAATAGAATAAATTTTGATGCAACGTGAAATGGAAATATAGGGTTGCATTTATTTAATTTTTATCTGTTTATTTGAGTTGTCGTGTTTTTAATTAAATAAACGAGATCGCCTGTGATCCCAATTAATTAGTTAAAGATTTGAATTTCAAATTAGTCGGTTAGTCGGTTAGAGTCAAATTAGGATAATGGTTTCAATTTGAATTCGAGTTTCTATTTTTGTAACCTCATCCCTCCTATATAAAGGGAAGATAGGCTAGTGTTTTTAGTGAGTTCAATTGATATGAAAAATTGAGATTTTATCTCTATCTCTCTCTCCCCCCTCTCTCTCCCCTCACGTGGTCTTCACGTTTCTTTTCTCCATCCCCTCGTGTTCCTGACGAGCTTCTCCTCTCAACCCCTCCAATTTATTCCTCTCTCTCGTCTCTCTCCTCCCCTACGTGATCTCCGCGATTCTCTTCTCCAAAATACCTCATTTTTCCGACGAGCTTCTCTCTTTAAGCCCTCTATTTTTTCTCCACCAAAAAATTCCACCATCAAAATATTTTATTTTCCGTCGCCGAATATTCATTTTGCATCAATTGGTATCAGAGCATGGCCTACAGATCGTCCTCACGATCTAACGATCCGTCCAGACATTCACGCCGACACGCGACGAAACACCATCGTTCGTCGGAGCGAAATTGTGAGATTCGACCAACAAGCCATGGGGAAATTCTCCATCAACAGCTCGAAGATCAAGCAATTCGTCGGGAGACGAATTTTTTTTAAGCGGAGGAGAGTTGATGCAGCGTGAAATGGAAATATAGGGATGCATTTATTTAATTTTATCCGTTAATTTTATTTACGTTTATTTGAGTTGTCATGTTTTTAATTAAATAAACGAGATCGCCTGTGATCCTAATTAATTAGTTAAAGATTTGAATTTCAAATTAGTCGGTTAGTCGGTTAGAGTCAAATTAGGATAATTGGTTTCAATTTGAATTCGAGTTCTATTTTTGTAACCTCATCCTTCCTATATAAAGGAATGATAGGCTAGTGTTTTTAGTCAGTTCGGTGATATGAAAAATTGAGATTTTATTCTCTCTCTCTCTCTCCCCTCTCTCTCTCCCCTCACATGGTCTTCACGTTTCTTTTGTCCATCCTCTCGTGTTCCTGACGAGCTTCTCCTCTCAACCCCTCCAATTTATTCCTCTCTCTCGTCTCTCTCCTCCCCTACGCGATCTCCGCGATTCTCTTCTCCAAAATCCCTCCTTTTTCCGACGAGCTTCTCTCCTCAAGCCCTCTATTTTTTCTCCACCAAAAATTCCACCATCAAAATATTTTATTTTCCGTCGCCGAATATTCATTTTGCATCAAATTTCTAGGGTTTCCACCTTCTATATATAAGGGGATAGAGGGATGAGTACAAAATTAGGGCTTTCGCCCATCAACCTGCTTGTTGATCTTCCTCCACGATGATTGATTGTGGCTTCTCTTTGAAGATGATGAAGATGATGGCAATACTCATTCATGTGGCCGGTCACACATATGTTAAGTGGTAGACTTCCTGGGATCTACAAGATTTGAATTCATGTTGGCTTGGTCGTAAGCATCATTGAGTTGTTCATGACCTTGATGACATGCGTTCGACTCTCTTATTCGGATATAGATTTGGATGCTTACTTCTCGCTCAGATTGAGATGCTTGGTTTTTTTGTTAATCAGTCTTGGATGCTTGGCTCTTATTATGAATGTATCTGGACGACTAATTTACACAATTTTTGTCATGCTTGTGGGTGGCTTGGTACTTTGAGTGTACAACCCTCATATACAATATGAAATCAAGTGTATCATTATCTTTTCGAGCTTCACAATGTGGAAATGTTGCTCAATGCGTCGAGGTGGGACTCCCTCATGATCGTAGTCCATATATATAGTTTTCTTTTCCATAGGTTTGAAATCTAGAGCTAATTCGATCTGATTATGTTAATCATGTTAGGATTGATACCCCATCCGACCATGTAAACGATTATGTTGCATGGTTGTTGAGCTCGTAGTGGATCTTCCAAATTGGGAGGGGTTGTAGTGGGAGATGATGTGATGTCATCAATAGGTTAGGAGGATGATGTATGTATGCCTATGATAAAGTGGAGAGAGTGACAAGGATGGACTTCGTCATTGATTATCAGTTTGATATAACTTGCTTTGATGGGATGTCAAGCACAATTGAAAAATGAAGGTACCTACGTCGAACATGTATTGGCTAGGGTAGCCAATAAGTGAAAAATGATGGGGAGATTTAAGCATAAACATGGGGCAAAGATTCTTTTTTTTTGCAAAGAAAGCAAGATGTATAATTTGGGGGAGTGGTAGATGCATTAGGAGGGATTGGTTCCATATCCACTTTTCACAATGTGGCGGTGATTAAAAGATTGGATGGTCAATTGATTGCTCGATAGACTAATTTTTTTAATAGTTGGTCCCACTTAATGGTCTAGTGGTAGCACAGTGTGTCTACCACACAAAAGACTGGTTCAATTCCCACTCTTACAGGGGTTGCGTTAGGTAGTCGACGGCCAGCGTAAAAATAGTCGAATCTTTCAACATGGATTTGAGCAAGAATCCATGTAGCCGACCCTACTTATAGTGGGAGAAGGTTTAGTACATTTATTGGACTTTGGGGAGGATATTGAGTTCCTGATGGTTATTGTTAGATGATCGTTAATGACTATGACATCTTTGGATGAGGTTTTGTGTATGACCAATATATCCTAATATGAGGGGCATATTGTGAACATATTTGAGACTGAAAACACTTTTTTTTCTGAAAGGAACTGTCAACATTCTCATGGAAGAGTCGTTTATACGATTGGTGGTGACTTTGATGTCACTTTTACTTTGTTTAATGGGTTGAGAAGTTGCTTTGTTTGGACATGTATGACATCTCACTTATTTGACACAATGGAAAAGCTTGAATTGTTGAACTTTTTTGTGCCCAATTATCATTATACTTGGCATGATATTGCATTGTCAATTTGGCTTGAGGCGTCGAACGAGGTGGTTTATATGTTTGTTCTCATTGAAGAGTTGTTTATATGCCCTTTTCTTTGCTTGTCCGTCTACTATGACAATTTGGCTTGAGGTGGGAATCCCTTGGATTTAACATCGCTCCTTTGAAGACTTCTAGCGTTCCTTCTACATAGCGCAAGATAAAAACAGAGATGAGGTTCTTTCGGTGGTAGCGGTTTTGTGGGCCATTTGGCTAGGTCATAATGATGCTCTTTTCTCAGGTCATCGTTTTTTTGGGAAAATGTTTGCTCTCGTTCTAAGCGCCTGCTTGGCTCTTGGCTTCTGCAAGTTGTAATTTTTTAAAAATAATAAAATGTTGGGACGAACACCACTGCGTGTTTCCCCCTTTTTCCTGGCTTCAAAAAAATGATATTGCATTGTCAGCTACCTCTGGTGGTCTAGATTGTATTGCCTAATTATCGGTATCTTGCTTTTAACTTCATATTTCATTCATGTTATAATCTTTTATTTTAAAGACCGCGCATCCTATTTAACCAATCGCCTTCTCCGATCATCTCTTTTATCCTTAGAAGCCTTGGACCTTGGTCTCATATATGTGAGGTTGCTTGATTCATTTCACCCCCTTTTTCAGGAGCCTTATTCATCTTTTTTCTCTTTCAAGTTGACCTATGAGATCAAGCTCCGTTCACCAAAGGTTGATCATCAACTAGAGACCCACATCCCCCTATAAGTTCATTTGCAAGCAACTAATGCTTGGGATGATTTGAGGAAAGTACACATGAATTCAATCGAGAATATGCGGAGCATCTAAGTAGCACCATTGAAATCTTGCAAGCATCATTAGAGATCATCATCTTTCAGGGAGTTTCTTGGTTTTTAGATATGACTAGAAGATAGAGTGCATCACCTACTTTCTCCTTTAACATTTAGTGCAAAGATTCGAGCTCTATATTGGAGATTTCCATTTGCAAAAGTGGGCCTTATCTTCCTCCATTCGTAGTGGAATATGTAAGTATTGCAAGGAAGCTAGTACATTTCTAAAATTTTATATCTTGCATTTTCTGCAGTGGGAAATTAGGTGATTGTTTGAGCGGTTTGTCCTGAATGACTTTGTGGTCAAAACTGTCGCTACCGGTTGCGCGAGGCAGCAATTGCACGAGATTGCAACAACCAGGGGCATGGTTAACAAGGGTGGAGAAGTGAGGCAATACCATGCTTATATCTAAACCTCCCTCAGGATGGGAAGATAGATCAATGAAGTACCTCATAGTTGGGAGCCCTCTCTGTACCACCCAATCCCTTCGCTCTCTCCTTCTCTCTCGATCAGAACCACAATTTTTCGTTCAACATGTACGCTTGATCGACATTTGCCTCCTCACGATTGTTGCGTATTATCAGAGGAGCCAACCATCATGTTGCTGTTATGCGATTTTGGTATCGACATAATTGTTGAGCAACTTCTTTTTCCTTTGCTACCACCACCTCGCTCGACTCCTCAAAATAGATATATAGTTTTTTAAAAGCATTTTGACTTCGTTCAAAATATAAATATAAAAAGACCACATTCAATTTTGCACTTATTTTATTTGTTGGCATTAGGCTCCACGCCTATTTAATGGGGGACGATTGCCTTCTTCATAAAAGGGGTTGTTGACGGTAGTTTATGTTTGTTTGTTTTAATTCATCTTCTTGTATTTTGATTGATCCGTATAAAAATTAAAAAAAAGACCATGCCCTAAATGGTCCAATGGGAGCAAGAATTTCCAGGAGCATTTGGAACATTTCGTTTCTGAACAGAAGAACCGTTTTCAAGTAGTGCTCGATCGATTACGTATTAATCAATATTCGATTGATTGGTCCGAAGCTATCGACAAAGAAGATTTGTCTAAGTCACTTTGTTTCTTTTGTCTAAGTCACTTCTCTTTTTGTCCAAGTCACTTCTCTTTTTGTCCAAGTCACTTCCTTTTTTCTTTGTGAGTATCGGAAATGAATCTCTTAGTAAAAGTTATTCCTTAGTGTTTTTTCCTTATCACAATTACCTGCTTAATACAATATATTAAGTATATTTTTTTAATAACCTAAGGGTAGTTTGCTTGTTAAAACAAAAGAAGTTTAATTTTTAATAGCGACTGTGTTTGTTAAAAACACTCTTTTATTCAAGGTTCAGAAAATGGTATGCTTATGTGGGAAAAGGCTTTGCTATTGTTGTATTGTGTTTGTAAAAAACACTCTTTTATTCAAGGTTCAGAAAAGTGATAGGCTTATGTGTTCGAACATGTCACCGAATACTTAATAAGCGTTGTGCGGGGGCATATGCGCGGTATATGCGGTTCTATGCTGTTTTCTAACTTCGATGACTCATAATAACAAAACTTCAATACACATACATGCAGATTTGCAATACATGGGCAAAACCTCAATCGACATATATTAAAATATTAGACAATACACTGCATATACTCATGAAAATAATACATGAGCAAAATATAAAATATTTCATTATACATAATGGCGTGATGTATTGCAATGTGTACATTACTCATTTGAGGTTTCAAATTGAAATTTGAGGTTTTTTAGTGCATAAGTTGCTACGTATAGCTAATAAAATAGGTTGGTTTCAAATAGAAATTTAGGGTTTTTAAGTGCATGAGTTGCTGCTGTGTATAGCTTAAAAATGGTCTGATTACATGTTATTCTATGCTACTAAATAAAAAAATTCTAGCTGAGAATTTGAGGATATAAATTGCATGTTTGGGCTGATGTATAACTTGATTTTAAGTTGAGAATTTGGGGTTAAATTCTAGCATGATTTGTTGTTCAATTATAATGGATTGAATAATAAGAAATTAGGGATTCAAATGCCCAAATCTCTGCCGTCTTACTACCAAAATTTGGAGAATTTTGGGATTTTAGATTTGCATATGAGCTGCTGTTGATCAAATGCCCAAATTTCTATTACTAATTTGTTTAGAAATTTGATACTAAAAATCCAATATATACATATAGCAAGAAATTGGGAATGAATCTTTATATTTATTACATTTGAACTAGACTTCATATGCCAAGAATTTTGTTATAATTTCATTCAATAGTTTAGATTTACATTAAGTATTATTCATACTTTGGATCAGTTAAAGTTTTGTTCATCCAATTATCATTGTTTAACATTTTGAAATAAACATGTGTTAGCCGCACCCATGAGAGACTAAACCAGTTAGTCATTGCTATTATCAAGATCAATTGGTTATTGTATACCTTTAGGTTATTAACGGATGATGACATAGACATATGAGTTGATAGGCGTCAATGATAACAAATATGTGTGCCGGTCAAAGTGTCTCTTTCACATGACTGTGCGAGGGTGCAGTGATCCTCATCTGGGTTGGAGTTAGGATGCCCAAATTGGGCAGCGACCGCCTAATGCGCGAGTCTAGGATCCCAGTCTCTTCTTCGATTTTTATCGCGAGCTCGCAGTTATTACGCTTCCCTGGGATCCATGTGTTTCCATTTGACCAGTTCCGCTGACCCTGTGTTCTGTTAGGGTTCTTAGGCTGGAGGACCCTTGGTTTTTCTTTGAGCTCATTTAGCCTGTTCTTACGCATCGGGCAGGACTGGAGTGACTCGGACTGGTGAGTTTCTCACACTCGTTTCAGGGGTGTAGTTGGAGTTTTACCTAGCTTTCCCCTGAACTGCTCTTCCACTGGGAAAGCGAGACGGAATGCTCCCTTTGGAGGCTTCTTCACCGTTTGAGTTTGGTTACTGTTCCACTAATAGGTTCTGACGAGGAAAAATGTCGTGTCATGGAAATCATCTATATCTGAATGATATCTATTACTTAAGTGAAGCTAGTAGACGTGTTGGAAACTTAGCTAAGATACATTTACCCCATCGCATGCTTACGGAGGCACCCTAACGTCAAGGATTTCTTTCTATCTGAGGTATACTGTGAGGTCTCACCGGAACCAAGACCATATGCTAACCACGAATCTTGGGTAATTTGGCAAGGAAAAAGATCAGAACATGAAAATCATCATCAATCATCGACATTTAATAAGATCCATCATCATATCTTACAATTGATAGCAATAAAAAGGTGATAGCCTGGAGATCACTTACTCTTACATAATACTAATTAATAAAAGGTTAATTATTGAGGTTCGGAGTGTAGTAAGTAAGAAAGAGGACTAGTGTATTAAGCATTAGAAAACCTTCTTTCTATGTAAGTAGAACCAAAAGCGAAGTCATAGCTAGTAGCGCATGTGTCAAGGGAATTTCCCTAGGAGTCTAGCGTTCGTCGGAGGATTCAGACTGAGTCTACGGTTACACATCGTCGGAAGAAGTTCAATCAGTCAATCCCAGCTAAGAAGATGGTCAGCCTTAGCCTGTTCGATCCACCTTTCGTCGGATATTGCTTGTCTACCCCCTATAAGATAATGCTGCCTTTCTTGCATTCATTCTCAGCGAAAGTTCACAATCTGGGAATCCTGAGAGAAGTCCAGTGAAGCAAGGGGATGAATAGTGGGAAAGGAATCATCACTTCGGACGAGAATTTCCAAGTTCTCGCTTGTTCAAAGCTAGAACCACAATGTCATTACATGTCTACTTGCTTCCTTTTGTAACCACTTAACTCTTGTTATTTTAATAAATTTTGTTTATATCCAACGTTTGTTGACGTCTCTTTGTTGATACCATGATTGGCAGGAAAAGAGCCTGTCAGCCTGCAACGGAGTAGCTTGGGTGGCAGTCAACGATTTTTTTTGTCGGTACTCAAGATAGCATTGTACATATAGTTGTATTCTTATTGCGCTTACTTCTCTTTTGTTATATTTTTGGGACACATGTATAGAAAAATATATATTCTTTTGATACATATAATACTTTATGGAAATTAATGCAATATTCCTTTGTGATATGTGCCTTGTGGTGACTTGTTATATCAAGTGAATGTCATTCAAATCTTGCGAAAATTTTCCCTCATTCTGTAACTTGATGCGATCAAATATTAAATTTACTAATGGAAATGTTGTGTAAACGAGTAATCTGGATCTCGGGACGCCACATATATGATTAAATTAAATTTCCATAAAGTTGTTAAAATTTCTTATCATTAAAAGAACTTGGATTTTTTTGCGTTGGATTGCATTTTCTTATATTATTCTCTTTATTAAATAACTCATATAATAAATAATTATTATTTAGTTGATACTATTGCATCTTGTGATTCATTAAAAATAAAATGCAAGGCAAAATAAAATATGAATCTTTGTGCATTCTTGTTGAATTACACATTCTTATATTTGATTTACATTTATTTGATTAACTCCAACATGATAAACAAAACTATTGCTACTATTGTAGGGAAGATTGAGTACCTTAATGGTACCAATTATGAATCTTGGAGCAGAAAGATCTACTTAGGCCTATTACATGATAATATATGTCCACTATAGATAAGCTTGGCCCTACTTTATCTGAAAATCCAACAATGGAGGAAATTAGGTCATGTGAATAATGAGAGAAAACATATAATGGGGTAGGGGTTTTATGTTGACCCTCTCGGAGCTGAATCTGGTATGGATCTTCGAGACATGTAAATCAACATATGAACTCTGTACTGCAGAGAATGACGAATATTGCTACAAATAAGAAGTGAGGGCCCAACTCGCTATATAGGACAAATATTACTACAAATAAGAAGTGAGCGTCCAACTTCTTCTACACAAGTATAACTCTTATAGAATGAGAAATCTGAAAGTGTCCTAGAATATGTGAATAAGATAATCACGATGACCAATGATCTAGCGGTTGCTGAATGCGCGATTCCGGAGTAAGCAAATAGCAACTATTCTAGGAAGCCTCCCATTATCATTCAAAATGGTTGCATTGTCTTTCAGTACTAATGATAATATCACGAGTGTGACAGACCTACCCGAACAACTGATAATTGAGCATTATTTCTTGAAGTAAAGATCAAAGTTGATATCTTCGAGGCCAAGGAAGATAAAGAAGCTAATTTGGTGCACACCAAGAGACAACTAGGACCCGCCAAGACAAACTTCAAAGGAACAGTGAGAAAGCCATGTGGTTATTACTATGGTTGCAACAAATATAACCACTTTAAGATCAATTGCCCCAACAAAAAAAATCTAGAAATTCTAAAGGGCATGACAATAAAGGCAAGAAGAAATTTGATTTCGCGGCTATAGTGGAGTGGAACTCTGTGGTCACTGACTATGATGAGTGGTGGATTGACTATGGTGTAACTCATCATATTGTCAAGATCAAGGAGGTCTAGCAGACTTCAAGGAATCGAAGAAAGGTGAACAAAGAATCTTCACGTGGAACAACACCTACTTAGATGTTGAATTTGTTAGGACATAAAGGCTTTACCTAGGCGATGGTATCATGATAGAAGAAGATGTACTATATGGTTTAAGAATACGATGGAACTTGTATATGATCTAGTTCTACTTAAGAAAGACTTTAAAGTTCCTTTTTGTAATAAGCATATATTATAGGAAAAAGAATAAGGTTTATGCCATGGGAAAGTTTGTACATGAGCATGACCTGCTCTTTCTCTCAGTAATATGTTCTAGCGGATCAATGGTGGCCGTTTCTATGTTTTCTTTGTGTTATTTGTCTTATGATTTGTAATACATGAGACCAAGGCTTATAAGAAACTCAGAAATGGATTAAATGATTAAAGATAATCTTTTACCTAAGATTGCGGATGCAAGGACATTGCCTTGTAAACATTGTTTGATCTGTGAAATAACGAGAAAACCTTTCTTACAAAGGTTGGTCAGCAGAATTATTAGGTTTTATCCATTCGAGACATGTTGACTGTTGTGTATCAATACACATTGCAATAATGAATACTTTATAACATTCATTAATGAATACTCCACTGTTGTAAAAGTCGGCCGACTAGTCGGCCCGAATATGCGACTTGGGTGGGTGCCCGACTCGAATAGGCCAAGTCGGCCTATAGTCGCTCGAGCCCGACTAAGCGGGCGTATAGTCGGTCTAGGCGGCCGATTGACCGGTCGATATCTGCATAGATGATCCGAGATTCAGATCCGATTAATCACTTAAAGAGTTACTGCGGTAATGACTTCAAGGGTTACTGTCTAACAGTAACCCTCCACTCTCGACACCCCCGACACCCTCGACCCCTCGACCCCTCCACTCTCGATTCCCTAGACTTAGAGGGCCCCGACCCCGTGCCACTGACTCGCCGGCGCTGCCTCTAGGCCTCGCCGCCCCCGTTGCCTCCAAGCTCCAATGCCTCGCCAGCCCCATGCCTCTAGCGCCTCACCGCTCCCACACCTCCAGTGCCTCGCCACCCCCACCTTTAGGTTAGTTTTTTTATTTTTTTGTTTTTGCTTATATTTTGTTTTCTCTTCTACTTTTTCTTAGGTTGATAATGTTGAACTTAAATGTTTTTTTTGAGACTCAAAAAAAGGGGGACACACGCAACGGTGCTCGCCCCAATGCATTAAAAAGGAAAAAGAGATACTTACAGGAGGGAAGGGACGAACATGAAACAAAAACAAGATGGTGGGTGGTATCCAAGAGGCGATACCCCCCGCTACAAAAGCATCATATTATGTTGAGGTCCAATCAAGTAGGAAACCCGAGGTCGAAGTACGAATATTCTCCAGGTTAGAACCGCTGCCTTGCAAAAAGCATGGCCTCAAATTTCAGCGAAATTCAGTCGAATTTCTGTCGAATATCGATATCCAGTCGAAATCGAAATTCCACCGAAATGACCGAAATGACCGAAATATAGGGGTCCTAGTACAAAAAATAACCGAAATGACCGAAATTTCGGTCGAAATTCCACCGAAATTCCATCGAAATTCTGTTTTGGTCGGTGCCGAAATGGTGACCGAAATCGATATTTAAGGCCTTGGCAAAAAGAGCCTCGTTTCTTCCCAACCAAATGCTCCACAGCCGCGCAATTGGCTCCAGCAATGTCACCCGAGGGCGACCCCTGACGTTGAACAAACTATCGCAGAACGAGGCAAATGAGGACAGGTCGAGCCAGCCCAAGTCATCCCACAGGGCACAAACACAGCCACAATGAAAGAATAAGTGGTCGATACTTTCCGTCTCCAGGCCACAGAGGCCACAGTCGGGCGATGCATTTGGAAACATAGTAGCACAACGTTCCCGAGTTAGCAATCTTCCCCGACGTGATAACCAAAGGAATATTCCAATGCGTTCAGGGAGCTTGAGCCCCCACACGAATCTGCAGTCCCGCAAGAAAGTCGCATCATCGCCTGTAATGTTAGGTAAAAGAGCCTGGTAGGCCTTACGGGTAGAGAAGGTGCCGTGCTTCCAAGCCAAATGATCACGGCCAAGAGAAGGCAAGGGGGCGTCAGCGAGAACGGACATGAGAGAGATGTAATCATGCATTCGCTGCTCCGATAAGAATTCAGTAATTGGAGGGCACCAAATGCTACCATCCCAGCAGGAAGCCACCGTGACGTCCTTGTGGGTCACCAATGCGAACAGCCGGGGGAAAAGGTTCCTAAAGGCACCCCTCCCCGTCCAATCGTCCTCCCAAAAACGAATCGAGTTCCCATCACCGAGCTTAATAGCAAATAATGATCGACTGCGGTTAAGGGCATCCACCACCCCCGCCAAAAAGATGAGAATTGCCCCTGAATATCCTCACGAAATGCAGATGTGATTTCACCCCCAGCCGCCTCCCTCAAACAATTCAACATCAAGTTCTCCTCCCTACCCCAAATCCTCGCCGCCCATTTGAGCAAGAGGGCATCGTTCACCGTCGCCAGCCGCCTCACGCCCAACCCCCCTCCCGCTTAGGCCGCGTGACCTCATCCCACCCCACCAAGTGTGCACATCCCTTCCCCCTTCCCCCTTCTTCCCCCACAAGAAGCCCCGCATACACTTCTCCAATCTTGATCGAACCCCCTTAGGCATCCCACGCACAGAGAAGAAGTATATAGGGATGGAAGATAAAACAGATTTGAGTAGTACTAATCGCCCTCCACGGGAGAGAATAGCCGCGCGCCACCCGGCCAAGCGAGACTCCATCTTCTCCACAACCGACCGCCAATCGCGAATGCGAGCGCGGCCCACCGTCAAAGGTAGACCCAGGTAATCAAAGGGGAGAACGGTAGGAGGAGAGCCCAGCAGCCGCGCGCATTCCCCCACCTCCGCCGCAGACATGGAGAAGGGGACGACCTTGGACTTATTTCCATTGATTTGTATGCCAGAAACCTCGCCGAATAATTGAAGAGTAATAGCCATACTGGAAACTTTCGAGGTATCACCCTCGATGAAGCAAATTGTGTCATCAACGAATTGAATAAGCGGAACATGGTAAGGGCCAAAGGAGCACCCACGAGACAGCCCGGCCGCCACAACTCCATCAATCATGCGCGTCAGAACATCAACCGCCAAAACGAACAAAAGGGGTGCAAGGGGACACCCTTGTTGAACCCCCCTACGGGGTTGGAAAGTGCCCCCAGCCATACGACCATTGAGAAGGACAGAAAGGGATGCCGTGGTCACACATCGCCGCATCCACGAAATCCAGATCAAGGGGAACCCCCTCCTCATAAGAACGGACCACAGAAACCGCCAATCTAAAGTATCGTAGGCCTTCGCAAAGTCAATCTTCCATAATATCCCCTTGGAATCATGCTTCCGCCAAGCCTCAATAATCTCCGAGACGACAGCATAGCAATCAGAAATTTGTCGCCCACAAACAAAAGCGGCCTGTGAAGGCGAAATAAGCGAGTCGAGGAGTGGGGCGAGCCGCCGTGCCAGAGCCTTAGCAATGATTAAGTAAATCGCATTCGAAATGGAAATTGGCCGGAAATCCTCAATCCGGATAGCCGAAGTAGACTTTGGAATAAGAACAATAAGAGCCCTGTTAAGTTTATCAAAGCCACGGTTCCCCTCGCAGAAGTCACGCGCCACATCCAAAACATCATTAGCAAGAACGTCCCAGAAATCCCTGTAGAAGCACACCGGGAAGCCATCAGGCCCCGGCGCAGCATCGAAATTGAGGTCCCATACGACCCCCTTGAGGTCCTCCATAGAGAGCGGTCGGGCAAGCGCCTCCGCAGCAGGCGAGGGGAGAGTGGAAGCCCCACGGCCCGACCAACGCCACCGCCGCGGAACCGGGGTCCCAAACACGCCCCGAAAGTAATTCCCCACAGCCACACCCACATCCTTCTCCCCCTCAATAAGCGCACCATTGATGAGAATAGATGAGATAGTATTAGAGCGCCGTCGGCCGCTCGCCACCCTGTGGAAGTACGCAGTGTTGGCATCCCCATCCTTAAGCCACCTCACCCGGGAGCGTTGGCGCCACTCGATCGATCGCTTCCGATCCTCCAATCTAGCCTTCTCAACAGCCGCAGCGCGCTCGGCCAACTCACCCGGAAGCAAGTCCCTGTCGTTCTCAATTAGGTCGAGCCTCAAAATCGCATCATCAGCTGCCATACGGGCGACAATACGAGCCTGTCGCGACTCCCGCTTAAAGGAAGCCAAGACCGTTCTGAGAGAAGATAATTTATGGTCAAAGCGTCGGGCAGCAGTGCCCGCATAAGTGGTCTGCTCCCAATGATTGCGCACAAGATCCTTGAACCCCGGCTCAAGAAGCCAGCATCGCTCATAACGGAAAATCCCACGAGGACGCTGTTCATCCCCGGAATCCCAAATGATGGGGCTGTGGTCAGAGAAAGAGCGCGGTCGAGAGCTGACCGCGCACAAGGGGAAGCCCTCCATCATTCGAATATTTGCCAAAAAGCGATCGATCCGCGATCTGGAAGAATTTGTCCTCCAAGTGTAAGAGATATCATTCGGCACGAGCCCCTCCAGAGCCAGATCGCGAATGAAGTCCAAAAAGTCCCCAGTGCCTGGATCATGACCCCCACGACCACGGGGTCGGTCCTGCGAGAGCAACGTGACATTGAAATCACCCCCCAAAAGCCAAGGCAAATCACTAAAAGCGAGCGCATCCTCCCGCAGGTCCTCCCAAAGTTCCCGATGAGCGATGTGAGAGTTAGGCCCGTAGACACAAGTGAAAGCGACGCTCGTATTAGAATCAGACATAGTCAACACCACCGAGAGGGAGTGCCGCCCAACCCGCAAGGAAGAAAAGGAGAAGCGCGAAGAGCGCCAAGCCACAAATAAACCGCCGCCCGCGCCATTCGCGTCCAACGAACGAAAAGCATCCAGCCCACCAGCACCAAAGGACCGCCACAAATCTACATCCAACGCAGCCAGCTTGGATTCTTGAATAAAGGCAATGTCGCAATCCCACTCCAAGAGACGTGCACCCAAGGAGCGCCGACGATGAAGGTTGCCCAGGCCACGCACATTCCATGACAAAATCTTCATTAACAACGTCAAGGACCCCAAAAGCACAGCAGACCGAAAGGTAATCATCTTAAATGTTAATGTGTTATCGTTAGCAAATATGAAATAATAATGTTAGGTTAGGTTTTCTTCAATTTTTTTTGCTTAGGTTGATCTTAGATGTTGACATGTTGTTGCTTAGATTTGCTTAGGTTGATGATGTTGAACTTAGTTGTTAATATGTTATTGTTATTTGTTAGCCAATAACAATGTTAGGTTAGGTTTTCATCATTTTTTTGTTTTTCTTAGGTTGATTTTATTTGTTATTCCAAATGGTTAGTTAATTTAGATACTTGTTAATTTAGATACTTGTGTTTGATGATTAGTAATTTGTGAGTTTGTGACTATGTAGATGGATACACCTCCAACGAACGTTGCTTCTGGTATCGACTCGTCTTTTTACGTGCCGTTAGGATTAACTGATCATGCATGACAATATGGTTATCTTTCGAACCGTACATATCCGAATACAATTACTTGCAGATTGTGCTAGAAGGTTGTCAAGGGAGGTACAGGTTCAAGCAACATCTAGCACACCGTAGAGGCAACATGGCTGCATGTCCCAAGGTGGATGAAGATACGAAGAAGAAGATGATCACATATCTTGATGACGTTGCAAGGAAGAAGAGCCAGAAAGCCGCTGATGTTCAGGAGCTGAGAGAGGATGTTGATAACACTGGAGATGCGGGTTCGACGAAGAGATCACGAGTATCCGACTCGTTGGAGCAGAATGTCGCATTGGAAGGATCATCACGTCAGATGACCATAAAAGATGCATTCTCCAAAGCGCATCGTGCTAGGGTCACCCCGTATATAGCCAACTGGGCATATACATCGGCGATTCCTTTTAATGCACTGACGACGAAACCCTTCAAGCAGATGGTGGAGGCGATTGGGAAGTATATGCCTGGACTAAAGACTCCCACGGGGTATGAGCTTAGTGGTCCACTTCTGAAGAATGCAGTGAAGAAAATGCACGATGACTTGCAATGTCATCGTGATACGTGGAAGTCGACATGATGCTCTTTGGTGACTGATGCATGGACAAATATGCGTGGAAGGAGCATCATCAATTTTTGTGTTAATTGCACCTTGGGGACTTCATTTTTGAAGTCCATAGATGCCTCAAATGAGGCCCACACCGCGGAATACATCTTCAAGCTTGTGGATGAGTGTCTTAATGAAGTGAGCATAGATAATGTGGTTCAGATTGTGGCGGATAATGCATCTGCCAATGTAGCAGTGAGAAGATTGTTGCTCACCAAATACCCACGGATTTGGTGGACTCCATTCGCCGCGCACTCCCTTGATCTTGCTTTGGAGGAGATAAGCAAAGAGACGAAGGTGAGGAGTGCAATCACAAAGGCAAAGAGGTTTACGGTGTTTATATACTCTCACACCAAAACTCTAAGCTTGATGCGCAAGTTCACCAACAAGAGAGACATTGCAAGTTCTGGCCAAACAAGATTTGCAACCTCTTTTCTCACTCTTGAGAGCTTGAATGAGAAGAAAGACAAGCTTAGATTGATGTTTTCCTCAGAAGAGTGGAGGAACTGCAAATGGTACGAGACCAAGAAGGGAGAAGCAACGAGTTCTATTGTATTCAACCTTACATTTTGGAACCATACTGCACACGTCGTCCGAGTTTTCACTCCATTGGTTCGTCTATTGCGTGTTGTTGACGCAGATCGATGTCCATCCATGGGCTTTGTGTACGGAGGGCCTGAAGATGCCAAACGAGAGATAATTGCATCATTCAATGGCGTGGAGTCATCTTACAATTTTTTTGTGGATGCTGTTACCTCCAAGACCAAAGGAGGCTCGATACTCTATTGCATCTAGCGGCTTATTAATTAAACCCATTTTTCTTCTACACCGAGTCTCGTGGTGATCTGGATGTTGTGGTGAGGAGAGGGTTTAAGGAGTGCATGGAAAGATTTTATACAAATTTGGATATACAAGATGCAATTACCAGGGATGAGCTTCCAGCATACATACTTGGTCGCGGTGATTTTGGCAAGCCTTTTGCTGTCAGACAGACGATGACAAATGACAACAATTATGATCCAGGTATTTCATGCCGGACAGTTCTCTATTTGGCAAGCTTTTTTTATTATATTATATTATATTATAATTATATTGACGAATTCTCTATTAAATAGCTAATTGGTGGTATAATCATGGAGATGACACGCCTCATTTGAAAGCCATGGCCATCAAGATCTTGAGCTTGACATCTACATCCTTCGGATGTGAGCGTAACTGGAGTACATTTGATTCGGTAATGACTCCATTCCACCCACCAAATTTGATTACTAATAGTAAACTATAATGTAGTAATTGATATAAATTTAAAATTTGCATTTTGATGTTTAGATCCATACCAAGAAGCGGAACAGATTGGAGACGAAGAAGCTGAATGATCTTGTGTATGTTCGTTTCAATTCAAACCTGCAGGAACGTCGAGTTGAGAAAGAAAAAGATCCTCTCTCATCTCGTTATCGTGCATACATGGCCTAATGGACTGGAGCTGTCGATGCTCATGATGATGAGGTTTTTCTAGGTTCCGGATTGACATGGGGTGCTGTAGCACATGGTAGTTGTGCTAAAGAGAATTTGGAACCGAGAAGGAGCCAACGAGTTGACCATAGCAAGGGAGCTTCATCTTCAAGCTCCAATGCTACGTCGATGAATGTGAACGAGGAGTTACATCTTGATGATATAGACGAAGAAGGAGACGACGACGATGATGATGACGACGACGACGAAGAAGAAGAGATGGACTTGGATAATGACATTGAGGATTGAGTCGATTGACTTGTCTTCTTTTCCACTTGTATTATTTTTTTGGACATGTATGTGTTTTTGAACATTTGCTCGTGCTATGTACCAGACTTTTTGAATCTTTGATCTTAACTTGCTTCATTTTTTCTTCTCTTGCTATAGTTTTTAAGCTCTTGAAAATATTAAATTTGCTAAAATTATGAAGATAAATGATAGTATATGTATTAAAATTTGATTTATATATTAAAAATAATTAAAAAAATTCAAAACTGACTAATGCCCGATTAAATCCGATTACTCTCCCGACTGCTGATTAATCCTTAGTCAGTGACCCTGCCGACCGAGTACCGACTGATAACTTCTGCAACCTTGGGATGAATAGACAATCATGAATTGTGTGCCTCATCAAAGATATCTTGGTGCAACTGAACGTCATCGGACACCACGACCCGGCCAACCTTCCCCAAAATGGACTCTGTAACATCATCACATTCATCCTTGGCAGCACACATGTATATATCCTTGATCCAGGGATCTATCTTCTGACCTTATACTATGTAATCCCATAAACTAGTGAATCGTGGAGGCATGACAATAGATATGGATGCACTCTCGTGAGGGTGCCATTCAGTCAAAGCTACGAGCATATCCCAAGTATACAACCAGTTTGTTGTACATTCTACACGTGCTTTCTTGTTGAGCGCATTTGCCACCACATTTCCCTTACCGTAGTAGTAAGAGATCGTGCAGTCGTAATCCTTTAATAGCTCAAGCCATCTGCATTTGTCTCATGTTCAGCTCCTTCTGATCGAAGATGTATTTCAGACTCTTGTGTTCTGTGAAAATCTCAAAGCTCACCCCATACAGATAATGGCGCCAGATCTTCAAGGCGAAGACAACTACCTCCAACTCCAAATCATGGGTAGGGTAATTCGCTCGTGCAACCTCAACTGATGTGATGCATATGCAATCATGTGACCTTGTTGTATCAGAACTGCTCCTAATCCTTCCCCCAAGGCATCTGTGTACACTGCATAATCCTGAGTGCATGAACGAAGTGCAAGAATGCGTACAATAGTCAATCTTTCCTTCAATGTCCTAAAGGTCTACTCGCATGAATCATCACAAATGAAAGGAACTCCCTTCTGTGTTAATCGTGTCAAGGGAAGAACTACTCATGAAAAATTACTGACGAAGTGTCTGTAATAGCCCACAAGTCCAAGGAAGCTACGAATCTAAGTCACTATTCTGGGCTACTCCCAAGACATAATTGCCTCAATCTTCGCAGGATCAACTGCAATACCTGCTCTAGAAATGACATGCCCAAGAAATAAGACTTGGGATTACCAAAACTCACACTTGTTCAGCTTGGCATATAGCTTGTGTTCCCAAAGTGTGTCCATGACTATCTTCAGATCATTTGCGTGATCCCATTCATTTCGAAAATATATCACCACAACATCAATGAACACAACCACAAATTTGTCCAAGTATGGACGGAAAATCTTGTTCATCGTATCCATGAATGCTACAGGCACACTTGTGAGCCCAAAAGCCCAAACGACTTACAACAAACTCGTAGTACCCATATCGAGTCCTGAAAATTGTCTTCGGAATATCTGATTATTGAATCCTCAGCTGATGGTAGCATGATCTAAGATCGATCTTCGAAAACATCTGAGATCCCTGTAGCTGATCAAATAAATCATCAATGTATGGCGGAGGATAATAGTTCTTCACCGTTCTCTTATATGGCGGAGGATAATAGTTCTTCACCATTCTCTTATTAAGCTGTTGGTAATAAATGCATAATCTCATTGATCCATTTTTCTGACAAAAAGGACGGGAGCACCTTATGGTGAAGTGCTCAGACTTGCAAAACACATGTCATGTAACTCTTGTAACTCCACCTTCAACTCTCTCAACTCAACTGGTGCCATGCGGTAGGAAGCCATCGAGATCGATTGTGTATTTGGCACTAACGTAATCTCGAACTCATTCTCTCTCTTAGGCGGTAAATCTGGCAAATCATCAGAAACACATCAGGGTAGTCTGACATCACTCTGATGTCCTAGGTCATCGACTCTCTATCAGATGTCTCTCAAACAAATGCTAGAAATGTGACACATCCCTGATCAGCAATTCTCCGAGCTCCAAGGATTGAGATGTATTCCATTTTCGAGTCATGTATGGTACCTTCACGTAGACTCGGGTAAGTTTGGAATCCTAAAGACATATGTCTTCCTAAAATAATCAACCAAGGCATGGTGAACTGCCAACCAATCCATGTCCAAAATCAGGTCAAACTCGACGAGCTGTAGTGGTACACAGTCTACGATCGTCTTGTGTCCACCAAACAACACTGGTAGATATCTGACTATTAGTCTACTGATCAACAATTGGCCACCTGGCCCGTGGATGTGATATGGAGGATCTAGGGCCTCTGCAAGTCTACCTACTAAAGATAGTAATCTCAAAGCAATGAAGGAATGGGTCATTCCATAATCGAATAAAACATGGAAAGGTTGGCTCAAAATTGAAACCATACATTTCACCATCGTAGCTGTTGATCGCACATGCTCCCAAGTTACCGCATGTAACTGATCCTGTCTAGCTGGTACAATACTTGAACCGTCCACACTCTGTGTCTGTCTCGACAGCCTCCGAAAGAAAGAATAGAACACCGATGAATGCAGTAAGGTGTATGCTATCACACTCTGGTCTCTTAAAGGACTTTTAAGGAGTAGTGTTGACCGCTAACTACATAACAAAATTCTCGCCACACGTGTAATCAACACCATGTAAAATTTAAATTGACATGAATCTTGAGTTGAATCCTCCCTAGAAATAGGGATGTGTTGCACATGTCTCGGTATCGAGTCAACTTAGGGATGAGCTAGATTTCAAGACAAAAGTTCAAATTTATCGGATATAGTGAGCATTCGAAAGGAATCAAAGGCTATAGATTTTCCGTGAATCTAGAAGACTAATCGAAAGTTATGATCCAATCTTCATTGAAAATCATGTAGAGAAGGTGCATGAAATAGATGAACCACATCCTCAAATTGTCCTACAAGACAATGAAGATAAATTATATACAAGACATTGATTAGTAGATGATATTGATTAAGCATATATTGAGAATGAACCTATAATTAATGGTGATCCTCTCGAGGACGTGGGTGAATCCAAACAACATATGAGTATAATCAGTATTAAAAGATCTAGAACACGACCCATAGGAATGAAAGATTATGATTTTTATGGATATGAGATATTGTTTTATACCGTAGATGAGGATATAACGGATTATACAACTCTTATATCGTTTGGCAAAACAATTGCTTCGAATGAGTCGGAATCATGGGCGGCCACCATGAGGGATGAGTTGGACTTGATTGAGTGAAACAATGTATGTGAGCTGTTCGATTTGTCAGAAGGTAGGCAATCCATAATGTGCAAGTGGATATTTGAGAACAAAGTTTTAAGTTGATAGTATCATTGAAAATACAAAGCAAGCTTAATTGCCTAAGGTTATACTAAAAAAGTTGGAATAAACTTCCAGGAAACCCACTCTACGATTTCTAAGTTTGCATCGATACATGTGATATTAGCTATAGTTGCATTTATGGATTTGGAATTATTTTAAATGGATGTATAGATAACCTTCCTTAATGGAGAATTAAAGGATGGGATATATCCCGGTGTTTATTGACCCGGGATCGTTGCGCCAAACTTTTCCCCCAGTCTATCGCTGCTTGCCATCTTTGCGGTCTTCACGACGAGACTGTGGACCATCTCTTCTTTCACTGTTCCTTGATTGCGGGGATATGGGACGACGTTTCCTGGGCTCGTGCGGACAATATTGAAGATTTGTGTGAGATCCTTTGGTCGAACAGGTCGAGGCGCAGAGCTGAGATTATGGGTCCTATCGCGCGGCTGTGGTCCATTTGGCGTGCAAGGAATGATGCTATTTTCTCGGGCTTGCGATTTTATCGGGAGAACGTTATCATTTTGGCCATTAGACTTGTTAGCGATTGGTTTATTTAATTGTGCGACGATATTGTTTGCCCGGGTGCTCTTCTTGTATTTGTCATTCCTTTCTGCGTCTCTATTTCCCTCCTCCCCCCTGTAAGTACTTCTCTTTTTCTCCTTTTTAATTAATAAATTTCTGGGGCGAGCACCAACGAGTGTGTCCCCCTTTTTGAGCCTCAAAAAAATATATGATGGTTTTCAGGTAGAAGGTCAGGAGAAAAATATTTACAAACTAAGGAAGTCATTATATAGCTTGAAACTATCTTCACATTAATGATATCCGGAATTCCATGAGAAAATTATCTAATCTGGCTTTCTTTACAAATAAGTTGGACAATTGTGTATAAGTTATGAAGAGTGGGAACAAGTTTATAGTCGCTTCATTGTATATTGATGGCATTCTGAAGAGAGTTGCGAATGGAGTGGTGGAGAGTTCGAAACCGGGGACCGCGGGGTGCTCCGCCACGGGGTGCTTCGCCGGGAAGAGCTTCGTCACAGGGGGGAAGGGGGGGAGGCTGGTTCACGGAGGTTCGGCGGTGGGGTGCTCTTCAAGGAAGGGCACGAGGAGAAAGCTCGCAGCGGTACGGGGGTCGGGGGTAGAAGCGGGATCTCGGAGAAGGGGAAGTCGGTGGTGTGCTGGGAGGAGGGGGATAGGCGGGCAGTCGGCGTGGTTACAGAACCCAGCGGGGGGGGGGGGGGAGGGAGTGAGGAATGGGTGCATGTATCGCACAGGAAGCCGGGGAGGAGATGTTTCCGATGTGGAGATAGGGGACACGTTGCGGCGTTCTGTCCTTCTCCGCCGAGGTGCTTCTCTTGCGGGAGGCCTGGGCACCGCCAAGCTATGTGCTGGCTTGCTCGAGGGTCTGGTGCAGTTAATGGTAACACACGTGGCTCGGGTCGTCAGGACATGCGACGTCTATCCACTACGCTGTTTGTTCGCCGGGGGGGGGGGGGGGGGCGTAGCTTCGCCGAGGTGGTTGCGGGTGAAGCTCAACCTGTGGGTATTACGCAACCTGTGGAGGGGGGGGGTGGCTCGAAGACCACTGACGAGATAAGGGGAGATGTGCGGGGGCCCGACGTGCATGCATTGATCGGTTTCGCGGTGCGAGGTGTTATCTCGGTGGACGATCTGAAATCCCACCTGTATGGTTTCCTTGGGTCGCGGTTCTTGGGCGATGTGGTGGCGCTTGATGATTGGAGGTGCTGCGTTCGTGGGCTCTCAACGACCCAGAGGGACCGCGTCCTTTAGAATGGAGATGTTGGTGATGTCTGCTGGTGAAATCTTCGCTTTGCGGATGATTCGTGTACGGATGTGGAGGTCTGTCTTGCGAGGGTGACAGGCGTTCCCTTCCTGTCCCGAACGGTAGGCTGCTTGCAGAAGGTCCTACGGCGGTGGGGAACAGTATTAGCGGTGATTGAAGATGGGCTCAAGTCCGGCTCACCGGTGGAAGACACGTTGGTACTGCTGGAGTGCAACAAGGGCCTCTTGGACGGTGTGCAGGGGCGGAGTTCTTTCGCGACGATGGAGGTTGGCCGCTTCCCGTTCAGAATCGAGCTGCAGATCGTTGAGCCTCCGCCGCTGCCGGAGATCCCAAGGGTGAGTGACGTCGCTTCGCATACCGAGATGGCAGTTGGTTTTCCAAGGGGAGCCTTGTTGGAATGTCACGCGAGGTTTATTGCACGCGACCTTTGGCGGGTTCGTCTCGGGTTCTGTGCATGGTATCCCAAAAATTCTCCTTGTCTGCTGACGTGGAAAGGGGGATAAGTATCCGAGTGCCACGCTCGGACCCTTTCGTGGGTGCGGTCCCCCCTTTTTGCTTTTATTCGGATGCGAAGGGCTTCTCGGACTCGGTTGTTGGTCGATTCTTCTCGGCATCATCGGGCCCTCTACTCCTCCACCGTGCGTGGACTTTTCTTCTGCAGAGGCTTGGTCCATCCCTTTTGGTGGGTCCTGGGGCTCGCCCCTTGGTAACCCCCCACGGTCGTCACCTTCCCGGAGCGACCGCTTGTTGTCGGGGGGGGGGGGGGAGGAGGGTCTGGACCCAACCAGGTCCGTGCCCGATGCCGTCGTTGACCATTGCCGTGATGATTTTGACACTGCTACTACCATGATGCCGAGCCCTACCCCGGCGATGAGCTATCTTCTGAGGGGCTATTGACAGGAGAGTAGGGAAGAGATACAGGCGTAGGAACAAGTCCAGGTCTTCAATAACCGAGGCGCAACCGTGCTCGTCCTAAGGATACAGTTGCGGAGGCCGGGGGGGGGGGTGGCCCACATTCAGGGGAGACGCGAAGGTCCAAAATGAGAATTTTATCCTGGAACGTGCGGGGGCTTGGGGACCTGGCCAAGCGGAGGACGTTGGGGTCGAGACTCGTGGAATGGGGCTGCGACGTCATTTTGCTGCAAGAAATGAAACTTCAATCCACCACAGATGATCTGTGGAGGTCTTTTGGTGAGGGTGACATCGATCAGTACATGGTGGTGGATGCGGTGGGCACTTCTGGAGGGATGCTGGTGGCGCGGAGGTCTTCAAGGCTGGCCTTCAACTCGATTATTCACGGGAGGCACGTCCTATCGGTACTCTTAGTGTGTACGGACTGCTCTGTGCCGTTGGCTATCACATGTGTTTATGGACTCTGCTGTCATGTGCTGTGTAGAGAGGTTTGGGAGGATCTTCTCGAGGCGGGAAGGGCGTTCAAGGATGTCCCTTGGCTCATTGGGGGGGGGACTTCAATGTTACCTTGCGAACTTCCGACAGACCCGGGTACGGGGGGGGGGGGGGGGGGCAGGACCCGGGGTCTGTCGATTTTGCTGACGCTTTTGATTCCTTGGGCCTTCAAGTTCTGGATGCGGGGGATGTCGCCTACACTTGGAGAAGCTCCAACTCGCGGTCCCGCATCAATTGTTTTTTGGCATCGCCTGAGCTGCTAGATTCATTTGCACTATCATTTGTGGGGGCCAGGTCGCGGACTTTATCCGATCACACACCTATTGTATCGGAGTCCAGTGAGGCTCCTACACAAAGGGGGCTCTTTAGATATGAAAAGTCTTGGCTTTTGGAGGAAAACTTTAGGGAGGTGGTGGCCTCTCACTGGTCAGACGTAGATGCTTTCGTCTTTGCTGCATCTCGATTTGTTGAGAAGCTCACCTCCTTGCGTGTAAGGCTATGTGCCTTCAAGAGGGAATCTAGAGCGGCCAGATGTGCTGCGAGGAAGGAGGTTGAGGAGGTGGTTCGGAGGTTTGATGCGTTGGAAGATTGTAGGGAGCTGTCGGTGGACGAGTTGGCCACTCGTTCGGCTGCTCTAAAGCAGATTGCGATTGAGGATCGCAAGCGGGTCACTGAGTGGAGGCAGAGGTCGAGAAATGCTTGGCTGCGGGAGGGGGACGCTAACACATCTTTCTTTCATCGCATAGCCAGTGGGAAACGTCGGTCCAATGTACTTCGATCGGTTACGATTGATGGGGTGCGTGTGGATGGGAACAAAGAAATGGGAAAAGCTATTGTCGAGCACTTTAAGGGCGTGTCCTCGAGGACTATACCGAGAATCTGGAAGTGGTTGGGTCTCGGGGCTACGGCTGTGGCGCCCTCTTTCTGTGACATGCTCACTATGGATGTGTCCTTGGAGGAGATTAAGGATGCGGTTTGGGACTTGAAAGCAGATGGGGCTTCGGGCCCAGATGGCTTCCCGGTGGTCTTCTACAAAGACTTTTGGGATTTGGTTGGCTCAGAGGTTTTGGAGGTCGTTTCTGAATTCTGTTTGGGCAATGCGGGCTTCGAGAGGATTAACCGAGCTATGATTATTCTGCTGCCCAAGTCTTCGGCGCCGGAAACTATCGACGACTTTCGTCCTATTGCGGTTTCTAACGCTCTATATCTGATTATCGCGAAGGTGTTCGCCATCAGGCTGAGCCGTGTTCTTGAGAGCACTATTTCCCTGCTGCAATCTGCTTTTGTTCCGGGCAGGCAGATCTCGGATTGCCGCACTCTTGCTTCGGAGATCATTGCGGACTGGGGAGAAGGGATGAGCGCGGTGTGCTGTGGAAAGTGGACTTTGCGAAGGCTTACGATAGCCTTGACTGGAGATTACTATGGTCGGTGTTGCGGAGGAGGGGGTTCCCGGAGAGGTGGATATCATGGATCAGGCGTTGTGTGACAACGTCTTCCTTTACGGTCATGGTGAATGGTCGCCCGGAGGGGGGCTTCTTCCAGCCTCATAGGGGGGTGCGCTAGGGGTGCCCTCGTGCTCCTATGTTGTTTGTCCTCGCCGCAAACGTCTTGACGTACATTGCTCTTCGAGTGGTTAGTTGCGGGCTATCAAATGGATACTCGAGGGACGGGTCAATGATTTCAATCTTACAGTACGCCGACGATGCTCTCTTCTTCATTGAGGGGGGGGGGAGTAGTGGAGGCAAATGGCATGGCTGTGGCTCTGGATATCTTCAGTGAACTATCCGGCTTGTTCAAGAATGTTGATAAGTCGAAGGTCGTCCCTATCGGCCTTTCGGTGGATGAGGTTGATGCTTGTGCGATGGCGTTAGGGTCGGGATGCAGTTCATTGTCGATGGACTATTTGGGGATGCCCTTGACTGTGGGTAGAACGAGGACGAGGGACTGACTCAGAGTCGTGGAGAAGGTGGAGGCGAGGTTGGCGGGGTGGAAGTCGGTCGTTCTTTTGAGGGGGGGCGTTTGGTCCTCCTCAAGGCGGTCCTGTCCTCCATCTTTATTTATTTTCTATCAAACCGGCGTGTGCCAAAGGGAATTCTTGATCGGCTGGAAAAGCGTATGCGTGGGTTTTATGGGGTAAACATGGGGAGGAGGCGATGGGCATTCACCTTGTTGGGTGGGAGGAAATTACACTCCAAAAGAATGAGGGAGGGCTGGGGGTAAAGCGTTTGGAGCATATGAACGAGGCCTTGCTTCTAAAGTGGGCAAGTAGAATTTGGGGCCCTGGGGAGGACCCATGTTGTACCGTGCTACACAAGATCTACGATATTGGGGGGCACCGCCTAGGCCGGATGCTCGCCTGGATTCTCCTACTCCGTTCTGGAGAGGGGTGGTGGAGGTCTTCTCGAAACATATATCTTTGTTTAGACCGATCCTTGGCAGGGGCGACTCATTCGCTTTTTGGTCTGATGATTGGACGGGAGGGGGGACCCTTTGCTCGCGGTTCCCGAGATTGTTTGCTTTGGCGAATGATAAAAATGTGATGGTTGCTGCTTGCTGGTCGGATGGGAATTGGTTCCCGACCTTCTCTTTTAATTTCTCGGACCAGATGCTCGAGGACTTCATGGCGTTGCTGGATGCTATCATGGATGTGGGGCCCTCATCGGAGGGGGGAGACCATTGGGGATGACGTGCGGGTCCTTTCACGGTTAGGAAGGCTTTTGGGGCAATATGCCGGCCTCCGCCAGCTCGCTCGGAGGTTGTGATCCGCGATTGTGCGTTTTTTTGGGCTCTCAAGCTCCCGGAGCGAATTGGTTTCTTCTTGTGGCTGTTGCGGAGACAAAGGCTGACGACGAGGGACCGATGTGCTAGGCTTCTGGGGTCCACCTCTGATAGGTGCCTTCTTTGCGAGGTGGCGGTGGAGTCCGTCGAGCATCTATTCTTTAGATGCCCCATGGTGATCCAGGTCTGGCGGGAGGTCGGTCTGACTTGGCTTTGCGTTGAGGATCTCACAGCTTTTTGCTGCTCGCTGGTGGCTAATAGGGGCAGATCTAGGAGGGAGATTATACGTCTTGTTGCCATCCTGTGGGCCGTGTGGTTGGGAAGGAATGCTTTACTCTTCTCGGGGCAGCGCTTCTACAAGGAAAACGTGGGGATCCAAGCCCAAGATTAGTGGAGGAATGGGAGATGTAATTGTTTTTTCTTCCTTTTTACCATCACTTTTGTTTATACCTCCTATGTGTCCGTTTTTGTTTTAATAAAAGATGATGTTCTATATCTGATCACGGCGAAGGTTCTGGCGTGTCGGCTCAATGTTATCCTCGGGAGTCTTATCTCTCCGGCTCAGTCGGCGTTCGTCCCCGGTCGTCAGATCTCGGACTGCGTCTCGCTCGCCTCCGAGATTATTGCTGTTGGGAAAAATGAATAACTTGTTTATTCCACGAACCCTAGGCTCTCTTATATAGGAGAGTAGCCTATGGGTAAATTACACAAAGCATACTATGAAGAAAAAACAAAATAGAGAAAGGTACATATACTCCTATTATTGTATACGTTAACACCCCCCCTCAAGATGGAGTATAGATATCAATCATGCTCAGCTTGGAAGACACTTCTGAAATGGACCTCGTAGCAATGCCTTGGTAAATATGTTTGCAGTCTGATTCTCTGAAGTAACATGAGATGTAGCAATGAATCCTTTCTGAATCATATCACGTATGAAGTGACAATCCACCTCAATATGCTTGGTCCGCTCATGGAATGCAGGATTGTTTGCAATAAACAAAGCAGCCTGATTATCACATTCCAAGTTCATAGGAAGTGGTACATCTAAACATAGATCTGTAACATATTTCCTTTGTGACATGACTAGTCCATAGGAATTTCTGGCAAATTCAAGCCCCAGAAAGTATCTAAGGACCCCAAGATCATTAGTGACAAACTCACTACCCAGCATTTCTTTCGCCTGCCTTATGCCCTGCTCATCATCTCCTGTAATCAAGATATCATCAACATAAACCATAATGACAATGATACCTCTCACTGTTTTCTGAACAAACAAGGAATGATCAGCATTGGAGCGTTTGTATCCTTGTTTCTCGAAGAGATCCGAGAGCTTCTGAAACCATGCTCTGGGGCTCTGCTTAAGGCCGTAGATAGCCTTATGCAACCTGCATACCTTGGAGCACCCCCCCTCAACAGCAAAACCAGGTGGCTGTTGCATATACACCTCTTCCTGCAAATCTCCATATAGAAATGCATTCATCACGTCCAACTGATGGAGCGGCCAGTCTCGAGCAACTGCAACTGACAACAAGATCCTTAGGGTGGAATGACGTGCCACAGGCGAGAATGTGTCAAGATAATCCACCCCTTATGTTTGTGTGAAGCCACGTGCCAGACGTGCCTTGTACCTGTCAATAGAGCCATCCGTATTTTGCTTCACTGTGAACACCCACTTGCAGCTCACTGGGTTCACATCTGGAGGTATAGAAACCAAAGTCCAAGTTCCTCTGGACTGAAGTGCGGCCATTTCTTCTTCCATTGCAAGCCGCCATCTACTATCCTGCAGAGCCTCATGATGATTCCGTGGAATAGTTATGGCTGAAAGTGCCATAGCAAACGTCCTGAAATCTCCAGATAGCCGCTCAAAAGATACAGAAGCTGACAATGGATATTTGGCACAACTCCTCGTCGACTTCCGTAAAGCAATTGGAAAAATCAAATCAGTTGTAGGCTCATCTGGCACCTGCAACACATCCTGCTCAGAAATGTCGTCAGATCCATCAACATTAATATTCTCATTACATACCATAGGCGGGCTAGTGGACGAGTCATGACCATGAGCTGGTGGAGGAAGCCTGCGGGTATAATGGAACGGAAACGGTGAGATAGGCTGTTGTGGTGGTGGTGGTGGTGGTGGTGATGGCATCTGAGGTGGTAGTGGTGTCATGTATATGGCATCAGGTGGTATAGGCGGAAGCTGGTTGTCTCCAGATGCTGAAAAATACATAATAGATTCAAAAAATGTAACATCTGCACTAATCATATACCGCCGGCGCAAAGGATCAAAACACTTGTACCCTTTTTGAGTTCTGGAGTACCCAACAAAGACACACTTGGCAGCCCTAGGAGAGAGCTTGTCAGTACCCGGCGACAACTGATGGACAAACGCAACCGACCCAAATACACGAGGAGTGAGAGTGAATAGATCCTTGTCAGGATTAATAAGTGAGAACGGAATCTGTTCATTCAAGACAGACGAAGGCATACGATTAATTAGGTAGCATGCAGTAAGAACTGCATCACCCCAGTAGGAATATGGAACATGACTCTGTATAAGTAGAGATCTAATGACATCAAGAAGGTGACGGTGTTTTCTTTCAGCAATCCCATTCTGTTGAGATGTATGAGCACAAGATGTTTGGTGAATAATTCCTTTTGATGAGTAGTAATTGGCAAGAAAGTTAGTGCACAATTCTAAAGCATTGTCACTTCTCACAGTTTTCACAGATGTAGAAAAAACATTTTGTATTTCATTCAGAAAATGGATAATTATATTTCCGGCTTCAGATTTATTTTTCATCAGAAATACCCATGACACTCTAGAGAAATCATCCACAAATACAATATAAAATCTGTGTCCCTGATGATCAGGTACACGACTCGGACCCCAGACATCTACATGAAATAACTCAAACTTGGAGGTACTACTCCGACCAGGACGACTGTGAAAGGACGACCTGTGATGCTTTCCCAACTGACATGCCTCACATTGAACAGATGTGTGAGGAAGACTATAAGGCAATACCCGACGCAACTTCTGAAGCGGTAAATGACCAAAACGCAGATGCCACAGTAAAGGAGATACTTGGCCAGAAGAAGAGGATGTGGTTCCAGCAAATGGGATCTGATTCAGGCGGTAGAGGCCTCCTTGCTCATAGCCACGACCAATCACGTTGCCCGTATGGATGTCCTGAAAAATCAAAGAAGATGAATAAAAAATTGCCCGACAATGGAGATCCTTCGTAATCTGACTAATTGACAATAGATTCATTGAGAAATCGGGTGCATGTAGCACATTCTTGAGCTGCATAGACGATGTCAGTCTAATCTCCCCCTGACCAGTGATGGGGGAATGTGTACCATTTGCAATGACTACTGTCCGTCCTGGAGGGATCTGGGTGTACCCTGTAAGTAGACTCTGGTCGCCATATAGGTGATGTGTAGCGCCTGAGTCCATAATCCATGGCAATGTATCAGAACTACTACTGTGAAGTGCAAGTATACTACCTGAAGCACTGGTAGACGTGGAGGCAGAAGCAGCAGCATCAGAATGACTCTCTGTAGTCGGTGCTGGACCAGATGGTGGGATAATGCCCCTCAGACGGGCAACGAGATCATCAAATCGTTGATCCAAGGTAGCAGTAGATGGGGGCTCTATCTGCTCAGCAGCTCGTGCGGATGCAGGAAATCCATGCTTTGAATAGCATGTATCTTCATTATGTCCAACTCGATGGCAGTAGGTGCATGTTGGCCTAGTGCGGCCACTCCTCCCACGGGGTCCACGTCCACGGCCCTGGTAATGAGAACCACGACCTCTGGTTGCTGCCATGGCTGAAGAATTCTGACTTGCAGCAGTTGAGGGAACTGTAATCCGACTCAGTCTATGGAAGGCTTCCTCCATTGGAGGAATTGTAGAGTCGGCCAAAATCTGTGATCGTGCTGCCTCGTACTCATGATCAAGTGCAGCTAGGAACACTCCCACCATAGTAGCGTTCCTATATGTCTTCTGCTGTTCTGGCGTGGCTGTCAAGGGCATGAAGCTATATAGCTTCTCGAACATCCCTCTCAGTGATGTATAGAGAGAATGTAGAGGGCGACCATTCTGCTTGATGGTGAAGATATCATGCTGGAGTTGCAGAATTTTTGTCTCGTTCTTTGCCTGGGAATATGTAGCCGCCAGAATGTCCCACATATCCTTCGCTGTGGGTTGATGGAGAATGTCATTGGCAATCTCAATTGCCAACGTGCCAGATAGCCAAACTTTGGCATATGCGTCATCAACCTCCCAAGAGGCATTGGTTCCAGTCTTCTCAACAGGCTCCGGTTCGGTAAGAATGTGCTTCTTACCCGTAGACTTCATCATGCTCATGAACTGCATTGCCTACAGTTCATAATTAGTACCATCCATCTTTACAATAGGCGCTGGACCACGGAATGCGCCAATCGATGGGATATCTGCCTTGCTTTCTGACATACTGGATACTGAAGACTGGAACAACTGACAAACCAATCTGTGATTTGTCTACACTGACATAGACGGGTTTAGTTGCACGTGTAGACCTCAAGCAACTAAACCCATGAAGATGTGCGTGCTACCGTCTTCACGCGCACAAGAGTCACGCTCTGATGGTCACGCGCACGAGGCTGCGCACAGGGTTGTGCACAGGGCGGCACACGGGGGTGCACAAAGGGCTATGCACAGGCGCTATGCGCTATATGCTATGCTGGAGGCGATCTGCACAAGGTTGCGCACAAGAGCTACGTGCGCTATGTGCGCTATGTGCGCTATATACGCTGCAGGCGCACAGGAGGTGCGGGCTTGTGCGCTATGTGCGTTGGCGCTGGCTGATGATGCACAGGAGAGGCGCACAGGAGAGGCGCTGGCTGATGATGTGCGCTATGTGCACCGGAGAGGCGCACAGTCGGTAGATGGTGGAGGCGCACAGGCGCTAGAGAGACGGCGCAGGGGCATCACACGCGAAAGAAGAGGTGCGCGTGCGGCAGCACAGCCGCGCGTGCGACGGCGGCGTGGAGGCGGCGCCAATCGAGATGGGAGAAGAAGAAGAGGCCGGCGGGTGGGGTGGATTAGGGTTAGGGTTTCGAGAACTCCGGTCTAGGACCGTCGCTCTGATACCATGTTGGGAAAAATGAATAACTTGTTTATTCCACGAACCCTAGACTCTCTTATATAGGAGAGTAGCCTATGGGTAAATTACACAAAGCATACTATGAAGAAAAAACAAAATAGAGAAAGGTACATATACTCCTATTATTGTATACGTTAACAATTGCGGATTGCCGGAGGGGGGGTACGAGCGGTATGCTTTGGAAGGTGGACTTCTCGAAAGCTTATGATACTCTTGACTGGAGATTTCTGTGGAGCGTGCTGAGGAGGAAGAGCTTCCCCGACATATGGATTACTTGGATGCGGCGCTGCATCACCACAACGTCCTTTTCGATCCTGGTCAATGGGCGACCGGAGGGGGGTTGGATTCCGCCACGCAGGGGGGTGCGTCAAGGGTGCCCTCTTGCGCCAATGTTATTCATTCTTGCGGCCGATGTGCTTTCTGACATGACGGATGGTGTAGTTACACACGGCTTGACTAGAGGCTTCTCGAAGGACGGGCTGGAGGTTCCAATCGCGCAGTACGCTGATGATACTCTGTTCTTCATCGAAGGGGGCATCGAGGAGGCTAGCGGCATGGCGATGACTCTAAAGATATTCTCCGAGTTATCGGGCCTGACTAAGAATAACATGAAATCGGTTTTCGTTCTTTTTGGGCAGGCGGAGCTTGTGTCTGAGAATCTGGAGTCGGTGCTGGGATCGGGGAGATCATCGCTTCCTCTTGATTACCTGGGCATGCCTTTGTCTCTGGGGTGGACTCGGATCCGCGATTGGTTGAGGGTGGTGGAGAAGGTTGAAACCAAATTATTGGGTTGGAAAGCTGCGGTTCTCTCGAAGGGGGGCAGATTGGTGCTTTTGAAATCCATCCTGTCCTCCATACCCATATTTCTTCTCTCCAACCGTAAGATGCCAAAGGGGTTGCGGGCACGGCTGGAGAAGCGAATGCGCTCATTCTTGTAGGGCAATGGTGCGGGCGGGACTAGGGAGATCCATTTGGTGGGTTGGAAGGAGGTCTTGCATCGGAAGATTGACGGGGGCATGGGGGTGAAATCACTTGAACAAATGAACGAGGCCCTTTTGCTAAAGTGGGCTAGCAGGATTTGAGGTCCGCGGGATGACCTTGCCTGCACTGTGATCCGTAAGATTTACGCTGTAAGGGGCGCTCCTCCATCGCTGTCCACTGGCCCCAACGCCCTGACTCTATTTTGGCTCAGCGTAGTGAAGGCCTTTGTGAGCAACATCGCTCTCTTTAGACCAGTTCTTGGGCGGGGAGACTCCTTCTCATTTTGGACTGATGATTGGTCGGGGGGTGGGGCGTTATGCTCTCGATTTCCCCGGTTGTTTGCGCTTGCAGGGAACAAGTCTTGCTCGGTTGCGGCTTGCTGGGACGATGGGCTCTGGTGCCCTACCTTTGCTGCCTCCCTTTCTGATCAGAGGTTCGGCGATTTCTTGGCGTTGCTGGAGTCGTTACGGGAGGTGGGGCCGCCTGGTGGGAGCAGGAATCACTGGAGTTGGAAAGAGGGTTCCTTCTCGGTCAGGGGGGCCTATGGCGCCATTTCTAAACCCCCCGCCCTCCGGCTGGCTCCGACTTACTTATCAGAGATTGTTCTCTTATCTGGGATCTAAGGTGCCGTTCGGCTAATGGGTTAAACCACCCTCGAGGTGGTTTAACTCCCCTACCCCATATTTTCTCCCTCCACGTGGGCCCCACTTTATTCCTTTTTTAAAAAAATAAATAAATAAATTTTACATCATCAATCCTATCAAAAAATAATATATTATACCATCATATCATATAAAAAATATAAACTACTCCACTTCTACTCACTTTTACAAACTCCAATACAATCACATCACAATAACTACACTTTTTCAAACTCCAATACAATCATATCACAATAAACCCACTTCTAACCCACCCCCAGTTTAACCCTCTATGCAAATATCAAAACCCAAACATGGGTTACCTGCAACCAGTTTAACCCACCTAAACCCACTATCCAAACACACCCTAAGGCTCCCGGAGCGAATTAGCTTTTTCCTTTGGCTTTTCAGGCGAAAGAGGCTGATGACGAGGGATAGGTGCGTGAGACTTCTTGGGGTTCATTCTGACAGGTGCTTAATCTGTAATGCGGCGATTGAATCGGTGGGTCATCTTTTTTTCTCGTGCTCCTTGGTATCGCAATTGTGGCAGGAGATGAGCCCGGGTTGGTATAGCAACGGTGACTTCCAATCTTTTTGGGAATCGGCCCACGCAAATTCGCACAGGCCACGGAGGGAGCGGATAATACCGCATGGCCATTCTTTGGGCAACATAAATGGGAAGAAATGACCTTCTGTTTTCGGGTCAGCGTTTTTACAAGGAAAATGTGTGTGTGTGTGTGTGTTAGCTAATCGCATGCTTGACGAGTGGAATATGTAATGGGTAGGGCGCTGTTGTTTTGGTTCGTTAACTCTTTGTTTCTCTTTTGCCTTAATTTATACAACTTGGGACGGACACCGCTGAGTGTTTCCCCCTACCTTTTAGACTTCAAAAAAAAGATGGGGCGAACACCGGTGAGTGTCTCCCCCTATTTAAGGCTTTCAAAAAATATTGATGGCATTCCGCTTACAAGTAATGGCATATCTATGCTCAATAACACTAAAAAGAAATCGAGTAGTGAGTTTGAGATGAAGGATATGGATGAAGCCACCCATGTTCTAGGAATTCAAATAACTAGAGTCTTAGTTAGGAAAAATACTTGTGTACTATATTAAAAAGATTCAATATGCATAACAATACTCCAGCTCTTACATAACTTATGATTGGAACGAGTCTTGGTAATAGTCAAGTTTCGATAATAGTCAATGTCCTAGAAAGGTGCCTAAATCATTAACTGTTCCATAAGCGGTGGGAAGTTTGATGTTTGCAATGAAGCATGGCCTCGAATTTCTGTCGAATATCGATATCCTGTCAAAATCGAAATTCGACCGAAATGGTCGAAATGACCGAAATATGAGGGGCATGGTACAAAAAATGACTGAGATGACCGAAATTTCGGTCGAATTTCTACCGAAATTCCACTGAAATTCCGTTTCGAACGGTCACCGAAATGGTGATCGAAACCGATATTTAAGGCCTTGCAATGAAGTGCACCTAACATGATTTGGCTTATCCAGTAAGCCTATTTAGTAATATCAAGGTAATCCCAGAGTAGCATATTGTGAAGCTGTAAAGAGGAATCTGCGATATCTGATTACAACTATACATCGGAAACCGGTGTATCAAGCTGAATTACTTAAGGCAATAGGATATTCTGATGCAGATTTTGGAAGGGGTGTAGATGACATGGAATCTACATTGGACTACCTTTTCATGTTTGGTGGAGCAACCAATTTTGGGGTAGCAAGAATCAAGGATGCATATCTAGACATACACATGATACACTGTATTGTGATAATTAAGCTGCAATAAGCTTGATCGATAGTGGGGCTAGTATTCCTAAATGAAAACACATTGAGATCCAATATCACTATATGCAAGATATAGTGAAATTATGATAACCTTAAGTAATATGTGAGCCGATTCACTAACCAAGGGAATAACAACATGTACTTACATTAAATATGATTTATTGGGACTTAGGAATGTATGAGTCAAGGAAATGTTTTTCATGACCACTTCGGTCAAGTGAGAGGTGTTTGAACAATTCTTGCAGATGACTTCGTGTTCAAACAAACCACCATCGATTGCACGGGACCACGACAACCGAGGGCACAAGTATCGAGGGCGGATGATGCAATGTGAAATAACGCCTATAAATTCATCGCCCCATAGGGAGGGGAAAATCACAGATCAACGAAGTACCTTGTAGTTGGGAGCCTTCTCTATATCACCCAATCTCTTCTCTCGATCTGAACCACAATTTCTCCTTCAAAAATATGCATTTCTTCCTCTATTTGAATCCCCCTTGTGGGGGTTGCATTAGGTAGTCAACAACCATCGTAAAAAATAGTCAAATCTTTCAACTTGGATTTGAGGAAGAATCCATGTAGCCGGCCCTACTTATAGTGGGAGAGGCTTCACTATTATAAAATTCAACATTTTTATGTATGCAGTTTTATTTTTACAATTTCTAAATATAAAATTTGTGATGTCATTGATAATTAATTTTGATTAAATTTTATTTCATTTGGCTTTCTATTTTTCATTGCAAATAAATACTGCAATTTCTACAACTTTAAATTCAACTAGACGGTTAATATTTCACTAATATTATAACATTAGTAAAAAAATACAGTAAATAGAAGTTAGTTAGAGTAATAATCTATAATTTGAAAAGAATTTTTCATTACTTTCTTTTAAATATAAAAATTAAGTAATTTTCCCGGTCTTTCTAGAAAAAGATAAAATTTACTTATATCAAAGAAAAATTATGAAACAAAAGGATTTATGTTATTTGAAAAATTACCTAATTAAGAAATCATTATCATTCTGTTTAGAGTATGTTAGGCAGCGTTCGGTTGGTAGGGTGGGGAGTTTACGCTTAACCCACGCTCCCTCTCTCTCATGTGGGCCCCACTTTATTTCTTTTTTAAAAAATTAAATAAATCAGTTTTGCATCATCAATCCTATCAAAAAATAATATATTATACCATCATATCATATAAAAATTATAAATTACTCCACTTCTATTCACTTTTCAAACTTCAATACAATCACATCACAATAACTACTCACTTTTTCAAACTTCATTACAATCATATCACCCCAAACCCACTTCTAACCCACCCCCAGTTTAACCCTCTATCCAAACACTAAAACTCAAAAACGGGTTACCCACCACCAGTTTAACCTGCCTTAACCCGCCAACCAAACACACCCTTAGAATTTTTAATCATTTCTTTAAATTTTGTTACATTGGAAATTCACTCATAATTATATAAGATATATAAAAGTATAATAATATGTTGGAAAAGCTCATAATTAGTCCTTAGTTGGAACAGTCAGTAAGTGGAAGGTCAGTGGAGGTTTGGGTGTTGAGACTTAAGGAATTGAACTGAGCTCTCTTGGGGAATAAATCGTCATAATTAGGGGAAAAATGGAAGGTCTTGTGGAACGTCTGGTGCTTCGCATGTACATGGTATCTGCAGGTTTGGAGTGCAGAGTAATGGATATACACAACCCTCTATTTTTTGGTGGTGAATATGTTCAGTGGTGCCTTTTATTCGCCATATGTTGAGACTGCCAATGGGCATGGGTGACTAGTTGCGTTTTGGAAGGATGTCTAGTCCGGTGATGGATTACTTGTGGAGAGGTTCCTTAGGATCTTTGCACTTGTTGTGGATAAGGATACGCTTGTTGCATATGCATGGGAGAATGGGGCATGGTATCCATCTTCAGTTTCAGCTTTTCATGTCAACGACTGTATTACTTGGATTTACTACTGGAGCTTAGTGAGCGAGGGCCAATTTGACGGTCGTGATTGCAGGGTTCGGGGCAAATGAGAGACTTTCCATGAAGATGGCTTATAGATGTCTTACAACATGCTTGGATATGAGATTTGGCGATGATGCAAAGGTCTACATACTCATTTAACATTCTTCTATACCACGTGGGTGCAGATTTTTCTATCAGTTATAGAAGGATTGTTTGATGACAAAGGTTTTTAGGGCCAAGTAGCCGCAAGCGAATGAGGTTGCGTGTCCAAAATGTGGGGAAGCTACAGAAACCGTTGGTTTTTTGTTTTCTAAATGTTCATGTTTGGGAATCTGCGGAAACCTCACATTTATCCGGACCCAGTTGTGGGTCAGAGCCTCCTCCTTCATATACGACTACCTCCCCTCATCCAACACTTGGTGGGCCAAGCGGGACCCATCTTTTAGACCCGAGTAGGACGATAAACCCGACTGCAGGTCCGAATCATTCCCCATCGGGAGGTCATAATCTCTCATCACTAGTGGGGGGGGGGGTCGTTTCCCCCCTCCTTAGGTGGTCCGAGTCTTGCCTCCTCGAGTGGCGGTGGTCAGAGGCATCTTGGTTGGATTTCTTGACCACATCTGGTGGTGATGCAGGCGAGTAGCCCATCCCCTTCAACTCATGGTGGTTCTTCCGGAAAGAAGATCAATTTGGCGGAGGTTCTGGAGGAACCTCAAAATGATGATGTTTGTGGCAAGGGGGATAAGGAAGGAGGGAGTCTCGAACCATGTTGGGTTCAAATCACCATATGCGTGTGACATCGAAACACCACTGACATAGAAGGAAGGGGACAAATCGTCGAAAGGGAACATGAGGACATCTGCAGGATGAGTTTCTCTCTCAAGGAACATCGCATGAAGGTCAACAAGTTAAATTTTTCTCGTGAAAGCGATTCTGTACGGACACATGTGAGTGGGAATCATTGCAGATTGAGCATAACTTTGTGGTGGGTAACCGAGAAGGGACTCATATGAGGTATGCAGTAGCGGGAGTGAAAGAGCAGTGATGATGGGTCGCCAGACGAGAATAACTCGCAAGGTGAGAAGGAGGGACACAACCGGGGTAAGCCCATGGAGGCAGAAGGGAGCGTAGAAGAGCTGGTATTCGAGAAGAAGGTTGCACATATAGTAGGGGTGAAGGTGGCAGGGGGCTTCCCCCACGATTTTCAAATGAAAATTCTGCCTTGGAACGTATAGGGGTTGGGCCAATTGGAGAAATGGTTGGCGATCAGGTCGTTATTGGCTACATGGAAGGTGGATGTGGCTTGCTTACAAGAAACTAAAATTGATTCGTGGGAGTACGTGAGATGGAACTATGTTGCCGGACCCCATCTCAGTGATTTCATATCCATGTTGGGGAATGAAAGTTTAGGAGGAATCGTAGTTGCTTGGAATTGTGACTTATTTGATCTAATTGGCGAGGTCATGATGGTTCATTCCGCTACCGTGGTTCTGGCAAACATTATGGAGCAGTCTAGTTTTGTGGTCACCTCGGTGTACAACACTGGGGTAGCCTCACTGAATATGACCTTGTGGGATGAGTTGTAGAATATTAGAGGCAGATTTCCGGAGGCGGTCTGGTTTGTGGGCGGTGATTTTAATCTCACATTTTTTTGCAGAGGACATACCATGAGATAGAGGTGCACATGATCCTGATTCCAGTGGTTTTGCAGATGTGGTAGATGAGCTTGCATTGGATGTCATTGATGCGATGAATTGTAAGTACACATGGAGGAGCTCATCATCTGAGTCACGTATTGGCCGTTTTCTGATGTCTGTTGAGGCCCTGGAATGATACAACTTGGCAACAGTTACCTCTCTACCTAGATCGAGATCGGAACATACGTCGTTGTGTCTGGATTCTTGTAGTAGGATAGAGACGTCATCATATTTCAGATTCGAGTGATGTTGGATGATGGAAGAGGGTTTCTGTGAATGGTCGTCTCCTTCCGGATTGACCTAGAGGCAGAAGGCTTTACTACTGTGCAGCTTTCCTTGAAGCTAACATCACTACAACATATATTGATGGGGTTCAACAAGGACTCTCGTGTTGCGCAGAAGTTGAGGAGGAATGAAGCCGAGAAGAGGCAGTAAGGCCGGACAAGCTGGAAGATACTAGGGAACTGGTTGAGGAGTTGGTGAGCAGGGGGTTTATGCAGAGTATACTTGAGGAGGTTAGGAAGTGGGCTGGAGTGGAGGCAAAGATCCCATTACAAGTGGTTGAAGGAGGGGATGCCAATACTAAATTCTTCCATGCGGTTGAGAATAGAAGGCGAAGGAGTAACATGATATACTTGGTTGAGGTCGGGGGGAAATATTTAATAGGGAGGAGGCGATCGTGAGGGCGGTGTTGAGTTACTTCCAGAACATGAGAAGATGGTTGCTGCATGGCGACTCTATGTGGCTGGGGCTTGGGGTGAGTTTTATCTCTCTTCAATAGTTAGAATCGTTGACAAGACCATTTACTATGCATGAGGTTAGGGAGGCGATTTTTGATTTGAATGCAGATAGTTGCCTTGGATCGGATGGCTTTTCGATTTTTTTCTTTAGGAAATTCTGGGAGGTGAGTAATGAGGAGGTGATGGAGGTGATGATGAAATTTACACGGGAAAACTGCACTTTTAAGCGGCTCAATAGATCTTTCATCTTCTTGCTTCCCGAGAAGGATGTTGCCACAAGAGTTGAAGATTATCGTCCGATTTGCTCTGTTGAATGCATTTTACTTGATTATGGAAAATGTTCTGCAAAACGGTTGCGAGGGTGCTTTGTAGGATTGTATCACTGATGCAGAGTGCTTTCTTGTTTGACAGATGGCTCATGGACAGTGTGGTCTTGGTATATGAGATTGTTGCAGGAGGAAGAGAAAAGGAGTTCTACGGAAGGTTGATTTCTTTAAGGCACACGATTGTATGGACATGCGTTTCATTTGGGCATCTTTATACAGATGCGGCTTCCCGAATAAATGGATATCATGGATGAAGAGATGCATTGTGTCTACATCTTGCACAATTGTGGTGAATGGACAACCAAAGGGTGGGTATTTTCAGTCGCAATGTGGAGTTCATCAAGGATGTCCTCTAACCCCTCTCCCTTTTATTTTAGCCAGTGACATTTTGGCGGTCATGATTGACCGTACCGTGATCAGAGGGCTATATCGCGGTTACTTAAGGGAGCAGATCTCTATCCCCCTCCTTCAATATGTGGACTCTGCGATTCTTTTTGCAGAGGAAAGTGCAGAGAGTTGGAGAGGTCTCTCTACAGTTCTAGATCTTTTTAGGGCGGTCTCCTGGTTGAGGCTTAACAGGGAGAAGTCAGAGTTTGTCTCATTCAGCTTGGGCAATGCGTAGGTTGAGATGTGTGCATGATGGATTTGATCCTCACGCATGGAGATGCTGATACGATACGTGGATGTGCCGCTTGTAGTTGGGATAATGCTTTTGGCAGATTGGATTCTAATGATTGAGAAGAGGGAGCAGAAGCTTGAGTGATTGGTAGGTTAGTGTTGCTATGATCAGTGTTGTCCGTAATCCCTATTTTCTTCGTCTCATCTAGCTTCATGCCCGTTGGTGTTCGGAGGAGGCTGGAGGGCATGATGAAACACTTTTTCTGGTCATCTTCTAGACAATCGAATGGGCTGCCATAAGTGGATTGGAAGACTGTTACATGCTCGAAAGAGGATAGTGGGCTTGGTGTGCGTAGCTTAGAGGAGATGAATAAGGTATTATTCAGCAAGTGGGCCACATGTATTTGGGTTGATTGTAACAATCTGGTATGCTTGCTGATCAAGAGGATATATTACTCTAGCTCCACTCTCCCCGGCTCCAGAGAACTGGGACAAACCTTCCTAATTTTGCGAGGTATTTGCAGTGTGGTGCAGGCGATTCATCTATTTTTGAGATCGATCGTGGGGGCTTGTACTGGCTTTAGATTCTTGGCATATGACTGGAGAGAGAATGGGGTGCTAGATGATAGATTCTCACACCTTATGGCACTGGCTACTGATCTGAATTGCTCGGTGGCAAAGTTGTGGGATGGACACTCCGTCCCTCACTTAGGATCAGATCTTTCTGATTAACGGTTGGAGGAGCTTCTGGTGATGATAGCAGAGTTGGATAGGGTGGAGGGGCCTACTAAGGGCATGGACATTTGGAGTTGGTGTGACGGGAGTTTTTCAGTTCTCAAGTTGTACATGACGACGTTGGAGGGCCCAACGATTTTTGACCCTATGGGGGCATCACTGACTGCAGGAGCATATGGAATTGGAAAACTCCCACGCGGATAAAATTTTTTTGTGGTTGTTCAGAAGAGGGATACTTCTCACAAGTGGCAGACTTGCACAACTTGTTTAGGCTATTGATCCCACGTTTTCTTTATGGCAGACGTAGGCTGAGGAGGCAGATCACCTTTTCTTCAGATGTACGGGCTCTGCGGAGGCATGGAACCTACTTGGAAACTAGACGGTTTGCCATGTGGGTGTATCTGGGTTCTAGGACTATATGGGCTAAAATTGGTGCGGTATAGAGAGAGAAAGATCGGAGTGCGTCACTATGGTTTGGCCGATTTGGTTGGCAAAATATGGCATGGTTTTCCCTCAAGATAGATTCTCTCCTGAAAATGTCGTAGCACGCGTTAGGGCATTAGTTGAGAGTTGAACGTGTAATTATGTTTTGGTCGAATACCTGTTTACATGCGTGTAGTTATTTTTGGTGATAAATGGTGACGTTTTGGCTTGCCCACGGCTGTTTCATTTGGATGTTGATGGCTTTTGGGCAATAATGCATTCCACTTGCTTGGTTTCTCATGCGGTTGCCTACTTCCCTTTGTTATAGTCAGGTGATAAGATCATCACAGAATGGAGTGATCCTCGGACAAGTCTTATTATGTGGGGAATGTATTTCATCATGCAAGAACTTTCTTTGGTGCATGGTTCATATAATTCATTTTGGTAGAACTGACGTGGGTGTGACTCACATTAAGCTCATGTCCTCTTTCCTTCAAAAAAAGAAACAAAGTTAAATAAAACATAAGATCTTGAGTAGGAAATTAAACAAAAATCTGATTCTAAAAAAGGTCGATAAATTGTACATTTACATGTATTAAATCTAGCTTGAGCCTCCATGTAGTTGTGCACACTTGAGTGGTATCCTTTAAGTTTGAAAGCCTAAGTTTGTTTTGATGAGAATGTGTTCAAAAGTTTGTTCTACCACGTATATTCTAATTTCTTCATCCATTTATGTACAAAGTTAATCTTTTTTTAAAAGCTGTATAAAGTCAGTATTGCTTCGTCGTTGGGGATATTGATATCTTTTCTTTGTTGAGGACATTGAGGAAAACAAATATGAAATATAGCAGAGTTAGTGACTTTATTGGATGGTTGGTCATAATATTCATGTTGGGTCCAAGTAACTATAAAATCTCCGGAATTAGATCTTTTACAAACCTAAATAAATGTGTCTGCTTAACTGTATACGCTAGCAATAAAAATAGTAGTAAAATGATTCATGTACACATTTCAAAATAAAAGTCTGCATGCTATTACTGGATGCAAGGTTGCAAAAGTCGGTAGTCGGTACTCGGTCGGTTGGGTCACTGACTAAGGATTAATCGGCAGTCGGGCGACTAATCGGATTTAGTCGGACTTTAATCGGTTTTGAATTTTATGATTATTTTAAATATATAACTCATTTTTATACATATATTTACATAGAGTTTATACATTTTTATACTACCATAATAAGATAAAAGAAATAATTGAATTTAAATAACACATTAAGCATATTATTATAAGTTTGCTTATAAAAAAACAAAACATTAAAAAAACATGGTATCTCCAAGCAAAAATTGGTCGATTAGTGTACCTAGTCGGAATTAGTTGGTATTCGGTCGGCCACCCCACTGATTAGACTAGTCGGACCTACTAATCGGGCCAGTCGGGAGACTTTTACAACATTGACTAGATGATACATAGTAGTGAAATATTTTTGTTGGTCGCTATACATCAAGGCCTTAAATGTCGGTTTCGGTCACCATTTCGGTATCGACCAAAACAGAATTTCGGTGGAATTTCGATGGAATTTCGACCGGAATTTCGGTCATTTCGGTCATTTTTTATACTAGGACCCACATATTTCGGTCATTTCGGTCGAATTTCGATTTCGACTGGATATCGATATTCGATAGAAATTCGACCGAATTTCGCTGAAATTTGAGGCCATGCTACATAACATGCACGTGCTTTTATATTATCATTCGTATTGACAGTCTATTTGCCCTAATTTTTGCTTGCAATTTTTTGCATTTATTTTTGTGTAGGTGCGAGAAATGCCATTGAGATTGCTAAGTCGTTGTTGGAAGAGCAACTTTCTAGTTCCTCTCTTCTTGGCCGGCTACCTCCAATGTAAGAATGATCCATTTGCATGAATGCTAATTATTCACAATTTTTTACTCCGTTGTGGTTTTGCTTTCTTTTTCCTCTTGGATGATAACTACTTGTATTTTTCCTTCGCAAAATGTTTCTTTTTCTACAAAAGGCAAATGACCTTTTCATAGCAAATGCTCTCTTCAAGAAGTGGGGGATGAGAATTTAATTCTTTATAAGAGTGGACTGACTCAAACACAGATAGATTACTTCGTGATGGGGAGAAGAGATCGATTGTGTTGCAAAGACTGCAAAGTAATCCCCAAAGAGAGCTTGACATCTCAACATTGCTTGCTAGTCATGGATGTGCAAATAAAAGGTTGGAAAATAAGAGGATGATTTCCAAGATCATTAGAACTAAATTGTGGAATCTTTAATTGAAGCAATCGAGTTTCAAGAAGAAGGTTTTAGAGGACTTATCTTGGGATTGTAACAGAAGTATAGATGAGACACGGGAGGCGGTAGCATCTTATATTCAAAGGGTAGCCAATGAGACGCTAGACGTGTCTAAGGGAGGAATTCCAGGACAAAAGGAGGCTTGGCGGTGGATTGAAAAGGTGCAAGAGAACCTTAAAATTAAAAGAGCTTGTTTTAACGCTGTGTATAAAAGTAGAACAAAGGAAACTGTCACAAACTACAAAATAACAAAGAAGGAACCAAATAAGGCTGTAAGTGAAGCCAAGTCGAAAGCTTATGAAGTTTTGTACAAAAAAACTTGACTCGAATGAGGACGAGAAGGATATATTCAGATTGGCCAAAGCAAGAGAAAGAAAGACCAAAGGTCTTTCTCAAGTGAGATGCATCTATGTGCTTGTTACTCAAAAGGATATAAATATTAAATGGAAGCAGTATTTTCATAAGTTTTTAATTGAGGAAGGGAATAAGGAGATTACTTTAGGAGATCTTACTGGCAGTAAATGTAACCTAAATCGTACAAACTATAGACAAATACAAAGGAAGTAGATGATGCTTTAAATGTTTTGAAACATGGGAAAGCAGTAAAACCTGGTGACATTCCTATAGAAGTTTGGAGAGTTCTAGGTGAATAGGGTTTGACTTATCTCACAAATTTATTCAATGGCATTTGACGAAGCAAGAAAATACCTGAAGAATGGAGAAGTATTGTGGTGTCTCTTTATAGGAATATAGGAGACATTCAAAATTGTTCGAATAATAGATGTATGAAACTGATGAGTCATGCTATGAACATTTGGGAACATGTACCCACTTAATGGTCTAGTGGTAGTATAGTGTGTCTACCACACAAAAGACCCGGGTTCAAATCCCACTCTTGCAGGGTTGCTTAGGCAGTCGATGCCAGCATAAAAAATAGTCGAATCTTTCAACATGGATTTGGGCAAGAATCCATATAGCCGACCCTACTTATAGTGGGAGAAGGCTTAGTACATTATATGTGATCAGAAGAAGGTTGAGGCAAGTTTCCAAAGTAACTGAAAATCATTTCGGATTCATGTCAGGTCGCTTAACTATTGAAGCCATCCACTTTTTGAGGAGAGGAATGGATATTTATAGAGCTAAAAAGAACCTCCATTTGATTTTTATTGATTTGGAGAAGGCTTATGATTTAGTCGCTAGGGAGATATTATGGAAAGTTTTGGAGAAGAAACAAGTACATATCCTATACATTAACCTTATAGAGGATATGTATGATGGAGCTTCATCTTGTGTAAGGATCCATTATGAGAAAACTGACTATTTTAACATCAACATCGGTCTGCTCATGGTTCGACTTTGAGTCTATTCCTTTTTACTTTGATTATGGAGGAGTTGCCTAGTCACATTCAAGATGAAATACCTTAATGTATGTTATTCGTCGATGAATTTGTGTTGATTGATGAGACACGAGATGAAGTAAATGAGACCTGGAGGTTTGGAGACATGCCTTAAAGACTAAAGGATTTCGTATAAGTAGGGCTAAATTGAATATATGGAGGACACATTTGATGGAAACAACGATGAATGACTCGAGGTGAGGATTGGAGATGATAACATTCAAAATAAAGATTCTTTTAGATACTTGGGATCTATTTTGCAACATGATGGGGAAATTGATGAAGTTGTTATTCATAGAATTAATGCAGGTTGGATAAAGTGCGGAGGAACCTCTTCTGTTCTATGTGATAAGAATATTTTTTTTTGAAAAATCAAAGGAAAGTATTACAAAGTTGTCGTGAGACTTGTTATGTTCCATGAAATTGAATGTTGGCATGTGAATCATAGGCATGTGCATAGTACGACCATAGCACAAGTGAAAATGCTAAGATGGATGTGTGGGTATACATGAAAAGATCAGATTTGGAATGAATTGATCAGAAGGAAAGTTGGTTTAGCTCCAATAGAGTATATGATGAGCGAAAACCGTTTAAGATGGTTTGGCCTTTTGCAAAGGAGGTCGGTTGATGCACCGGTTAGAAGATGCGAGATTTGGGATGGCCCGAGAAGTGTTGTAATGAGACTAACCGACGGGGGCTTAGCTATTTGGATTTAATCCTGAGAATGACACAAAACAGATATGAATGGAGGCAATAAATCATTGTAACCGATCTTCTTAATTGTGGGAAAATGCTATGTTCTTAATTGTGGGAAAAGTCTATGTTATGGTAAGTTTTTGTGTTTCATGAACCCTGGTTCTTGACTTTGTTTTAGGCTGTTCCACTATGTGGCTGTTCCACTGCACATATTTTTGAAAAAGAAGGCAGGATTATTCTCTTAAGTGAACTAAATCAAAATTAAATCTCTTGTTCACACTAATTATGGTAATCTATGTGGATTTTTGTTAGATAGGTAAGCCCATGACGAGCAATTATGTTGCACTTATATAATTCCATTTCTGAAATAAAACATATTTATATTTGCATTGTTGACATGGTCCCTCTGTATGAACATGCTAGCTCCCATCAAGATTATCTATGAATCTAGGTCTTAGTTTAACATGTGAATATAAAGTATTTTTGTGTGCCCGTCTTTACGAAATCGCATGCTTTTTCCTTCAAAAAAATCTGTGGTTTATCTCAAAGAGTTATTGCTGATCTGCATGTTAGCTGTCCACCTGTATTGGAATTTTTTCTACTATGAATATTCTTATTTCCCCTACTTAATTATGGGAAAAGGCTTTGTTGTTGTTGTTTGTATGAATATCCTTATTTCAGCTTCTTGGTTGGTGATGGTGCACGGAAGTGGGGAAGGTCCAAGGGTATTGTGATGGCAGAAACCATCTCAGAGGCTGAGGAGGTTCACTTTTGTTAGCGCAATTGTATATGTTCCTCTTTTTCATGAATTTGTAACTTGCCATTAGCAACTTATTTGGTACCATTATTTTATTTTCACTGTCACCATTCTGCTTGTGGTCTGACTTTCATTCATAATCAGTGGTTGGTAACTGAGAGGGCGAAATTCCAGTGGTTGAAGTATAAAGGCATGCTCAGTGATGCTCTGGGAAAAGCTAGACCTTTTGATGCAAAATATCCTGTATCAAGGGAATCCAAATCACCGCAAGAGAACTTAGGTAATTATTATATTTTAAGAAGACCTTTTTCGTGTCTGGGAGCACATGCTAGCGTTGATTTTGTGGAAACACACTATTGCATGTGATAACTAGTCAGGCTTCGCAGTCATCATAGATAGCAGAATATCTGCCAGAGCTGCTGCTAAAATATATTTATACATTAAGGAGAACATACGTTTGAAATAAGCCTGCCCCATGCTGCAATGGTGCTGAAATAGGCTTCTCTTTCTATGAAAACTATTTCAACACAGTTTTGCTCGCCAAATGATCTTTTTGCAAATAAAGACATCTCTTATATGAAAACTATATCCCTCTTATGTGCCATTTGAATTTCATTAGAAACATAGATTCTTATGCCTTCCATCTAGAACATGTAATTTTAACGGTCATAGAATTACTGTAATCGACCTGTTCTAGATGGAGGGCATAGGAGTCTCTATTTTTGACGAAATTTGAATGGCAAGATGGAGGGATATATAGATGAATATACATGGTGATATTTTCCAAAAAAAGAAAAAAATGTAGAAGATGTAGGTCCCGGTGCATGTAAAATTACATGCACTTGGGTGCATGCTCCCTAACCCGATATTCTTATATTATATTATATATATATGGTCATCAATCAATAAGACTTCAACGTAAAAGTACTAATTAACAAGTTACATGTATAGAGCTTTAACATTTATGGTGATAACGAGATAAATAGGAATCTTTAAAAATAAAAAATAGTTTATTGCTATAGTCGGCCAGATATTCGGACCGAATATTCAGGAATATTTAGGTTGGACCGAATATTGACCGAATAAGAATACTCTATTCAGTCACCCCACATAATAAGAATTTTCGGCCGAATGTTCGATCTATTCGACCGAATATTGCAAGAATGTTATGGGATTGGCTCTCTTGATGTTCAGAGGATGATACCTGACTACTCTTTTTTGTCAGACGATGATCTACTAGGGTTGTAATAGTGGTTGTATATGTTATTGTTATGGTGGTGAATGGGGACGACAAAGTAAAAATTACAGAGGTAAATGCCATTCTTCAAAAGGTGTTTGTCACCAAGGACCTTGATCAGATACACTACTTTTTTGGATATATAGGCCTTAAGCACTAGTGAGGGGCTTCATTTGTCACAGACGGAATATTGCATGGACATTATTAAAAAGGCGGAGTTGCTTGTATGCAAATTATCTAGTATACAAGTAGAGGCATGGAGGCATACCATCTACTGATTCTGAGCTTGAGGACCTTTCTCGATACTGTTAGAAACTACGAATGCGGTTGCGAATATCAGAGATAGAGATTAAACATTGAAGAACATCGAGATTTTTCGTGGAACCCTACTCCCTAAGGAGTGGGATGAAACTACGAGAGAAGGCCTCAAAGGGCCATATGTTGCATTGCACTTTCTCTCATCTGATACATGAGGTCTTGGGCTTCTTATATAGCCTCCACATACCCTCCAAGTCCCACCACTGGTAGATGTAGGACAAAACACTGGATGTGGTATCCATGTACCCATCAATAAATATGACGCATATACTCCAACACTCCATCTCAAGCTGGAGCATGCAATGATCAACTTTGACAAATAGAAAGAAATATCAAACTCATGATGCAGGACACTACGGACAATATCAACTCGAAACATACACATTGTCGATTGCTGTTGAGGACGTTGCTTCTCATGCCGTGCTGGTGAGGAGGAACAAATGGCATAGAGTGTGAGTCAAACTGAATCTCCTCTTTAGAGAACATGTCCTCTGTACTGCGCCTGTTAAAGTTACTGCAACGGAAAATGAGTCTCCACCTGGAGAACTTTGACCCGCAACATCATGTGGACTACCATTCCATTTCGCTGAAGGGCTGAACTGGAAAAAGCCATGGAAACATCCTTGTCGGAATCCACTGTCGTTGGAGAATGGAGTCTGAAAAGTCTCCTCATCGGAAAACTGGGTCTCTTCTATACTAGCTCAGAGAATGGGATCTCTACTCTGGGGTCCCTATGAAACCACATGAAAACCCTACATGGTGTAGGGAATGAGATCTCTACTTTGGAATCCCTATGGATCACATGAGAACTCTGAGACCAAAACAAAAGATGGAGACCCCAAAATTGATGATGGCAAACATGTGCACATCAAACTGAAGATTCAGAATCTGATCATCGAGTCTGAAATCTGAACAATTTGTAAAATCTGACAATCTGGATGGCCTCTGGATTGGAGAATCTGAATCTTAACTGAATATATTAGAGTTGTAGAACTCTACACAATAGTCCCCCTTTCTCCCATACTTGTAGGAAAACAATGACATCGGCAAAGTTGGGAGAAGACAAGAAAATGGGGAAACAAAACATCACATAATCCGATCTCAATTTTTCCTCCGGCTTTTCTTCTCATTTTTTTCGACTATTCCATTTTTTAATAGCCGTTTCTTCGTCCTTTTTGTAGCCATTTCCTTTTTTTTCGGCTTTTCCTTTTTTTCAAGCTATTTTTCTTTCTTTCTTTTAATAGCCCACTCCATTTTGTGTGTATGTTTTTTTGTACGCACCTTTTGCCCCCAAAGAAATCCCCCCCTTTTTTAAACAAAATATCTCGGCCCAATGTGGGCCTAAATATGAAGTAGCGTCTCTTCCTCTTTTTTTTCTTATAAAAACCGTCGACCCACTAGGGCCCTTTCTCCCTCATTTTTTTTACAATTTTCGACCCACTTGGGCAAGGGAGCAACAATCTTTTTAAACAGGACCATTGCGACCCCTAGGGTTCCGATCGTGTTAACCATTTTTCTGCCGCTGCTTGGAGATGCGCCGCCTCCGCTTCGACTGGAGGAATGGAGGATTGAGGCGCCGCCTCCGATTCGACTGGGGTTCCGCCGTCTGGAGCATATTTAGAGGGGCGACACGTGGACTTCGACTGGAGGAGGAAGGCGGAGGGGCCTGGATGAGATGGAGATGCACTGCCAACACCACCGAGTGGAGCAATCTGGAGGTGTCGTCGCTTGGATCGGAAAATGGAGGTGTTGTCGCATGAATCCCGAAGGTGAATAGGTCATCACCCTGCACTAGGGTTCCATGTCGCATTAGAGAGAGAGAGGAGTCCTCTCTTGTCCTGGAGATGAAGCTGCTGCGCGTGCAGGTAGAGATGGAGATGGGGGTGCGACCATCGTCGCCTGGGGAGGTCTCCGAAGAATTTTTGTGGTTGAAGAGATCTCAAGTAATCCAGTAGATCATTCTTCTCCTTCGAATCGCCTTAAGTTTGGATCTGGGGAGAGCATAAAGGGGTCGGCGACGCACATACAAAGATGCCACTTGCACGAGAACTTGAGGAAAGGACGTTGTCTGGCATCCATCAGCGTCGCTCCCAGATCGTTGAAGATGGCGCACTAAGTAGAGTGGAGCTGCACCACCGAAGGAGATGCGACCTGGAGATGACTGCAGAATAATTTCTAGGGTTTCGCCTAAACCCTAGAACACGAACATGATCGAACAATAGATGTGCATGAATTGACGTTCCAAAAACATATGATGACAGAAAGTTAGGGTTTAAAAAACCCTAAAAATTGAATCTCGAATGATCTTGAACAATAAATAATCTTCAATAATACATATTCAAAATCAAGCAAGAGTGACCCACTTTGATACCATGTTTGACACTATGAATGCGGCAACGAATATTAGAGATAAAGATTAAACATTGAAGAACAACGGGATCTACGTGGAACGTTATTCCCCAAGGAGCGGGATGAAACCACGAGAGAAGGCCTCAAAGGTCCATATGTTAGATTGCACTTTTTTTCATCTGATACATGAGGTCCGAGGTTTCTTTTATAGCCTCGACAAACCTTCCAAGTCCCACCACTAGCAGATGTGGGACTAAACAATAGATGTGGTAAATGGGTCTCCAACATCCATTTACCCATTTATATACATGATACATATACTCCAACATATACAAAAGCCTAGTAGGTAAATTACTTTACCTCATTGTCACCAGATGCGATATATCATATGCTGTTAGTACAACAAGTCGGCATATTGAGAGACCATGTTACTGCCATTGGCAGGTGGTTCTCCTAATAATCCGTTATCTGAAGAGATCTCCAGATTATGTCATTTTCTACAAGGCTAATGGCTACACGAACATCATTGCTTGTGCGGATTCTCCTTATGATAGATGATCTACCACTGGCTATGCTGTGTTCGTTGGAGGAAACCTTGTTACCTGACGTAGCAAGAAACATATCATTGTGTCTAGGTCAAGTGTAGAAGCAGAATATAGGGCAATGGCTCGAGCTACACGTGAGGTTATTTGGATGGTCTCTTTCTTGACTTGATCTTCCCGCGACTAATCATATTCCATTATATTGTGACAATAAATCTGCCATATAGATCACCACCAATCCCATCTTTCATGAAATAACCAAGCATATCGAAGTTGATTGTCATTTTATACGTGATGCTGTATAAGAAGGGAAAATTTGTACTCCACGCATATCTATTAGTTTTCAACTTGCAGATATATTTACAAAAGCACTGCATAAGAGGCATGTTTCTTGTCTTATCTCCAAGTTGGGCATGAGAGAGATATGCTCCAACTTGAGGAGTATTAGAGTTATTATATTTTCATATCTTTTATTTCCTTGGGACCTTGTAACCCATTGGGGTATTTATGTAGTTCTCCTTTATTTTGCTCTCTACGATTTCACGCTATATAAGAAACCCTAGATGTATTTAATAAACAATTCGTTCACTTCCATCTTTCTTCCACACACGATATCTAAAGATAAGTGGTGCTACCCCACTTCTAGCACGAATAAGAATATGCCTTGACAATCTCATTCAAACGACTTATTCCCTTTTATTCTGTTAGCCCTAAGGACTTGTTTGGTAACTAGGTTGGGTTGAGTTGAAATAACCTCTTATGAATAGTAGTTATTTGGATGGTTAGAAAGGTTGGAATGATAAATGTGATGTGATGTCATTTTGATTATGTGTTATATGAAGTTTATTATTATTATAATATATTTTTTTGTTATTTTTTTCATTTGAATGTTGTTAAAAAATATTATAACAAAGAATTTATAGGCTCCGTTTGGTTGCAGGATTGGGCAGGGTTGGGTTGGCCCAACCTGGGGTATCCCTCCTTCCAAACATCCCAATCCTCCTCACAGTTTACTATTCACAGGGGTACCCCAACCTAACCCAACCCTGCCTAACCCTGCAACCAAACGAACCCATAGGGTCTATGCAACTAATTCCAACCCATGAAAGTGGGGGGTAAACCAGGTTACTCCGAGATGGACCCAAGATAGATCTGAATGGAGGCGAAGAATCCATGTAGCCAACCCTATTTAATTGTGGGAAATGCTTTGTTGTTGTTGTGTTATCATTTTGTATGTAATTTTATAGGATTTTTATAGTTTGTAGGGAATTTGGAATGGCGGCTTACTTTTGAAATGAAATGATGCAATTTTTAGATGTTGTCTGACTCTGCTGATTCAAAAACCATTCTTCATGACATTTACACAGTTCGAATTTTTAAGATCTAGCCAATCAAATGTGTTTGATTTTTGATTCTTTTAGATACTTGGGATATATTTTGCAATATGGTGGGGTAATTGATGGAGATGTTACTCATAAAATAAATGCAGGTTGGCTGAAGTGGAGAGGAGCCTCTACTGTTCTATGTGATAAGAAAACTTCTTTGAAAATCAAAGGAAATTTTTACAAAGCAGCCGCGAGACCTGTTATACTCTATGGATCTGAATGGTGGCTTGTGATTCTATGAACTATAGATGTGAGAAAACTTCTTAAGGTGGTTTGGCCATTTGCAATGGAGGTCGGCTGATACACCAGTTATGAGATGCGAGTTTTGGGATAATGAGCTGGATTTGAGAGGGCGAGGAAGGCCCAAAAAGTGTTGGAATGAGATTATCCGAAGGGATCTAAATTTTTTGGATCTAAGCCTGAGAATGACCCAAGGTAAATCTGAATGGAGGCACATAATCGATATAGCAGACTCTGCTTAATGTGGGAAAAGGCTTTGTTGTTGTTGTAGCAAATCAAATATGTTCTCTGTATGTTGCAACAACGCAAACCAGCAGACCTTTTCCTATTTTTGTGGAGACACCTATACAAATTCCTTAGTCCTTAAACGGGTTCCAACAATTTTATGTTGGTTGTCGGCTACCTAACACATTTCTCCTCTACCGGGGCTTGGGATCACATTAAAAAGGCAACATCTTATCACAGTAGACTTGTGCACCAGTGTCATCTCTGTGTACAATTATATTAATATTATTTATTGAAACCATTTTTCTTATGAAATGGCCAATATAATAAAAAATCCGTGTTGTTTTGTGAACTTAACCAAGGATGCAAAAAGCGGGCTAAACGGCCGTTTACACGTAGGCGGCCCCTGACCGCGCCGATTATCCATAATCGGGTCTATAAACGGTTAGGCCGTTTAAACGTTGATAAACGGCCGTGTAAAAGCCGCTTAAACGGCCGCTTTTTAAATGCAACGACATTTGGCTATGGATTCTACTTGCTTATGATGTCTAGTTTGACATTTGGCTATGGATTCTACTTGTTTGTGTTGACATTTGGCTATGGATTCTACTTGTTTGTGATATCTATTTTTACATTTCGATGAAAAAAATCCTTGAATTTGATATTATTTGGTCTGTATTGTTAATATGACATTGGTTTCATTTAGTTTTTGATGACGAAATGCAATGACTTTCTATGTACTATTATCTAGGACTTTTTGGAACAATGCTATGGATTGTAATTTGTAATTGTTTATGTTGTATGTTTTGGCATTTAGTTGTGGATTCTACTTGATTATGCTATCTACCTTGACATGTCACATTTGGATGAAGAAGTCATTGAAATTGACAATATCTGATCAATGTTGTGAATATGTGATTATATTTTTATAGTTCATTTATACTTTTTTTATTAATTATATTTATGTACTATTTTTTATTAATTTAAAAATGTAAACCGCATATACCGTTTAATTTTCGTTTAAACTCCCGCATACCGTTTAATCAGTAATCAGTGACCCTACTGACTGTATACCGCATACCGTTTTTTGCAACCTTGAACTTAACTTTGTTCTTTTTGTCCTAAGGTCCTGTTTTAGAAGCTTGTGGCAAAACTGAGGAAACACCTGAAATTATCAAAGAGCCGCACCATGTAAATGCTGTTGAAGAAGACTGCATCATGGATACTGTAGGAGTCATTTGTATAGATGCTAATGGGCATGTTGCTTCTGGAGCATCAAGTGGGGGGATTGCATTGAAGGTAAATTTTATTTCTTTGTGATCACTACCAGAAAACTTATTTGGCTTCATGTTTCTTGCTTCTGCCAACTAAAGGAAGGCCCAGTGGTAGGATCCATGAGATTAAGGGATTAGATGAAACCTTGCTCCCATTTAACTGCCATCTCTTTTTATTTTTATGGGTTTTACTTAACTTGTCCCCATTCTTCTTTCCTTGTGCAGCCATGCTTTAGTTGGGGAGGCAAGATCCTAATTAGTGTTCCCAGAAAACATAATTTCACAGACATGGTAACATATTTTAATTCCCTGGATAGTATAGTTATATCACATCTTCAAAATGCGCTATCTATAACACATTTACAAAATGCATCAATAGTGTTATTTATAAATATAATGCTAGGACTTCGCAGGAAATGGTTATGTGTCACATTTAGGAAATGTGTTATCAAAGCTGTACACTTTTGATAACACATTTCGTAAATGCTTCATTGGACATTTGGAACTTACAAAAAAATGTTACATTGATAGCGCATTTTGAAGATGCGATATAACTACACTATCTGGGGAATTAAAATATATGTTACTTTATCCATGGAATTATGTTTTCGGGAACACTAGTTAGGAACTTCCCTCTTTAGTTGGGTGTTGCTCATATGATCTTTTTATAACTTCTTCGCATCTCACTCTTTGAGACTCCAGATAATCCAGAAAAAAATGTGTTTTATGATGCTTTGTGGAAGTTGATGCAATTCTCTAAATGCCATACTTCTGAAATTTATTTCATCCGTTCAGCTTTTTGAGATATGTCAATTTTATAATTCATGCAGGTGGATGGGCGTGTTGGACTTGCTGCGATGTATGGCGCGGGATGTTGGGCATCTTCAAAAGATCCTTTTGGAGCACCATTTCTGGTTGGTTGTTGTGCAACTGGTGCTGGCGAGTATTTGATGAAAGGTTTTGCAGCACGTGAATGCTGTGTCTCTGCATCATTGTACTTACATTATCTTTCATTCTTTCTTTTTCATTTTTCTACCAGGCCTTTTTTGTGTGCCGGGGGGGGGGGGGGTTGGGTAAATAATCAGCGAATGATCAAGTTTCTTCGAAGATAGTCAATCATATGTCCTATTTGTTACTGTCATGTGTAGTTGCAATAAAAAATGAGGACCAAACAAATGAACAAGCAACAAAAAATGACAAGGACAGCATGAATTTTCGAGATTCACCATTAATTAGACTGCACCCATGATGCAGTGGAGACTTGTTTTATTTTTTGATGGTAAATGTGGTGGTAACAAGAATACAAAAATGATCTAACTCTAAGGTTTCACATGACACCCTTGCACTGTGAGGTCCTTGTTTGAGACAACATTGCTTTGTCTGGTTACAAACCAAGGCGGTTCGAAAATCAAGTTATACAATGCACCATGTTGAATAGACGTTATGCTTCAATGCATCTAAACAATCTTAACCATGAATTGAATCCTATGCAAACAAAAAACAGTTGCTAGGTTTTTGTCATTGCTTGCCACTCCTTGGGGCTATTGTTAATTGCTGACGTTGATCAAAGTCCATATAGTGTTTGAATTGGGACCCACGATCAACTTTTTTGATTACATCAGCTTGACTATATGCAGTGTCAGCGTTCTTCTTTTTGATTCCCTTCTCCCAATGTGTGGAGTATATTGTAATGGTAGCCAAGGATCTAAGTGCATTATGAAAGGACTAAGCATGATCCTTGTGTAGATCAAGCAAGGCCCTAAATGTCAGTTTCGGTCACCATTTCGGTGACCGACCAATACGAAATTTCGGTCAAAATTTGACCAAAATTTCGACCATTTCGGTTATTTTTTACTAAGACCCCCCATATTTCGGTCATTTTGGCCATTTTGACTGAATTTTGGTAACCTGTCGTAACTGAAGTTTGACTGAAATTCGGCGAATTTTGCCAAAATTTGAAGGCATGAGATCAAGTGGATCTTTTTCAACAACGCCTTCTTTTGCAGCTTCCCCTGTCTTTATGGTAGATAAAGTAATTGAAAGTTGTAGAACAATCTTCTAAAATCATATAATCCCCATAAGTTAGGGAATATTTTATCATTGGTCCCATTGTAGATCATGATGAGCCTTTCAACAAGGTGCCTTCCTTTATGTCTTCCTTTATATTTATGGTAGGAAAAGTAATTGGAAGTTATAGGGTAGTCTTCCATTTAATCATATAACTCCTCCAAACAAAGATATAGATTATCATTGATCACCTCATATTAAAATCTGAATCATAGTATGAATCTAAATATTGGGTGCCCACACACTCCGCACCATTTCTATGGATGTGGCGAATATTAGGCGTACCTTTCAGATATAAAAAACTCAGTTTGAATGCATGTAAATATTCCTTCCATGGATTTCTTATTTACGTGCTTACAACAACCACAACATGATCGATATCTGCTCTTATGTACATCATAGCATACAAACACTCCCAATGGCACAAACATAGGGAATTCATGACATCTTCGTTACAACATGTACCTCGAATAGGCCATAAAACAAAATCCAAAAGGACAAAATTTTCCCACACGTTCTTAACTGAACAATCAAGACATGAGTACCACGAATCGAGTCTACTAACTCCATCAAGTCACCATTCCATGAACCGCTACTCTTGAAGCTCCCACTGAAGGTATCTTTTGAAATTCAGATGTCCAAGACCCCAGCACATCCCTCCATAGAAACCTCCATAGAAACCTACGGCGGTGGGGTGAGGTCCTTGCGGTCACCGACAATGGTTTGGCGCCGGGCTCCGACATTGATACTACTAGGGTTCTCATGGAGTGCAATAAGGTGGTTTCTTGATGGTGCGTCGGGTCAAGTTTTCTCTGAGTGCTTGAGGATCGGACGCTTCATGCGCCGGGTTGAGCTGTCGGTTGTCGACCCGCCGCCACCGCCGCTGGTGGCCGGGCTGGGGGCGGTGCAGGTTTCTCTGGTGGTTGGAAGGCGGAAGGACGTCGCCTCGTCTTTCGTGGAGTGGTTGGCTGTGCATGGTAACGCTTCGTGCCGGGGGTCTTCTGTTGACGGTTTGGCTCATGACGTGACGGGGAAAATGCCAGGGGTCAGTGGGCCCTTTTGCTTTTTGACTCGGGCGCCAAGATCCGCTAATCGATGCCTTCGATCGGATCCTTTGGCGGATCACCCGATTGTTGGACCCTCTTTATGCCTTGCTCTCGGATCCTTTATGGGCAGGCGCCTCGATCAGCATCCTCCTATCTCCTTCTTGCCTTCGGCGCTTTTCTCTGCTCCGATGATCAGTTTGGCTCCTCCGGCGGATGGCGGGGAGGGGCCTTCAATGGTTCAGGTTGATTTTCCTACTCCGGAAGTCGAGGTGGGTGGGGTCCTCGATGGCCCGGCGGCGAACGCGTTTGTGGGATCAACTTCGGAGGCGTTGGTTTGCGGTTCCCCGCCTCAGACCTCGGTGGTGCTGTCTGAGCTTGTTGACGATGCTTTGCTTGAGGGAGTTCCTGAGCGAAGAGCTACTAAGAGGTATAGGAGGAGGAACAGGGCGCGACCTTTGCCCCTTGTGATGCAGGGTTGCTCGACTCTGAAGGATGTGGTTGCGGAGGCAGCTGGCGTCATCCGAATTGGGGGGCATTCTCGCGGTTCCTCATGAAGGTGCTGACTTGGAATACCCGTGGTTTGGGGGAAACGACAAAAAGGAGAACATTGGGTTCGAGGTTCTCGGAATGGGGGTGTGACATTGTCATGTTGCAGGAGACTAAGCTACAAGCGTTGACTGTCGGTATTTGGTGGTCGTTTGGGGCAGGGAGCTTGGATGAGGTCCGGGCGTTGGACGCGATGGGCTCGGCGGGCGACCTGCTCATTGCTTGGAGGCCTGCTCGCTTTCGCTCGTCTCGGTTTTTAATGGAAGGCATTCTATTTCGGTTCTCTTAGATCGGGTGGATTCTTCTTCGCCGATCGCTTTTACTTGTGCTTACGGGCCGTGCTGCTATATTAAGAGGAAGGAGCTTTGGGAGGATTTGCGGGAGGCGGCTCGCCGGTTTGGGGGGGTGCCCTGGCTGGTTGGGGGTGATTTAAACGTCACCCTCCGCTCGTCGGACAGACCCCGTTCTAGGGGCGGTTTGGACCCTGGCTCGTTGGATTTTGCGGAGCTCATTGACTCTTTGGCTCTCGAGGACTTGGGGGCTGGTGATATCACTTACACATGGAGAAATTCTAATACCCGGTCATGTATAGACAGATTCTTGGCGTCCGTGGAGCTCTTGGATTCCTTTCCACTTTCGTGATGCTTGTCTGACTACAATCCTATCCTTTGGGATTCTGGTGGTGCGGCTGTCTCGTGGGGCTTCTTTCGGTACGAGAGGTGCTGGTTGTTAGAGGACAATTTCAGATCTATTGTTGTGGAGCGATGGGTCGAGCTGCAGCCGGGGGCCTCCGCGGTAACGAGGTTTGCTCGCAAGCTCGAGTCGCTGTGCAAGTGGTTGGCTATCTTTAAGAAGGATTCGAGGGCGGCGAGGGTCGCGGCTAGAAGGGAGGCGGAGGGGGTGGTCAACGCTTTGGATGCTTTGGAGGGGGTTAGGGAACTTCGGCAGGAGGAGCTGCTCGCGCGGTCGGCCGCTCAGAAGAAGATGGCGGATGAGGATTTAAAGCGTGTTACTGAATGGCGCCAAAGGTCGAGTGTATCTTGGTTGGAGGGGGATGCCAACACGGCGTATTTTCATCGGGTAGCCAGTGGAAGGCGGCGTTCGAACGCCCTTCGGTCGATCGAGATTGGCGGTACACGTGTGATCGGTGACGAGGCTATGGGGCAGGCGATCGTGGAGTATTTCTGGGATTTCTCTGGGAAACGTACCCAGAAGCTTTGGAGATGGTCGGGCGTGGGGGCTGCTCCGCTATCGCCCTCTCAGTGCGAGGATCTGACGAGGACGGTTTCTTTGGAGGAGGTGAAAGCGACTGTTTGGGATCTTAATGCTGATGCTTGTCCGGGGCCTGACGGGTTCTCGGTGGCCTTCTACAAAGACTTCTGGGGCTTGGTGGGCTTGGAGGTGCTGTAAGTGGTCTCCGAATTCTGTACAGGTAATGCGGGGTTTGACAAAGTCAATAGAGCACTCATTGATTTACTTCCTAAGTCTTCATCGGCGGAGCGGATCGAGGATTTCCGCCCGATTGCTATATCGAATGCTCTATACTTAATAGTGGCGAAGGTGTTTGCTTTGAGGTTGGCACGGGTGCTGGACAGTATTATCTCTCCTATGCAGGTTGCTTTTGTTCGGGGAAGGCAAATTGCGGATTGTATCACTTTGGCTTCGGAGATGGTTGCGAAGTGGACGAGGGAAGGTTGTCGTGGGGTGTTGTGGAAGGTCAACTTCGCCGAGGCATATGATTGTCTCGATTGGAGTTTCCTTTGGTCGGTGCCGAGGAGGAGGGGTTTCCCGGAGATTTGGATTGCTTGGATGCGCTGTTGCGTCACGACGACCTCTTTTTCGGTCATGGTTAATGGGCACCTGGAGGGGGATCTTTCCAGCCGAGGAGGGGGATCCGGCAGGGATGCCCCCTTGCGCCTCTGCTTTTTGTTGTGGCCGTGGATGTCCTCGCCCGGATGGCTTGCCGGTTCATTGATGTTGGACTCTCTCGGGGGTTTTCTTGTGATGGGTTGGTGGTTCCTTTGCTTGAATATCCCGATGACACCGTCTTTTTCATTGATGGGGGCCCTGACGAGGTGGCGGCTATGGCGGCCACACTTGAAGTATTCAATGAATTGTCGGGTCTTTTCAAGAATGCCACGAAGTTGAAGGTGGTTCCCTTTGGTCTTACCGGGGAAGAGGGAGTGGAGTGCGGGTCCATTTTGGACCCTTAACTGTCCAACCTTCCTCTGGAGTACTTGGGGATGTCGTTGGTGTCGGGTAGGGATCGGTTGAGGGATTGGTCCAAGGTGGTGGAGAAGATGGAGATGAGGCTGGCCGACTGGAGATCTGCTTTGCTCTCGAAGGGGGGGCGCCTCGTTCTTCTCAAGGCGGTGATTTCGTCTATCCCCGTATATTTCTTATCTAACAGTAGGGTGTCGGTGGGGATTCGCTGTCATCTCGAAAAGCTCATGCGAAGGTTTTTGTGGGGCAAAAACGGGGAGTCGGCAGGTGGAATGCATTTGGTGAGGTGGGATGACATTACCAGGCGCGAGAGCGATGGGGGACTGGGCATCCGTAGATTGGACCATGTTAATGAGGCCCTTCTTCTTAAATGTGTCAGCGGGTTATGGGGCCCTGGTGAAGATTTTTGCTCTCAGGTTCTGCGGAAGATTCATCTTATTGGCGGGGCGCTTCCGATGGTGGCTGATAGGTTGGGGCGGATCACGCCTTTTTGGATGGGGGTGTTGGAGACCTGCGCTAAATTCGCCTATTTATTTTCTTCGGTGCTTGGGGATGGTCGAACTTTCAGCTTCTGGAATGGTGTTTGGGTGGGGGAGGAGCCCCTTTCTTCGCGGTTCCCTCGATTGTTCGCTTTAGCGGTGGATGGGAGTGCTAGCGTGGCGTCTTGCTGGTTTGAGGCGGGTTGGTTCCCGCTATTCCGTGATAGCCTCTCCGAGCAGAGGTTTGCCGACTATCTTCTCCTTCTGGAGACCATCGGGGGGGCCGGTCAGCCATTGACCGGGAGAGATCACTGGGCCTGGAAGGGGGGTCCTTTCTCGACCAGGAAGGCATTTGTGACGGTCTCTTCCTCCCCTCATTCCGACCCGGTGGAGGTGGTGCGTGATTGCCGGTTCCTTTGGACTCTGCAGCTCCCGGAGCGGGTGAGGTTCTTCTTCTGGTTGGTTCGGAGACAGAGATTGATGACAAGGGATCGTTGCGCGAGGTTGATTGGGAATATTCCTGATACTTTTATTCTTTGCAGCGATGCTGTGGAAACGTTAGAGCACCTGTTCTTCGCGTGCCCGGCGGTGCGGGGCGTTTGGGAGGAGGCGGCCGATGACTGTGTGTACTCCTCGGATTTTGCCTCTTTCTGGGACTCGTTGGTGGCTAACAAGGACAGGGATCGTAGGGATTTGCTCCGGCCCTTGGCGAAGGCTTGGGCGATTTGGCTGGGACGGAATGATGCTATCTTCACAGGACAACGTTTTTACAAGGAGAATGTGTTGATTCATTGTACCCGTTTAGTTGAGGATTGGTCGTTGTTGTAGGGTCCTTTTTGGTACCGCGGTTGGTACCTTGTAAAGTTTTTTCTTTTTCCTTTTTTTCTATTAATATATGCGTGGGGCGGACACCTTCGAGTGTTCCCCCCTTTTAAGACTTCAAAAAAAAATACCCATGGGTATGGGGAGAAGCAGTAGCAAGGGAAAGTTTGCATTCGACAGGGGGGGGGGGAATAAATTGTTAACAATTCGCTCTCGGGTAGGCAACACATATGATTTAGAATCTGAAGGAATCCAAGATCGGCATGGCAAGTGTGTCTTGGACAATTGCATCCAAAAGAGGTCCAAATCCATATGAACTTTGCCTTTATCACACCAAAAGTCAGCCTCGAAGGCTCCTGAATGAGGTGTCAGGGGGATCAACCTAAAGAGATGAAGCAATCGGGCTCGTCGACGGTGACCTTGGGGCTTTGAGTTGAGCAAGCACTCACTCATCGGAAGCCGAAAAGTAGTGCTCTGGCTGAGATGAATAGCCGTCCAACATCACCACAACATCAATGTCCAATGTCCATTCTCTATGAGAGTATGTATGAAATGTGTTAAACCACCTTCCCTACCCCCTCAAGTGCATTCCTCTTTCGGGTGACATGAGATGAAAGGAATGCTAGAGACACGAAGCGTGTAACACATGCCAACTACCACATTACCATCCTGAAAACGGGAGCGTTGTCACTAAATGTCAAACTCCATCACATCCACAACAATGTGCTTATAGAGGGTGGAATCTAGTCGGGGGCTCGCTCCAATTTATGAGGAGCCGGGGCTGAGGGTCCCCCCGGGGCCTTCCCTTCCCCCAACCCCATCCCTGCGGTCTGTTTTCTAGAGCAGGAGGGTCTGCTACTTTCTCTCAATCCCGACGCGCCCCCCGCAACTAGTCTTTCTATAATAAGCCGCTTACCGAGGCGGGAGGATCGAGTCAGAAAATAGAGAATGGAATTGGCCGTCTGACAATGCGAAACAATAAAGCGGAAACACTAAGAAACTCAGGAGATCCACCCTCCTGCCTTGGCGGGCAATGCTGTGATGATAGCGGGTGTGAGGGCTTGTCAACTGAGAGCATTTCACTTCCCATCAGTCAAGTAAATGAAATGATCGACCATGGGCATAGTACGTACTTACTGATCTGATAGAGTGAGTAGAGCCGCCTAGCTCCGCTCCTTCCTTTGTTTGTATTCAGGCGCCTTTCAATACCCTTAGAGGAAGGCAGGCCGTCAGAATCCACCTCTTTCCGGAAAGAAATGGACCCTGGACTGCGCGGGACCCCCTATTTACAGCCAGACAGCCAGCCAGGAAGGGGCTCAGATGATTGCATTTTGGCAAGAACCAAGGCTTCACAGGTCAGCTAGGACTATTTGGCCACGCACTCTTCGGGCTTAGATTTTTTGATCCCGAAGTCATCCTCTGATTCCACTCCTACCACCCTTCCCGCTCACATCGATCCGACATACCTAGCTCCCTTGTACAAGTTAGACCGCTCAGTCAGCTGTGGATTTACAGACGCACGGAATGTCTGGATGACCCAAGGAGTTATTTCCCGCCTTGAAAAAGCAGGCTTAACACAGGGAAGATCTGCTTTCGAGTATCCCCTCGCTCGACATTTTATTTCAAACTAGATAAGATCATTTTGGAATGGCGGGCCTGGGAAAGTCTTTCCAATATGGTTCTCCCCTTCTTTTTCACTCTTTCATCCACGGGGAAAATCCACTGGGAAAGGCTACCTCTTTTTTCTTCTTCAAAATCACTCTGTTTGGTCTGTATTCTCAGACACGTACACATGAAGACACATAATCCGAGGTGACCACAGCCAAAAGCCACGAGGAAAACATGACATAGGCAACCACCCACAACCTCCCCAAGTAAACCACTCATTGCTGGGGAACAATGAGAACACGAGGACTTGGGTTCATCTATGAATCAATAGGAGTCTCCTGCCGACAAGAAAAGGATCGCCTCAACAGTCGATGGTGTATGAGGATGCCACATCACATCGACATAAAGTGGTTGTTGTGATGGGGTCTCCTCTATCCTCAATTGCTCACATGAAGCCCCTCAAGGATGTCATTCCCTTCGCATCTAGCACTCCGCCATCGATGGCCCCATGAACCACAAGAAAAGCATTGATGTTCATTCTCTAGAAACACCAAAGGTCGCTATCCGGGCTTATGATGATGAATTGTCTTCTATTTTCCTTCCTCCTCATCATCATCCCTCCCCATAGCATCTGCAACCCCATAAACACTCTTGGGAAGATAAAACCACAAAAATCTCATCTTCAGCATTAGAGACGGGATCCTTGCGCCTCAACGAAACTCCATCCACAATATTTTGGGTTTGAGGAAGGTCATGTCCCCCACCAAACCAAGTGGTGGAAGTCGTTGGGATCTTCGAGATGCGTCTCCCCCTTGGGTACTCGACGATAGCATGTGACTAGGTGGGCCTTTACGAGAGTCGGACAATGGTGTCAGACGAGGTGCCCATGTAACCATGAGAGCCCGTCAGATACCAATCGTTGCCGCCCAACGATAGCCATGTCTTCTGATATTCCTCAATATAGATCCTAGTTTATAGAACTTCACAAGTTAAAGAATCATCATGGTTCATTTAAAGACTATATCGATTGAGATTATTCTATTTAGGAGGCCTATATAATCCTCGTTTTATACATATGATCTTGATTAGGTAAAAAACACATAATTTCTTACTTAAGAAAGTCATTCCCTTCATATCAAATTGAGGTAGTGTCTCACTTTTACCTCACGACCTCAATACCGCCTCGACTAACTAAGGCCTCACATCTCACTACGTTAGGCCGATGCTATAGCATTGGGGCTATATCACCTCAACTCAGTACCTCAAGGATAGTTTTTGAAAACTGTGGCCCTAAATACCTTATCAGACCATCATTTGAGAGCATGCTCTGTGCTCCTTGGAAGTGTCCTATTTATTCTTTCTACAATTCCATTCTGTTGTGAGGTATCTCGTGATACTTTGCAGAACTCAGACATCTCGTCAGAACCCCACGCTATTATCAGGATGTTGATGCTTGTCCTTGTTTGAAATCTGAGTTCTCCAACAAGATCTTCCACCCTGAAAAGTCCTGAAAGCCACACTCATGCTTCATCAGGAATACCAAAATCATCCTTCAGTAATCATCAATTATGAATAAAAAATATATTCTACACCTCCTAATGAAGGAACTCGGGAGGTTCCTAATAATCAGCATGGCTATAATCAAGCATCTTCTTCATTCTGTAAACTGCTTTTTGAACTGCATCCTTTTTTGTACTTGAAGATATAATGTTCACATAAATCTAACTTGGTACTTATGGTCCGCGAGAAGATCATTCTTATTAAGGATGTTTATTCCCTTGTAAGTCATTTATCCCATGATATGTACCATGGATCAGATTCTAATTTCATGATTTAAGATACCATTGCAAAAGAATCAATAACTATAGATCTTTGCTATCATGCATGCAAAAGACCGCTGCATTTACCCTTGATACCATTGACGACAACTACCCATACTTCAGCAAAAGAGGTTGTTACCATCGATAACAACCACCCATACTTCAGCAACTTATAAAACTCCTCTTGCATCATTGTAATTATGTGTTTTAAAGTCCAAACTCTAGAGATGTGAGATTCTTTCTAGATTTTGGGTCAAAAATTTTGAGATTGTCCTCATTATCCCATTGCACATCTTGATTTTCGCAGAACCTGTCTTAACAATTTTACACAGTGCATTGTTCCTATTGATGATATCTCCAACAATTATGTTCTCATGACTAGACAACTAATATCTGTGACAAATCATAAGATTAGAAATAGCATGTATCAAGAAGCGACACATTCTCAAAATAAGTTTGGTTGATAACACCGAGGGCATAGTTTATTGTTAGAACCATCTCTTCCTTAAGTCACTGCAACAATGATGACTTTTCCTTTCTTCAGTCTTCCCTCTTCTAATGTCCTATTTCCTTGCTATAGCTACGATATAATTCATATTATGTTTCTTTGATTTCTGTTTTAATTTTCCTTTTGATACTTCTTTGTATGACCTTGAATGTCGATTTTGACGTCGTTTCACCAAGCCTAGAATTGGAAATTTTGGTGAATTTTGTCGATATTGTCTGCTTTGAAATCGTAGGAATGATTCCAAATGCCCATTATTTAATATTTATTTTCTAAAAAGCAAATTATAGAAATGTCAATCAAGTTTTTGATGTTTCATAATCATATATAAGATAGAAATACAATTATTTTCCAAATGTAGAGGTGTATTTCGGAGGTTTGATGTGCGCCACATAATAGACTATATGATTAAGTATTGATATCTTATCTTGTAAAATATGCAATTACGATTGTAAATAGAATGCACTGTTGTTTTAATGATATTTTTTTAAATAAAATATGTAAATCTTTAAAGTTTACCTTAGATAGCAAATACTTCTCTTCTATACATAATAATCAGAAGTTTTTCAACTGGATCCATGTATCACATACGTACGTATGCGTGTATGTCTTGTAGTATCTGTGTATTAACAACAATAAGAGTCATGTTGACCACCCCCATTGAAGCCTGATGAAGTGCTCTTGCTGAAGTAGGGGGTCTTGCTGATCGATTTACGAGCCAAAAAGCAGATGCCCACCTTTTTGGAGGTGAGTATGCGTAGAGCTATAAAAATTTTATCAGAGATGCATGTAACATTTGAGTTGAGTTTTAATAATAGATGTGGTAGGACATATTTTCTAGGATAAAATGAGAGGGCACTTTAGTTGATGCTCATGCAATGTATTTTAAAAGTTGACACTTAAAATTGCAGGTTTGAAGTTTGAAAAAGAGCCTTGGCAAAATTAGTTTACATTCTCCCCATAAGCTCTCTTACCATGGAAAATGACACCATCGAGCACAAGCCAGAGAACCCAAACACTCACACACGTGTATTTATATGTATATCTATGTAAATGTATATGCATTTATGTATACACATGTGGACACTCCTCAAGGAATTATGGAACCCTCTTTCCAATAAGGAAGAGTTAAACATGGGGGTCTATGTATAAATAAACTAGGTTTCTGCTTTAGACAAATCTTTGTTAGCAGCAAGGGCCAATGCCCTCAGAAATCAGTAAGGGTCACCATCCTTCAACTAGTTGTCCCTCTAGAACTAAAGAAACTTCCATCCCCATTATGTATCTCACAAGAGGGACTGCCTCAGGCATGACTCCATAAACATACTTCCAGGAATTCGACAACTAATGAGCCAAAATCATACTGACATCAAGACTCATGTTAATGCCATAGATTTTTGGAATTGATTGCCACATTATGTCATCCTTCTCGCCCTAAATCTGTAAAATCCACTTAGTCAGAAAGCGCCTTCTTCATACCCTGAAGCCTCAACACCCTAGGATCCCTATACAACTTCAAGTATTCTCTTCACCGAATTTTATACAACCATAAGAATACCTTAGGATGTCCAGTCGGAACTTACCCATGAAAATCTTCACATATACGACTATAAGAAAACCCATACACTAGTAGACGTCAAACATGTAGAAAGAAAGAAAGAAAGAGAGGTCGGAGGAGGCTGTGGCTGGGGAGTTTGGTTTCTGGGGGCAGACTTGGAGGGGAGGTTGTGGCTTGCCCGAGATTGGTGCCACCTAGCGGGACTGGCAATGTTTCCAAATGAACCTTTCTTGGAATGTCAGAGGGTTGGGGCGGTCGGATAAGGGGTTTGGGGTGCGGGATTTGTTCATGGAGCGAAGGGCGGATGTGGTCTTGATGCATAAAACAAAAAATTCACATGACTTCGAAGCAATGTGGAAGGAAGTTGGGGGCAACAAGTTGACAGATTTCCGAGCGACTGGTTCAGAAGGAATTTCTATGGGCTTGATGACAGAATGGAGATAAATTCACCATAGGAGATGGAGAATTGATGGGCAGACACTCAATTACATTGATGCTAAGAAAGACGGATAGGTTGACTATTGTTACCAATGTGTATGGGTCATGCAATGGCGTAAATATTGCCCAACTTGTTGACAAGATGCATTTGGCGCATGCAAGATTCCTCTATGGCAGCATAGATTATTGCGGGAGACTTCAATGTGACTCTTCGTCCGGAGGACCGTCCTAGGGGGCGTCGGGGTTTGTGATGCGGCGGCGGAACTCGGTCAAATGGTGGTGGAGTTGGGGCTTTAGATCATCGACACTGCATGATGTACTTACACATGGCGAAACTCAAGATTTAGAACTCGTATTGACATGTCCATGGCATCTCCTGAGGCAATGATGTCTTTTCCTTTGGCATGAGTTTGGGCACTTCCTAGAGACACTCGGACCATGCACTGTTGATGTGGTCATCGGGGGAGGATGCACATCCGAGATTTTTCTTTTGTTTTGAGAAGGCGTGGCTTCTGTGGGAGGGGTTTCACGAATCTGTTGCGTCATTCTAGGATAAGTGTCGTCCATCGGGGGCAACAACTGGTTGTTTTGAGATCAAGCTTGTGGAGCTTAGGATACATTTAGTGGAGTTCGACAAATGTAACAGGGTACACTTATACTCCAGAAGGATGAGGGCACATGTGAGGTGAGCATAATTGACAGGATAGAGGGTGAGAGAGTGTTGTCAGTGGAGATGGCGATGAGGTGTAATTGGTTGGACGAGATCCACCTGAATGACAAAAAAGGGAGTTGGCTCGGAGTTAAAAATCCAAACATCGATGTTTGAGAGAGGGAGATGCAAATACGCAATTTTTCCATGCCATGGCTTGTGGTCGAAGACGTAGGAACTTCATTCATGAGCTTCAGATTGGCGGGGTTGTGGTGCAGGGGATCGGGTGTGGGAACGACTCTCCAGACTCATTTCAAGCATTCAACAGGAGGCACACACGTGTTGGGTGGGGCTAGCGAGGGAGGGGAGTCTCAAGGATCTCGAACATTTAGACTGACTCATTGATTCAGGAGTCTACGGAGGTGGAGACCAAGCAAGCGTTATTCCATTTTAATGCATATGAGGCCCTGGGTTCGAACGACTTTTTTGTCATGTTCTACATGGAGTTTGGGAGGTGGTGAAGGACGTGTTGGATGTTCTACACGAGTTGCGGTTCGAGAGTTAGGGATTTGAGAGATTAAACAAGGCGTTCCTCTTCCTTTTGCTTAAAGAGGTTCCGAGTAGGGTAGAGGATTTCAGACCTAGCGCTCTCCAGCGCTATCTACCTCATTTTTTCCAAGACTCTTGCCAACTAGCTCAGGGGGGTTTTATCGGGGTTTTTTCTGCCTGAGCAAACAACTTTCGTGCCATGGAGATCCATGGCAGACTGACTCGTCATGACTCATGACATCCGAGATGGTGACGGACTTCCAAAGGCCTGCTTTGGAAGGTGGACATCTCTTAAGTGTATGACATTGTTGACTGGTGCTTTGGACTTCACTATAGAAAAGGGGTTTCCTAATCGATGGATTTTCTGGGTCAAGAGGTGTGTTATGCCTGTCTCCTTTACTGTGCTTACCAATGGCAGATCTAAGGGGTTTTTTTTCGGCCGCAGAGGGGAATTGGGCATGGGTGCCCATTGGTACTGTTGCTTTTCGTCATTGTGGCAAATGCGTTGGTGACTTTGATGTGGCTGGAAGTTGATGCAGATTGATGCTCTGGGTGCAGGAAGGATGGCTTCTCCGTTCCAGTCTTACAATATGCGGACAACATTGTGATATTTCTTGGGGCCGATGTGGAGCAAATGCATTGGGCACCAATTATCATGGATTTTTTTAGGATGTTTCTGGCCTTCAAATTAGCTGGGAAAAGTCTGCCTAGTACTATTTGGGCTCTCAGATCAGGTGCAGAATGCGGCGATAATTTTGAGGTGTCCCATACCAGGTTGCCTTTTACTTGTTTGGGGCTCTCCTTGGTGGCTGGGAGGATGAAGTCTTATGATTGGAGACTGATATTGGATAGGGTGGAGGGAAGGTTGACGGTGTGGAAAGCGACCATGCTTTCTAGGGGGATAAGCTGATTCTTCAAAAGCATGTACTCTTGACAATTCCAATTTTCTTCTGTTCCACGAGATTAATGCTAACTGGGGTGCGTACACGAATTGAAACGATGATGTTGCAGTTTTTTTGGTCTGATGGGAGGCAGGAAAAGAAGGTGATCCACTTGGTTGACTAGGGTAAAGTCACGAATGCGGAAGGGAGGTTTAGGGATGTTGCGGGTGGAGGAAATGAATAAGGTACTCATGACAAAATGGATGGTATGGCTTTGGGGGAGATCTGAGGACACGATTTCTCACCTTTTGAGTAGAATCTACAAGATTTCTATGTCGTTGGAGATCGTCTAAGGGCGAGCTCCATCCCCGCTGTGGCGGGGTATAACTAAGCTCCTCTTGGAGTTGGTGATCAAGCTGCGACCTGTTCTTGGGGATGGAGAGAAGTTTCGATTTTGGCTAGATGACTGGAAAGGTGACGGGGTGCTCGAGGAGCATTTCCCTTGCCTTTTGGGGCTAGCAAGCAACAAGGAGGGGTCGGCCCGTCTTATGTGAGGGCATGGAGCGTGGTCACCGTTGTTTACCATGGGCTATCTAACCAGAGGTTGGAAGAAATTCTGAGATTGCAGAGTGATTTGGCACAGATGGAGGGATCATCGGTTGACAGAGATCACTTTGCTCAGGGAGATAAGAGGTTCACAGTGAAGAAGGCATATCGTTTCTTCATGGTATTATATTGAGTTGAGAGGTATAATAAACTCGAAGAAGTACATGTAAAGAAGCTTTTTTTTATTTCGTTATTGAGTTTGTTTGTAATAAGCTAGTATATAGTTGAAATACGCACAAAGGTTTTCATGCATAGAGTCACTAACGTGTGCATCCGCCTTTGTTGCATCGGTACATAATCCATCTGCACATGTACACCTTCGATAGCTTACTGTTGTCCAGTTACGTGTATTGTTGCACCGATACATAACCATCACATACTGCTACAAGTTTGTTAGTGTGCATCGTTATTCTTGATAGAACAACAACAACAAAGCTTTTTCCCACAATTAAGTAGGGTCGGCTACATGGATTTTTTACCTCCATTCAGATATATTTTGGACCATTCTAGGGCTTAAAAATCCAAATAATTAAGATCTCTTCGGATAGTCTTATTCAAGGTTGCAAAAGTCGGTAGTCGGTACTCGGTCGGTTGGGTCACTGACTAAGGATTAATCGGCAGTCGGGTGATTAATCGGATTTAGTCGGGCATTAATCGGCTTTGATTTTTTAAATATATAAATTATTTTTATACATATATTATTGTTTATTTGCATAGATTTATATATATTTTCACTATCATAATGAATCAAAAGAAGTTATTGAATTTAAATAAAACATTAAGCGCATTAGAATATGTTGACGCACGTTGAGTTATTGTACCTCTTTGCTATTTTATTTCTCTTGTTATCCTCTCTATGTAATTTACCCATAGGCTACTCCCCTATATAAGAGAGCCTAGGGCTATGGAATAAACATCTCATTCACGTTTTACAACATGGTATCAGAGCGACGGTCCTAGACCGGAGTTCTCGAAACCCTAAACCTAACACCCCACCCGCCGGCCTCTCTCTCTCTCTCATCGGCGCCGCCTCCTCCCTCTCTCTCGAATCGGCGCCGCCTCCTCTCCGATCGCTGCTCGCGCCTGTGCGCGCATCGGCTGTGCGCATATCTCGCGCATCGTCGGCGCTTGTGCGCACATCGCCGTCGATCGGCGATCTTCTCTGATCGCCTCTCGCGACTGCGGGCATCGCCTCGTGTGCGCACTGCTCCTGTGCGACTGTGGCGTGATCCTCCAGTTGCGTGTTCAAGTGCACGCGTGATCCTCCAGGTGTGTGTGCGCGTGCTCTTTGCACGTGCCCACGTGCCCTAAGTCCCAAAACCCTAGGGCACACAGCCGGTTCTACATGGGGTTAGTTGCTTGAAGTCTACACACGCAACTAATCCCGTCTATGTCATTGTAGACGAAGATTATTTTCTCTCAGTCGCTCCAGTCTTTCGTTTCCAGCATGTCAGAAAGCAAGGCTGACATCCCATCTATGGGCGCATTTCGTGGTCCAGCGCCCATTGTCAAGATGGATGGTACGAACTATGAACTGTGGGCAATGCAGTTCATGAGTATGATGAAGTCCACGGGCAAGAAGCATATTCTCACAGAGCCCGAGCCTGCAGAGAAGACTGGAGTTCATGCCTCATGGGAGGCAGATGACGCATATGCCAAGGTGTGGCTGTCTGGCACATTGGCTATTGAAATTGCCAATGATATTCTACATCAACCCACAGCCAAAGACATGTGGGATATTCTGGCATCAACATATTCTCAGGCGAAGAATGAGACAAAGATTCTGCAACTACAACATGATATATTCACAATAAAGCAGAATGGTCGCCCGTTACATTCTCTCTACACATCTTTGAGAGGAATGTTTGAGAAGCTTCATAGCTTCATGCCGCTTACCGCCACGCCAGAGCAGCAAAAGACATATAGAAACGCAACGATGGTGGGTGTGTTTCTCGCAGCACTCGACCCAGAGTATGAGGCTGCTCGTTCACAGATCCTGGCGGACTCAACTATTCCTCCCATGGAGGAGGCTTTTCATAGGTTGAGTAGGATCACTGTACCTTCTGCAGCCACTAGCCAGAATCCCTCAGCCATGGCAGCCAACAGGGGCCGTGGCTCTCATTACCAGGGCCGTGGACATACTCCCCGTGGAAGGGGTGGCCGTACTAGGCCAACATGCTCATATTGTCACAGAGTCGGCCATACTGAAGACACATGCTATTCAAAGCATGGATTTCCTGCATCTGCACGAGCCGCTGAGCAGATAGAGCCTCCTTCTCCTGCTTCTCTGGATCAGCGTTTTGATGATCTGGTTGCCCGCCTTAGGGGCATTATCCCACCATCTGGCCCAGCACCGACGACAGAGAGTCATACGGATGTTGCTGCTTCTGCTTCTGCGTCTGCCTCTACGAGTACTTCAGGTAGTACACTTGCACTACATAGTAGTAGATCGGATACATTGCCATGGATCATGGACTCAGGCGCTACACATCATCTATGTGGCGACCAGAGTCTACTTTCAGGATATACTCAGATTCCTCCAGGACGAACAGTAGTGATTGCCAATGGCACTCATTCCCCCATCATGGGTCAGGGGGAGATTAGATTGACATCATCTATGCAGCTCAAGAATGTTTTACATGCACCGCATTTTTCTATGAATCTATTGTCAATCAGCCAGATTACGAAGGATCTCCAATGTCGAGCTATTTTTGATTCATCTTCTTTGATTTTTCAGGACATCCGTACGGGCAACGTGATTGGTCATGGCTATGAGCAAGGAGGCCTCTATCGTCTGAACCAAACCCCATTTGCTGGAATCACCTCTTCTCCCGCTGGACAAGTATCTCCTCTCCTGTGGCATCTGCGTCTTGGTCACCTCCTGCTTCAGAAGTTGTGTCGTGTCTTACCTTATAGTCTTTCTCACACACCTATCCAGTGTGAGGCGTGTCAGTTGGGAAAACATCACAGGTCATCGTTTCCCAGTGGTCAAGGTCGGAGTAGTAACTCCAAATTTGAGTTGTTTCATGTTGATGTCTGGGGTCCAAGTCGTGTTCCCGATCTTCAGGGACACATGTATTATATTGTTTTTGTGGATGATTTCTCTAGAGCATCATGGGTATTTTTAATGAAAAATAAGTCTGAAGCTGGAAATATTATTATTCAATTTCTAAATGAGATTCAGAATGTCTTTTCCACAACTGTCAAATTTTTGAGAAGTGACAATGCCTTAGAATTGTGCACCAATAATCTAGCCAACTACTACTCTTCTAAGGGGATTGTTCACCAAACATCCTGTGCCCATACGTCCCAACAGAATGTGGTTGCAGAAAGAAAACACCGTCACCTTCTTGATGTCACAAGGTCTCTTCTCATTCAGAGTCATGTTCCGTATTCCTACTGGGGTGATGCAGTCCTTACTGCATGTTATCTTATAAACCGTATGCCCTCGTCCGTCTTGAATGAACAGATCCCCTTCTCACTTGTTTATCCTGACAAGGATCTGTTCACTCTTACCCCTCGTGTGTTTGGGTCAGTTGCATTTGTCCATCAGTTGTCGCCCGGTTCTGACAAGCTCTCTCCTAGGGCTGTCAAGTGTGTCTTTGTGGGGTACTCCAGAACTCAAAAGGGGTACAAGTGTTTTGACCCTCTGCGTCGGCGGTATGTGATCAGCGCAGATGTTACATTCTTTGAATCCATCATGTACTTCTCAGAATCTGGGAACATGCAGCCACAATCTATATCCCCTGATACTGTGTTCATGGCACCACCATCTCAACCACCATCATCACCATCATCACCATCACCACCACCACCATCACCACCACCACCAATGCCATCAATAGTACCTCCATTACCATTTCATTACACCCGAAGGCCGAATCAAGCTCATGGTCCTGACCAGTCAACTAGCTCGCCTATGGTATGTAATGAAAATATTAATGTTGATGAATCTGACGACATTACTCAGCAGGATGTATCCCAGGAGCATGCTGATACCACAGAGGACCTAAATGTTCCAATCGCTATACGCAAGTCAAAGAGAAGCTGTGTCCAGTATCCAGTTTCAGCAGTGGTGTCGTTTGAGAGGCTATCTGGACCTTTCAAGACGTTTGCGTTGGCACTTTCAGCTACAGATATTCCAAGGAATCACCATGAAGCCTTGCAGGATGCTCGATGGAGGCTAGCAATGGAGGAAGAGATGGCGGCACTTCAGTCCAGAGGAACATGGAGCTTGGTTACTATACCTCCAGATGTCAACCCGGTGAGTTGCAAGTGGGTGTTTACAGTGAAACATAATGCAGATGGCTCCATTGACAGGTACAAGGCACGCCTAGTTGCAAGGGGATTCACACAGACATATGGGGTAGATTACCTTGACACGTTCTCCCCGGTGGCTCGTCATTCCACTCTACGGATCCTCTTATCTGTTGCAGTCACTAAAGACTGGCCCCTATATCAACTGGATGTGAAGAATGCCTTCCTGTATGGCGATTTGCAGGAGGAGGTCTACATGCAACAGCCACCAGGTTTTGCTGTTGAGGGGGAGTGTTCCAAGGTTTGCCGATTACATAAGGCTATCTATGGCCTTAAGCAGAGCCCCAGAGCGTGGTTCCAGAAGCTGTCAGACCTCTTTGAGAAACAAGGATACAAACGTTCAAATGCTGATCATTCCTTGTTTGTACAGAAAACGGCAAGAGGTACTGTTGTAATCATGGTTTATGTTGACGATATCTTGATTACAGGTGATGATGACCAGGGCATTAAGCAGGCAAAGGAAAGGCTAGGAACCGAGTTTGTCATCAAGGACCTGGGAGTCCTTAGATATTTTCTGGGGCTGGAGTTTGCTAGAAATCCGTATGGACTAGTCATGTCACAGAGGAAGTATGTCACAGATCTACTAAGTGAGACAGGTATGCTAGGGTGTCGACCTGCTACGACACCTATGGACCCTAGCATGAAGATGTATGATGATGACACAGAGGAGGTTGACAGGAGAAGATACAGAGAACTGGTAGGCAAACTGCTATATGTTACCATCACTAGGCCAGATATATTATTTGCAGTGAGCCGTGTGAGCCAGTTCATGGAGCAGCCACGCCAGGTGCATATGGATGCAATACACATGATACTTAGATACCTCAAATCTTCTCCAGGTAAAGGTATGCTGTTTAAGAAAGGAAAGGGGATTTCTGTCTATGCATGCGCAGATGCAGACTATGCAGGATGTCCTAAGGATAGAAAGTCCACCTCAGGGTACACTGTCTATGTCGGAGATGCCCTAGTCTCATGGAGGAGCAAGAAGCAAACTGTGGTAGCTAGATCCAGTGCTGAATCCGAATATAGGGCTATGGCCCAGGCTACTACAGAGATGATGTGGGTGAAAGCAGTGCTGACAGATCTATGCTTAGATATACCACTTCCTATGAACTTGGAGTGTAATAATCAGGCTGCTTTGTTCATTGCTAATAATCCTGCATTCCATGAGCGGACCAAGCATATTGAAGTGGATTGTCACTTCATACGTGATATGATCCAGAAAGGATTTATTACCACATCCCACGTTACTTCAGAGAACCAGACGGCAGACATTTTTACCAAGGCATTATTACGTGGCCCATTTCAGAAGTGTGCTTCCAAGCTGAGCATGATTGACATCTATGCTCCATCTTGAGGGGGAGTGTTGACGCACGTTGAGTTATTGTACCTCTTTGCTATTTTATTTCTCTTGTTATCCTCTCTATGTAATTTACCCATAGGCTACTCCCCTATATAAGAGAGCCTAGGGCTATGGAATAAACATCTCATTCACGTTTTACAACAGAATAAGCTTGCTTTTAAAAAGTAAAAGAATATATGGTATCTCCAAGCAAAAATTGGATGACTAATGGACCTAGTTGGAATTAGTCGATACTCGGTCGGCCACCCCACTAACTAGACTAGTCGAACCTACTAGTCGGGTGACTTTTACGACAATGGTTTTATTCCAACGTTTCTTGGGCCTTCCTCACCAACTCTTAACCGACTCAACATCCCAAATCTTGTATCTTCTAATAGGTGTGTTAACCGATCTCTTTTTCAAAAGGCAAAATCATCTTATCCTCTATCGGAGCTACACCAACTTTTCTTCTGATCACATCATTGTGAATCCATTCTTTTTGTGTATGACTACACATCTACCTTAGCATTTTCATTTTCGTTACAATCATTCTTTTCTTATGTCCATGGTTCACATGCCAACATTCTAATCTATAGAGCATAACATGTCTCACAATCATTTTGTAATACTTTCCTTTAACCTTAAAGGGATTTTTTTTATCACAAAAGACAATAGAGGATCCTATCTACTTTCGCCAACCTACATCTATTGTATGAGTAACACTCCATCAATTTCTCCATCCAGTTGCAAAATAGATCCCAAGTATCTAAAAGAATCCTTTTTATGAATGTTATCGTCTCCTATCTTCACCTCGAGTCCTTCACCGTTGTTTCCATCAAATGTGCACTCTATATATTCGTTTGTAACCCTACTTATACGAAATCCTTTAGTCTCTAAGGCATGTCTCCAAACCTCCAGTTTCTTATATACTCCATAAAGTAAAAATGAGTGGACTCAAAGTTGAACCTTGATGCAGACCGATGCCGATGTTAAAATAGTCAGTCTTTTCAGACTGAATCCTTACACAAGATGAAGCCCCCTCATACATATCCTTTATAAGGTTAATGTATAGGGCACGTAGTTGTCTTTTTTCCAAAACTCTCCACAATATCTCCCTTGCGACTAAATCTTAAGCCTTCTTCAAATCAATAAAATTCTTTTTAGCTATATAAATCTCCATTGTTCTTGTCAACAAGTGGATGGCTTCAATAATTGAGCGACCTGACATGAATCCGAATTGGTTTTCAATTACTTCGGAAACTTGTCTCAACATTCCCTCAATCACACGTTCCTAAATCATCATAATATGACTCATCCGTTTGATACATCTATAATTTGAATGATTTTGAATGTCTCCTTTATTCTTATAAAGAGATAGCACAATGCTTCTCCTCCATTCTTCAAACATTTTTTTGCTTCGTCAAATAACATTGAATACATTTGTGAGCCAAGTTAAAGCTCGTTCACCTAGAACTCTCCAAACTTTTGGAGGAATGTTAGCAAGACCTACCCCTTTCCCTGATTTCATAACTTTTTAAGCCCCCCCTACTTCCTTTGTATTCGTCTACAGTTTGCATAATTTAGGTAACACCCACTACCTGCAAGTTCTCTTAAAGTAATCTCTTTATTCCCTTCCCCGTTGAAAAGCTTATGGAAATACTGCGTCCGTCTAATCTCTATATCTTTTTGAGTAACAAGCACATGTCCTTCCTCATCCTTCATGCATCTCACTTGAGAAAGATCCTTGGTCTTTCTTTCTCTTGCTTTGGTCAATCTGAATATATCCTTGTATCTCTCATTTGAGTCAAGTTTTTTTGTATAAAACTTCATAATTTTTCAACTTGGCTTCACTTACAACTTTCGTTGCTTCCTTATTCACTATTTTGTTGTTTGTGTCAATTTCCTCTGATATACTTTTATACATAGCTTTAAAGCAAGCTCATTTAATTTTAAGCTTCTCATACACCTTTTCACTCCACCACCAAGCCTCCTTTTGGCATGGAAGTCATCCTAGGCTTGCCTAACATCTCATTGGCTACCCTTCAAATACAAGATGCTACCGCCTCCCACACCTCGTTTGCAGTTCTGTTACAATCCCAAGTTTTCTAAAACCTTTTCCATGAAGCCTGATTGATTCGATTGAAGATTTCACCATTTAGTTCTAATGATCCCGGAACCATTCTCTTCTTTGCCAACCCTTTTATTAGCACATTCATGACTAGCAAGCGATGTTGAGATGCCACTTTCTCTACTCATTTTGCAATCTCTGTAAAACAATCGATCTCTTCTCCTCATCCCAAAGTGATCTATCTGTGTTTTAGTCGGTCCACTCTTATAAAGCATTAAATGCTCCTCCCCTCTTCTTGAAGATAGTGTTTGCTACGAAAAGGCTATTTGCCTTTTTAGAAAAAGAAACATTTTGTGAAGGGGCAAATACATGCTCTTGTCATCTAAGAGGAAAAAGTAAGCAACTACGTAGTAAAAATCAGTGAACAATTAGCATTCAGGCAAATGGATCATTCTTACAATTGAGGTAGTCGACCAAGAAGAGAGGAATCTGAAAGTTGTTCTTCCAACAACAGCTTAGCAATCTCAATGGCATTTCTCACACCTACACTAAATAAATACGAAAAATTGCCCGCAAAATTTATTTTCAGCAAATAGATTGTCAATAAGAATGGCAACATAAAAGCTTGTACATGTTATGTATAGCGACCAACAAAAATATTTTACTTGTACGTGTCATCGAGAAATAGCATGCAAGCTTATATTTTGAGATGTATACATGAATCATTTTGTTACTATTTTTAATACTAGCGTATATTGTTGAGCAGATACATTTATTTAGGTTTGTAAAAGATTTACTTCTGGAGATCTTTTAATTACTTGGACCCGGCGTGGATTTCATGTCTTTGTTTTAAGTGCTTTATTAGAATATTGTACTTTTACTTTAATTTTTGCTAAGAGGTGTTCTATGTAAAAGCCTTTCTTCTCAATCAAAAGATAACATTGTGTGAGGTTGCGTACATTTAGGCATTCTCCGTGAAAGCCAATCTTCTTGTGAAGAAGATAAACTTGGTAAGTTGGATGCTTGTAAATGATTTGGGTTACACTAGATGTAGTTTTATTGTGCGAGTTTGTAAGACTTGGGTATGTCAAACTCAAGCACAAGAGGTAGCCCTTGCGTAGGGTAAGCTTGTATGAATCATTGTGTATTGTGGATTGCTTGTCTTACGATTGCTTCTGTGGAGTACCGACTTCAATGGTCTTGGTGGTAGTACAGTGTGCCTACCACCCAAAAGATTAGGGTTCAAATCTCTCCTTGCGGGGGTTGTGTTAGGTAGACGACAACCAATGTAAGAAATAATTGGTTTTTTCAACATGGATTTGAGAAAGGATTTATGTTCTCAACCCTACTTAAAGTAAGAGATGGCTTCACCATTTTTGCCCTGCTTAAAGTGGGAGAAGACTTCTCATTTTTTTGTACTTGTTTAAATCAACCGTTTTTTGTATAGAACACCATTATCCCCTCCAGTGTTTCTTCAACTTTATCTTGATGATGCCTGACATGCTTTTATGCACATTCAACTCCATGATGCCTTATCTTCCTTGCATTGATAATACATTACTGGGTATTTACATGGCCAGACCTTGTGGCCTCCCGAAACAATTTGATGGGTGCGATGTTTAAATTTATCCTTTTGTTGATACATTCACTACATGCTCTTTTCCTCCTTACTTTTCCCTTTCTCCCCTCTTAGCATTTTTGCTCATGCTCTCCTCCCTTTTCACCATCTTCCTCGCTCTCTCCATCAAAAAAATGTTTATACCAAGAGAGGGTGTGTAAGCTATAAGGTTCATAAAAGCGGTATTCGTTCAACCAGGCGATTTGAAGCTATTAAGTCTATATGCAGATTATGCGATTTATAATAATTTAATGAAAGATATCTAAAAAATTAATAATAAAATATGATGGTAGAAATTAATGTTATAGTTTTTTATTAATACTATCTAAAATATTTTTTTAAAAGGAGAGATATATACATGGATTCGTCTATGGAATGCAGATATGCATTCTACAAGAAGTCATTCATATGAATCCTAAAACAAGATTTGATTAATTAACGTGACTAAAAAACATAGATACATGGAATAAAAAATGACGAGAATAGAAAGATACATTGACATGAATCTTATAGATTTACCTGAAAAAACATACACATCAATAATCAACAAGAACACATGCTTTTCCCATATTAACTAGCGTCGGCTACAAGGATTCTTTGCATCCATTGAGATCTTTCTTGGCTCATTCTCGGGCTTATATTCAAATTACTAAGATCCCTAGAATAGTCTTCTTTTGATACCTCTTGGACCTTCCTCATTCTCCCTTAGCCAGCTCAACATCCCAAATGTAGTGTTTTCTAATTGGTGCATCGGTCGACTTCCTTTGCAAATGACAAAACCATCTTAAGTAATTTTATCTCATCTTATCCTTTATCGGAAATACGCCGACTTTCCTTCTGGTAGCATCGTTCTGAATCCGATCTTTTCATATATCCTTTAACGTACATGTCCTTTCGTTACAAAAAAACCATCTCTAACTTTATAAGTCATGATCAATAATAAAATAACCAGAAGTCTATTTTAATGTCCTAATGGAATTTTAAAAGTAATAATATGTTGCTCGATCTTTAAGATTTATTTTAAATCGATTTTAACTGATTTGATTCAAAGCTTTTTAAGGCAAATGAACAACTAAATTTATGTGGTTCCGTCTTTACCTTTAAAGTTCTGGTACTGCATTAAAATTTGGTATATGGTTTGAGACTTTTGCATAATTTACTCCATTAAAAATTAGATATTCCTCCAACAAACATTAATCCGCAAAAGTTAATGATCCTATTTTGTCCCCTTTTATTTGAAAAATTCATATGGATATGTGTGTATATTGTTTTGTACACCTATAAAATCTCATCTAAAATCGTTATTTCTTCCTAATACTTTCTATGGCCTTTCTTGATAAAAAAAGCTTGAAATATCAGATTTAAATGAAATTTTATGGATATATAGAACAACATTCATTGATCAATCTATACGGTTGGATTTTTTTTCTCTGCTCTACAAAAGTCATCCTTACAATGAAAGGCAAGCACTCCTACCAATGGACAAGGGCAGATCCAGAATATAATATAGAGGAGTCATGACCTCTCCTTAATTCATATATTTCACTTGTATAATGTATTAGAGTTTTGATATGACCCCTCTTTAAATGTGAAAAATGTTATGTCTGTGTTTTTTAGGAACAAACTACCATATAGCACATCCACCTTAGCATTTTTATTTGTGATACTATCATTCTTTGCACATATCTATGGCTCATGTGGAAAACAATGAGAGAAATGTAATGAGATGCTTTATTCAAGAGGTTTAGGGGTCCTTATATAGGACAGAACCTTAGAGAGCTCTAAACTGGAAAAATACGTAAGTACCCCAAGAGGAGCTACAATGAAAATGCAATTATATCAACCTTTGGTGTAAGGATTGTCATCTCCCCCTTAGGATGGAGATCTTTTCTCAACAATCATTTGATGGTGCTAGTAAGTCCTCAATCTAACTCCTTAAATATCATCTCAACACCAACCTCTATGATCCAACCATTGGATCAACACCTATATGATCATCAAGAAGGTCATGGTATCTACACATCTATATGCTCATTTGATGGCCTATTGCGTTGTCTAATGCTTTACATCTCTTGATCTCAAATATTCTGACTTACCGCTTGAGGGGGTGTTTTTACAGGATCATCTCTCCTGAACAGTCGACATTCGTGCCTGGGAGAGCTATGGTGAATGGTTTGGTGATGATAGTGGAGGTGGTGACGGACTAGAAGCGGTGCAAGACCAAAGGCGTCTTGTGGAAGGTTGATGTTTCCAAGGCATATGATTTTGTGGATTGGAGATTCTTATGGGAGTCACTGGAAAAAGAGGCTTCTCGGAGCTGTGGATTGCTTGGATCAAGAGATGTGTTACTAGTTACTACTGCGACCCACACGGTTCTTGTCAATGGTAGAACAGAGGGAGGGTTATTCCAGCCACAGAGGGGAATCAAATAGGGGTGTCCGCTGGCTCGTCTTCTCTTCGTGATTGTGGCTGATGCTTTAGTAGCGATGATGAGGTTGGCAAATTGGGGGGATTAACGTTCTGGGTAAAAAAGGTTGGAGATATCTATCCTGCTCTTACTTACACTGTATTATTTCTGGGAGTTGAAGAGGAGAAGATTCGGAGAGCATCTTGAATCATGGATATATTTGGGGATATTTCCGAGCTTCGTATCAATAGGGAGAAATGAACGGTGGTTTCTTTCGGCCTTTCGGAGGAGTTTCAACACGTTGTTGTGGTGTTGGGATGTTCTATTGCCGCTCTATCGATCACGTACCTAGGGCTCCAATTGGCGACAAGGAAGCCAAGAGCTAAGGTTTGGAGGGCGCTCTTGGAGAGACTGGAGGGGAGATTAGTGGGCTGGAAGGCGTCGATGCTTTCGAAGGGTGGGAAGTTGGTGCTTCTAAAACATGTTCTTTCGACCGTCCCATTTTTTTCTACTCCACGAGGACATTGCTTGCGAAGGTGTATGTGCCGGATTAAGGCTCTCATGAGGAGTTTTTTTGTTAGACATACATCAAGGCAGGAAAATTTCCCACCTAGTTGAATGGGACAAGGTGATGGAATCGAAAAGGAAGGGCAGATTAAGAGTACTGCAGGTGGGGGACGTGAATAAGGCATTTATAACAAAGTAGGTGGTTTGGATATGGGGGAAGTTTGAGGACCTACTTTATTGCTTGCTGAGGAAGATCTATGGGGTCACTATGTCATTAGAGTCATCCCAAGACGACTTTCGTCCTTGTTGTGGAAGGGGATTACCGTGGTCATTCCGGAGATTGCTTTGAAGTTGAGACCATTGCTTGGGGATGGAGTTGTTTTCTGGTTTTGGAGAGACGACTGGATGGAGGATGGTACATTGGGGGACCGCTACCTACGCCTCATGGGGTTTGCCCGAGAGGGTGAGGCATGTGTGCAACATGTGTGGGATGGTGGGATCTGGTCTCCGTTGTTCGCTTTGCCTCTGTCGGATCAGAGGGTGGAGGAGTTCCTTACACTTCAGACGTAGTTGTTGTAGAGTGAGGACCCAACTTCAGGTAGAGATCACTACATCGAGGATGATGCCAGGTTCACAGTGAGAAAGGCATATTGTTTTCTGGTTGAGGACGGGGAGGAGCTTCAGGAGGAGGTTTGAGTGGACACCGGTTTGATTTGGAGATCTAGGATGTCGAACCAGGTTAAGGTTTTCCTTTGGTTATTCAGGCTTGAGAGGATTCTGACTAAGGGTCGTCGGAGTCAGCTGTTCGGCTTGGAGGATGTGACGTTCGACATGTGCGAGTCGGCGGTGGAGGATGCCGACCATTTATTTTTCTTGTGTCCTTTCTCTGCTGAGGTGGGGAACCTGGCCAACATCTATTGGCTTGGGCGACATGATTCCTCCTTCTGGAGAGATGTTAGATCGGTCAGTGGCTTTGGGCATAAGGACAACTCCTACTCGTTTGTTATGTTGTGATCGATATGGTGCACCAGGAACATGGTCATCTTTGGAGGACAACGATTTTATATTGAAAATGTAATTAAGCATCGTATGGCATTTTATCTGTTATGGCAAATGTAATATGATGTAATTCCTTATTCCTGACTCTTTAATATATATATATATATATATTGAGGTGGGCCCCACATTGGGATACCACACCTTTTTTTCTCAAAAAAATCGTCATGGTACATAACTTTAATAGTATTAAGGAACCTTATAAGTACACGCATTCATTAATCTCAGATAGGGAGTGAAATAAAAAACTTTTACTGATATATAAAAAGATTACAAAAACATTTATTATAGAAATGGTTTACCTTGGGCTCACTTGTCTAACACCAGTGTCTTCCACCGCTTTATCATTGGCTCCTATATCGTTTTTAGTGACATCTTCACCGTCAAACGGGATTAGGGACCCAACATGGTTTGATTTAGGTTTCTTTGGTGATTTCATACATCTAGACTCACTTGGACAATCCTAGAGCACTGTCGAAGTTGATGGAACGATTGTGGCACGAGTATGTACACACAACTTCTTCTTCTTCTTTTAAGTTGAAAATAGGGGGTAACACTCAATGGTGTCCGCCCCAACGATTTATTAGAAAAAAAGAGAAAGGAGAAAGTACAGGAGAGCGAATTACAGGATCCACTCTGCCACTAAACTTGTAGCATGCACCCAAACATTTTCCTTATAGAACCTCTGACCCGTGAAAAGAAGTGCATTCCTAGCTAGCCAAATAGCCCAAACAATAGCAATAGGTTGAAGTAGAACCCGACGAGGGCGCAATCTGTTCGCCACCAGGGAGCTGCAAAAAGAGGCCAAGTCCGTTGTACATGCCCAATCGGGAGCATCCCCACCCAAGATTGGGGCGGTCTTCTGACACTGGAAGAATAGATGATCCAGTGATTCAATTTCAACCTCACACATGGGACACCTATCGGAAACTGCGCCCAGAAGTCTAGCACAACGGTCTCTCGTCATCAATCTCTGCCGCCAGAACAGCCAAAAGAAGAAGCCAATTCGTTCAGGGAGGCCAAGACCCCACAAAAAACCACAGTCCCTATGCAAAGCCTCGGAGCTCGAAGGGGGCAGCCTGCGAATCGCCCCATACACTGTCCTGACGGAAAAAGGACCCTGACGCCAGATCCAATGATCCCTGTGCCCACCAGGCCTCCCCAAATCATGTAAGGAATCCGATAACACAAGAAATTCTTCAAGGCGTTGATCTGAGAAGTTCGAAGAGAACGTAGGCATCCGGTTTCCATCCAACCAGTTTGAAGCAACACACGCCCCCCGATCTGCGGCCAAAGCAAACAGATGGGGAAAACGCTCACACAAGGGCCCACCATCCGTCCAATCATCAGTCCAGAAAGAAAAAGTGTCCCCTTTACCAAGCATCGGCCTGAAGAGAGCCTTAAAACGAGGAAGAATCCCTAGAATCCTCTTCCAGAAGGGCGTCAGAGGCAAAACACCGTAGCTAGGTAGAGAGGAGGGCGCCATTTACACCATAGATCCGACGAAAAAGGCTGCAACACAGATCATCAGAGGCACCCCAGAGTCTGCTCACCCACTTCAGGAGCAGGGCCTCATTCATAGCGTCTAACCTCCGGACGCCAAAACCACCCTCACTCTTGGAGAGCGTGACCTCATCCCACTCAACAAGATGCATCCCACCATTCTCCCGCCCGACCTTGCCCCAAAGGAATTCGCGCATCAGTCTCTTAAGACGGATACGGATCCCCTTCGGCATGAGACGAGAAGACATGAAGAAAATCGGGATCGAAGATAGTACCGCCTTAAGCAGCACCAGGCGGTCCCCCTTGGATAAGATGGTCAACATCCAGCAGGTAAGCCTACTCTCAAGCTTCTCAACAACCGGTTCTCCCCACAGTCAACGGCACCCCGAGATACTTGACCGGGAGGGCACAACAATCCGAACCTAGGACCTGAGCACATGTACTTGCCTCCCCCTTCGATAATCTGAAGGTGACAACCTTGGACTTGCTATCATTCTTAAAGAGACCAGAAAGTTCACTGAATAGCTCAAGGGCCAAAGCCATGCTCGAAGCCTCCCCAGTGCCCCCGTCAATAAAGAAAACAATGTCGTTGGCATACTGGAGAGCGGGACCTCAACTCCATCTTGCGAATAGCCCACCGAGAAGCCACCATTGGTAACACAGGTCATAATTTGGGCCAAGATATCCTATGCAATGACGAAAAGAAGAGGGACCAGAGGACACCCCTGCCTGACACCCCGCCGTGGCTGAAAGAAACCACCCTTCGGACGACCATTCATCGGAATGGACATAGATGAAGTCATGGCACAACGTTTCATCCACGAAATCCACAAGCCTGGAAACCCCCTCCTACGCAGTGCAGACCAGAGAAACCTCCAGTCCAAAGTGTCATAGACCTTCGCAAAGTCCACCTTCCAGAGCACACCCTCCTTCCCTGCCTCCTCCAATTCGTGACAATCTCAAAAGCAAGATTCAAACTGTTGAACATGCGAGCCCACGGCGGGCCATTATGCAATAAATGTTATTGTGAATATCATTCCCTGACCTGAAATGAAGAATGAATAATTTGCATAATAGGTCCCTTAGTACAATTAGGGTTATGTACCATGGTCATCTTGATGATCATACAACTGTTAATTCAACTATTGAATCATAGAGGCTGGTGCTTGGATGAATATCTAAAGGGTTAGATTGAGTACTCATCAAGCACCGTCAAATGATTGTTAAGAGACGATCTCCAGCCTGAGTAGGAGATGGCAATCCTTTCTCATTTAGGCTGATATCTGATCGACCTCTTGATGCAGGTTCTCTGCATAGGAATAGAGATTCAGAGGTGTCAGATTAGTTAGGTCAAAGAGTTGACTTAATGAGATCGAGATAACCAAAGTCCTATATCGTATGCTGTCACGATACAGGCACGTATCCTCTGACCAGAGACAGATGTGTTACTATATGTTTGAGTATGTACATTTGGCAGACCAATAGGTTGATGACCTAACCAAGGTCTATACACCGGCGCGCTGGTGTGCATATAAGGGTATATGAGTAATACGATCTCTCAAAGGGATCATACAGGTTCAATTGCTGAACCGGAAGACATGAGCTCACTCATGAGATATTGCGAAGAATCAAATTCCATGCGCATTGTCGTCTTGCTTTGGAAGCTTGACTGAATTTGTAGGTTTGATATATACTTTTGGAAAGTATATGATCAAGACCTAGGTATGATATATGCTTTTGGAAAGTATATGATCGATACCGACTCCCAATGATCGAATGAGAAACTTACTGATAGAACCCTGAAGTAGACAGTGTAAAATTGATCTAATACTTCGGGTTTATTCTGGGTCTTCCAGTATGCTGGATGTACAAGTATTGGGAATACCTGAGGGTGATGTGATCATAAACGATTGTATAACAATGACGCTTCTATTCCTAGGGAGTGATGAAACGGGTCTGGATTTTAGTGACTCCTCTCAGTAGAGAAGTAATCTTATCTTGGTCCAATTATTGGACATTGATCTGAATATGATTCTGATGCAATAAGAAGATTAGATTTGCGGTCTTGATTTAATCAAGCATCTATGGGAGGCCCGCGATCTGGATTTGAGATACGATCTCAATATCCAAGTCACTATACGTGGAACAATACAATCGCCCTGTCCTTATCTCCAAGAATTCGCGGAGAAAGCGCATTATCCTTGAAAGGGTTCAGGATAATTTCATTGTTGATATTATGTATCCAAACATTCAGAAAATGGATAACTAAATGTGATTTAATTATCATGAGTAATATGAATTTGATTAATATTATAAAGAGAGTTATCTAAGATAATTAAATGTGATTTAATTATCAAAGATGTAAATAATGTGAATGTGTTTCATATTATTTGGGCACATGAGAATAGAGATCCAAGATGATTAAATATGATTTAATTATCATTGATATGAATAATGTGGGTAGCAATATCCATATTAATCATATATATTATAAATATGATTTATAATATATAAGAGAGAGATGATTGTAATTTACATTTGTTAATTAAATGTTAATGTGAATTGGATTCACATTGAACATTAAATTGAAAATGTAATTTACATTTTATTTTGGGTTGTGAATATGATTCACAAATTTTTCAATGGCAAGATTGCAATATCTACAAAATAATTGTGAATTATTTTTGTAGAATAATTTGCAACAAAAGTTGTTGCAAATCATGGAGATTACATGGAAGATAAAATAGCCACCTTCCTAAAGGAGGAGGGTGGACGACCACCACACTTATTAGGAAAGGGTGGTCGTGCCCCCTCTCCACATGGAAGGAGGCATTCTCTCTTCCATTATCTCCATGTATTGTTGATTTAATTTTGTGATTAAATTGTGTTGATTTGTCAACATATATTTAATCTAAATTAAATTAATTGTTGTTGGTTTTTACCAATACAAATCTTGACCATTAAAAGAAACACAATCAATGAGAGCCATTGGATTTGTGTTGTCCCATGTATTGAGATCCATGAATCCCAAAATATTATAAAAGGAGAGGGGCCCCATTGTTCTTCTTGACACAAGACACATAAGAGAACATCTCTCTCTTTCTCTCTACATGTCAGCCCTCTCTCTCCCTCTCATGGCCATCCACCATGGATGTCCTAGAGAGGTTCTCCATCGCCGCAGCTTCGTCGTTATGCTGCCCGATCGTTTGCTCGTGGATCTCCATCTCCTTCGGTGCGCCTCGCTCGTGAAGAAGACGTCGGATCTCGTGTGTCGAGATCAGGAGATCCGCTGCTTGGATCATCAACATGGATTGCGAGAAGCACACGGTTCATCCTCGCGCTCGCAAGCGTCTCCTCCGTCGGATCGGACTTGAGACATGAGGTCTCTTCGTTTAGAGACTTGATCGCAACAACGCTTCAAGAGGTAATCCTATTACTTGTTTGTGGTTTAGATGAAACGATCCGAGAAGTGTTCTTGGATCATGTGGTTTCGTCGCATAAAAAAATTTAATTTCCGCTGCATAGAACAACTAGTGCGACTAGTCGTTCTTCGTCGTATTCGATACGACGCTCACGCTTCCGTGATGCGCTTGAGGATCTAAACATATCCTTCATGCCACAATCAAGTAACCTCCAGTCCAAAGTGTCATAGACCTTCGCGAAGTCCACCTTCCAGAGCACACCCTCCTTCCCCTGCCTCCTCCAATCTGCGACAATCTCAGAAGCAAGAACCAAACAATCAGCGATCTACCTGCCCGGGATGAAAGCCGATTGCAATGGTGAGATAATGTGCTCAAGCGTACGGCTCAACCTTACAGCAAGGACTTTCGCCACAATCAAGTAAAGAGCGTTGGACAATGCGATGTGTCGAAAGTCCTCGATACGCTTCGTTGCCAAGCTCTTAGGAAGGAGAAAGATGAGGGCCTTAGTCATCCTCTCGAAGCCCGCATTTCCGCCATAAAATTCAGAGATGACCTCCAACACATCCATGACCACCAGGTCCCAAAAGTCTCTGTAAAAAGCCACTGGAAAGCCTTCAGGGCCTGGAGCCCCGTCAACGTTGAGACACCAAACCACATCCTTCAGCTCCTCCATGGAAATAGCCAGCGTCAAGCTCGAAGCCAAAGAGGGAGTTAAACGCGGAGCACCGATCCCCTTCCACCTCCAGCACCTCACAAAAGAGGCAGCCGAGAAATCCCGGAAGTGTTCCTCAATAGCTTTACTCGTCTCTCTATTACCGTCCACGCGAACACCGTCCACAATCACAGATCTCAATGCATTACCCTACGTCTTCCACTAGCCACACAATGGAAGAAAGACGTGTTCGCGTCACCTTCTCTGACCCAGGTGCACCTAGACCGCTGCCTCCATTCGATAACGCGTTTCCTATCCTTCTCGACAATTTTCTTCTGGGCAAGCGCACGCAAGGCCAGCTCATCGCTGGTCAGGTCCTAAAGATCCTCCACGGCATCAAGCCTAGACACCTCCTCCTCCGCTTCCACCCGAGCTGCATGACGCGCATCTCTGGACTCCTTGAATGCACACAAGCGCGTGCGCAAAGAGACCAACTTCTGCATAAACCTTGACGCCGCAGATCCGGACACCGACAGGGAGGACCAGTGCGCAACAACCAGATCTCGGAAGGAGTCCTCCAAAAGCCAGCTCTCATATCTGAAAAACCCCTTCGGCGGCACCAAGTCACCCGAATCCCAAAGAATTGGAATGTGATCGGACCGAGTCCTCAGTTTAACAACCGCAAAGGCCAAGGGGAAAACATCAAACAGCTCCGAGGAGGCCAAAAATCAGTCAATACGAGACCGAGAGGTAGAATTCCTCCAAGGGTAACACGAGCCCGCCGCTTCCAGCACCTCCATGTCCATGGAGTCAATAGCACCCGCAAACTCCTCGGAGCTCGAATCCTGCCCCCCTAGAATGAGGCCGATCCGCGGATCGAAGCGTAACATTGAAATCGCCACCAACGAGCCAAGGGACTCCCACAAAAGTCGACCTAGCTGCCTACAGATCTGACCGCAGCTCATGCCTCTCAATATGATTACACGGCCCGTAGACACAAGAGAGGGCCAAAAAGGAAGAAGAACTGATGCACTCCAGAAGGACCGTGAGTACATGCCTCCATCTGAGCTCCGCACGAAAAGAGAGAGCCGAGCTCCTCCACGCCAAGAGCTAGCCACCCGAGGAGCCAAGGGCATCGATCACCCTGAATTCATCAATGCCCCTTGCATCAAAGGAGCGCCAAACTAAATCTGAAATTGACTGAAGCTTTGTCTCTCTTGAATTAAGACAACATCACATCCCCAATCCCGAAACCGCGCCCCGAGGATCTTCCTTTTATCCGGGTCACCCAGACCCCTAACATTCCACGAGAGAACTTTCATTGGGCAAACAACTTCGACCCCTGAGTGCGCACCACTCCAGCCCCCTTCGCAATTCGGGCCTTCAGCATCGAGCATGGCGGAAGCATCCCATGGAGAGGCCTTGACCTCTACCTCCTCCTATACCGCTTTCCCGACCTCTTGGCAGCAACATTGCCTCTTCCAGGATCCGAAACACAAGCTTCCAAAGACAGAGTGCAAGACAACTCCTTAACTGGTCGATCTCCCAAATCCGAACCACACTTCGAGTGCTCATCAAAGGTCGAGGCCGCCAAAGAAGGAGCAAGCCCCTCAACATGGACTAGCGGAGCATCATAGCAATTCCACGGACCGAGCGAGAGACCATCCAAACTCCTACGAGCGCGCTCAAGCTGGGGCTCGAAAGAAACAAACGAAGGCCGGTTTGGAAGCACAGTAGGACCCGAGCAGACCACAGAGCTCGAAAGCGCGAAACGATCCACAAAAGGGTCACTCAAAGTTGCACCCACAGATCGATCCAAAAGCCAGATAGCGAGAGTGGGGTCCAGAGCTCCTGAGTGAAAATCCTGAGAACCGAAAGGTATCCAACCATCCTCATACACAAGCCTCAGAAACGAGGAGACCGAAACACGAGGCCCCCGAGACGGGTTCGCAAAAGGACACCTCCGCACCTCCTCAAAACCTGAGCCTGATGTGACAAAAGCAGGGAACCCAACCGCCAACGAGGAAGTTGAAGCATCCACCGCCGAAGGTGAGGCCGGAGACATCGATGTCGGAGACGCCGGAGCCATCGGAGGAGCGAGAAGCTGCAGCTCAACACGGAAACAGAACCGGCCAACTTCCAGGACCGCGGAGGAAAGCGAGTTACCCAGAACAACCACCTCCGCCTTGTTGCAGTCCATCATCAAGAGCATGGCATCTAGGTCAGACCCCGGGCGCCTGCCATCCTCCAGGACCGCGACCACCGAGCCCAAACGCCTGAGGGCTGGCCCCAAGCAGCAAATAGAATGAGGAAGGGGACACCTCGAACCTGCACCAAACACCTCGTTGAATCGCAAAAGGCCCCGTCCGCAAAACACATCAATCTCCACGCAATCGCACCCACATAACCTGAAATTTCTGCGGATTCGTAAAAAAGGGATCTATTTAAACCATGATCATGAGCAAGTGTGTAGATATATTCCTGAAATAAAAGCGGATATAGGAAATGTTGTTGCCGATATCTATCTTTTTCTAAATATATTTTTAATTCTTTCATTTTCAATCATACATACTTGAGCTAGAGACAGAAGTCTTTCTTGAGTTATCAAATGATACATAGTGCGATATGGTCAGAACTAAGAGAGAGAAGGTGGTCCCTCTGTGATGAAGATAGACGACGAGCACACCACCTACGATCCGCCAGCGGTACCACATCCTCGGAGAACTGGGGACCAAAAAGCTCACACAGGTAAACTTGCACTGACTCCATTGAGATGGAGTCCACTAACCAAGAACCCACGAGCACATGGGTGCAATCATCGGCCTCCAGGCCCGCCACAACTGAAGCAAAAAAACGACCATCTTGCAGAACGCCACTGCAGTGGAAGGAGAGGCCGTTTCTACCCGTCGCGTCGGCCCACGACCCAGAACGACAGGGCACGAGGCCCTTCGATGACCCACCCTCCCGCACACATAGCAACACGCAGGGGTCGAGCAAGACGACATCAAATGACTACGAAAACCACACCAGAAGCACCTTCTCCCTGGCTTTTTGTGGGAGACGTGCACCCAACCCTTGCCAGCATCACATGCCAGCTCCAACCAAAGGCCACCCTCTATCAGATTCCACCACTCCATCCCCCACCCCGCGACGAACCACCCATAGACAAACCATTCTTTTTTTTCTTTTTTTAGGGTTTAGGGTTAGGGTTTAGGGTATACAACGCGATTGTAGACACCTTTAAACCCTCCACATGATCATGTAGACACCTTTAAATCAGTATACACCACCAATCACGTTTTCTCTGGGCTTCATCATAATATCAAAAAGCAAGGGTGACTTATCTTCTTTCGATGCCTCCAAGGGTCCGACACCCATCGTCAAGATGGATGTGCCCAATTTTGAGTTATGGTCAATGCAATTTATGACTATTATGCAATGCAATAATAAGGAACACATTTTATCGTAGCCAGAGCCGATCGACAAGATCGAGGTGAATGCTTCGTGCAAGCAACATGACACGTATGCACGTGTATGGCTATCTGGTACATTGACCATAGGGAGTCGATGACATCCTTCATCAACTCATTGTCAAGGCAATGTCGGACATCATCGCAACCACTTACTGTAGCTTTAGTACGACATTTTCACAACCAATAGAATGGTCATCCTCTTCCTGTTTTTTACTATTGGCTTAAAGGCATGTTTGAGAAGCTTCACAACTTCATGCCTCTGAATGCTTTCGTAAAGCAACAACATGCATACATGAATACTACTATGGTTGATATGTTTCCAGCGACACTTGACTGATGAATCTGTGATTCATCACATCAAAAGTCAAAAATAGAGCCTTGTTCCCGAGAAAATAGAGGCATATTTCCTTTTATCTTGCATAAATAACACTCATGCATGCATCCATAATTCATGCATTATAGCAGCTCATCTGCATTTAAATAAGAAGCCAAAAATCCCCTGTAAAAGACATCTTCATCAAAATAACTTCTTCTCTATACTATATATATATTCATTAATAAAACAGGGAGGAATCACCCTTGTAAAATAGCCCAAGTATCCTGAGAACCCCTGTACATTAAAACACACATAAAGCCCGCATACAAACCCCTACTTAGGTCTACTCACTCTTAGAATATTACATATCAAAAGACCTTCAAAATGAGACTAATTTCATTGAAATTGGAGCTTGTATGAGAAACTTGGGTTTTTGGGTCATGTTGTATACTACATATGTATATTTATGTATCTTTGTATTTATGTACCATATTTGACCTCGCCTCCGTCTTTGGTCAACATGAAACTTGTAGATCTCATCAAGATCTACAACTTTCATGTTTTGAGTTTTTCCAAATTCGGCTTCCTCTTCTCTCTACACGCATTTCTTCCTCCAACCATTCACAGCAGGCCACGTGGCGCCCTCTGATTGCGCCACGCGGCCCGCTGCCCTTTGTCTGATCCGCCTTCGCCCCCCACCGTTGGATCGCGCTTCAGATCCAACGGTCCCTCTGTGACCACGTGCGCTCACTCCCTCAGCCGTCCGATTATCTCCCACTTCTCATCACCACCATCCGATAGCGCAGCGCTCTCAGCCTTCCACGTGGCGTCATCTACGCCGCTCGACCGCGCCCCCGATCCTCTCATCACAGCCGCCCATCTTCCAGCGAGTCTCGACCCTCAGATCGACTCCACCCTTTCATCTGGGCCATCCATTAGCGCCTCGCCCACAGTGCGCCACGCGTCACATCTTGAGCCCTTCGATCGCATTCTCAGCCCTTTCATCTGAGCCGTTAGCTCCCCAATAATCTCAGCCGACCGATCGATCGCCAAGGACTGATCAGGACCGCCCGCCCGCGCCTCGCCACACCGCGCCACGTGGCGCTCTCATGACCCCTCATCTGGGCATTCCAGATCTAATCCTAACCAATCGCTAAGCGTTGATCTCCACCGTTGGATCCCAAGATCCAACGGTGGAGACTTCGTCTCCTACCTCGGGTGCCCCCTCTCTCCCACGATCTCTGCCTTGCGAGAGGGGCACCCCCTTCCTATTCTCGGAAGCACTCCCTCCACCCTCGCCGGCCGCTGACCTTCCCACGACACACCCCACTCATCCCTCTCCCTCGCCAGCTCCCTCAAACACCACCATCTCCGCCACACTCGCCCCACGACAGCCACCAACTTCGCCACTCACCCACTCCAGCCGTCACCTTCATCCTATAAATACCCAGCCTCCGGCCACATTCAGCCCCATCCGCCACTCCAGAGAGGAACCTAGAGCTCGGAGCCTTCGATTTGTGACAGGAATTGAGTGAATCCTTGAGCGAAGACGGCCCTTCTTCTCCGGCGAGATCCACGGTGCCACCGCCGTGTCGCAGCCGCCCTCCGCGTAGCTGCTTGAGCTCGGGGCTTTACCGACCTCTTGAGCGACGACCTGGAGCTCAAATCTGAGCCCCAATCCCCAGGTAATCACCTCCATTACTCCTCCGATCTCGTTCTTCTTTTCCCTTCATCTTCTCCGATTTTATTCCCTGTCCACGATCATCTTCACGCCTCGCCTTCACTCCGCCGAGCTCCGCGTCGAAGCTCTCATCCTCGCTGACCCCTCCGCATCGTCAGACGCTTCACTCCACCGTTCATCGATCACTAGCTCCGCCACTTGGCCGGAGCAACGTCCCCCGACCACCTCACTTCTCCGTAGGCCTCGCCAACCAGTACCATTTCTCCACAATCGCACGCACGAGCCTCGGCTATACGTCTAACACTTGCAGGTACTCCTTTGATCATTGGCCGGAGCCTCACCGGAGCTCTCCTCGAGCTTCATCGACTCAGAGCTCCAGCCCTCCTCCAGGGATCCAGAGACCACCGGAGCCTTCGCCGCGCACTGACGATTCTTCCGAGCGAGGTGGGGGCTGACGAAGCTCACCACCGGAGCTTGACGACCGAGGCGGAGCTCGGCTGCTTTCACCGGAGCGCAGCCCTCTCCTCCGCAGGCGGCGGAGGATCGATAGAGAAGAAGGAGCAGCAACCGTTCGATCCTCTGATCGAACGGCCCTCGCCTCTCCACGTGTCCACTTCGCCGCCCTCATCAGCGACCGTTGGATTGCCCAGGATCTAACGGTGATCAGCCCGCCGCGTCATCAACATTGGGAGAAGACAGGAGCCGTCAGATCATCCCAGATCTGACGTATCTTGATCGAGCCACGCGTCTTCACCGACACCCCCTTGGATCCATCTTGATCCAAGGGCCTTCAGGCCGCCACGTCGCCCTATCCGAGCCTCGGCCTCCAAGCCTAGGCTCGGGTAACCCGAAGCTGCACCGAGGCTGGGCCGAACCTCCAGAAGGCCCGAGCCTCCCTCCGAGCCTCCGACGCCCCCCGAACCTAGGCCGCCCCACGTGAGGAGCACGTGCGGCCTGGGTTATTTGCATAGACGCCCTTGGAGCTTTCAGAAATTGCAAAAAGGCCCCTGTGAAGCAGACATCACGTGAGGAGCACGTGGTTCGTGGAGAAATTGCATAGAAGTCCTGCATAGTATCGGTAATTGCATTTTAGTCCCTGTCAGCATATTTACTTATTGAATTTTTAATTTCCAGTATTGCATTTACACCCTTGTGTTTGCACGTGTCCATAGCATGCATTTTTCATCATTTTGAAATTCTAAAAATTGCAAGTTGTTGAGAATTTTGTCCTCTATCTGTTTGTACACGTGTTTGATTTTTGTTGGCTTAATTGAATTATCAATGAATTAATTGGTTCATTTGAGACATATTTTGCCCAGTGATGCCTTTTGATTTTTAATCAATTATCAGTGCCTTCAAAAATCACCAAAAATTCACAGTAGCTTAAGGACATCATTTTTTAACACTCTATAAAAATTTCGTATCATTTGCACGCATATCGAGGCCTAAATAAATAGTTTAGTGATTTTCTTAAATTAATTTTAATTAATTCATTTCACAGTGAATTTTAGATCTGTCAATTTTCCTAGGTCCCTGATCATTAGACCTTCCTAGGATAATTTTAGTTCTTGGAAAAATTGTGATTTGATATTTATTAAAAATTAAACACTGAAAATCACTCTGTCTGTTTATTTAATTCACAGAAAATTTATTTTGAGTCGAAAAATTCCAAAAAAAATTAGTGTAGGTCATTTTCATCATAAATAACCATCTGGCCAATTTTCATTATTTTTGGACTTCGTTTGATACATCAATTAAATTTAAAGTTAAATTGGCTAAGATTTGTCTGCATATGTCTGCATAAGAAATAAAAAGACCAAAAAGATTCGACCCTCGAATATCAACACTTGAAAATTGCTGTAATCCACCTAAGGAGACAGTTGCCTCCCTGAGATCGACCTTGGACTCCACCAAGTAAAAAAATATCACTGCTTAAAATTGACCAAAATCTGTCTTAAGTGGTTTTTGATCAACCTCTCGTATCCGACTGCAACGAACACTTAAAATTAATTTGGACCATTAATTTGCCCGAATTAACTAAGGGTGCGGGAGCGCACATCAAAATGGCGCCGTTGCCGGGGAGGCACGGCTTAGGTTAATTGTAGCATATTTTTGCAGTGTTTGATTTCTAATCCTCGGGTAGTCTGACCCCCGGTTTTTCTTGTAATTATTTCTCTTATTTGTTTTCTTTTTGCTTTATTTTTGTGTCACTCTCTGACCTCTATTTCATTTTTGTGCGAGGACCGCGAGGAGTCGGCGACGCTTCAAGGACTTAGCATTTAAAGTGTGTTGAGAGAAAGAGAGGCATTGTACTTTTTATTTTTCTTTTGCATTATTTCCAGCGGTTCCCGTTTGGGAGCTCGCGCGTGTAAATATAGTGGAAACTGTGTCCCGTGTGCTGTGTGGGTGATTGGTAATTTAGCTTGCACTAGCGGCTCCTCGAGCCACTCTAGGACTTGTTTGTGCTCGTAATCAATAGGACCACACATTACACTTAATAGACGCACCTAGACCGCAGGACTTAGTTCAAATTAAACTGTTCTTCACGCTAATAGAACTGCCTGTCTAGGAGCGGCTTTCATCGCCTGCATTCGCATGTAGAATAAAGTTTTCAATTCTGTATTGCATCCTGCATCAAAAAGCGAAGGATCACTGTAAGTATTCTGTACTCAGCATACGCATCATCGATTTCAACTTGCATCGGCTTTTCTCGATTTCCCTCTCTGATTTTCTCACTTAATTTAAAAAGGAAATTGGGACTGTACGATAGGCGTGCTTTGTGGTGATTGATTACAGTGATAACCTAACTTTAAAACCGGGACTGCTAACAATATTGACCATAAAAAGGGAATAAAAGCTGAAAAATTGTTTGCGGGAGACTAATCCCCGACCTTGTTTTCAGGCTGAGTGAGGGTACCTGAGTGTGTGTGAACACCCTAAGGTAGAGCCCAAATCCCCGTCTTCCATATCACGTTCTAACTGATCCTAGCAAATATCACGAGCCGAATATTTTCAGATTCTTTGACTAGTACCAAGTAGCCTCCGCCTGTCTCAGGTAGATAGGGGCGAAATTGCGGTACTTCGCGACAAGCTGCCAGTAACCCCCCGGGGCGAAGTTCCGGCCTTGTCAGCCTCCGCCTGCTTGCAGGTAGATAGGGGCGTGGTCACTGAGTCCATCGGCTTGGGATAGGAGCGAAGAAAGGAAGGAGCGGCGGTATCTTAGGCGACAGGATAAACAGGGAAGACGCATCCGGCTCTGAGCCGACTTCCCTTTAGGCCGCGTAATCCTTGCTAGATTTGCTTGAAAATCACACTTAAAAACTACAAGATAAATTGGACTCAACTTTGAGTCCTTCACTGTGTTGAGTGTGAATCCAGGGTCTTGGATTGATCTTGTGCTTGCTTCAGGTAGGAGTAAAATCCTATCTTCTTCTTGCTTAACCAAGATGAGTAACTGGGGAGATCTCGACGCACCGTTCACTGATCTCTCTATGAGTCCCCCAAGTAACTCGTCTTTTCCGGTCCGAGCACACCTTGGACCACCCAGGACTCATGACCCTCTTGAGTCCTGGTTCCCTCCTGCTCAGGGTGGTTACTCTCAAACCAACCCTTTTATCTCCTCTGAGATTACCGAGGAAGATCATTGCCTCGGTAATCCCTTCCTTGATTCAACCTCTAACACCGACCTTATTTTCCAATCCCCAGAACTAGAGGGAGAAATGCCGCCAAAGATGCCGCCCGATGAGGACCAGATGAGACAAATCCTTAGACGCCTTGCTGAAGCTGAACAGAAAAATGCGGATCTCACTGCACGAATGGGGCGGATAATAGTAGCTGAAGGGATCGACCGACCAATGGTCGATACCTATAACCCGGCGGAGAATGAAATCCAGAATTGGCTAGCACCTGCAGTTCCCGACCAGGCATTCGAGCTGAAGCCCCACTTCCTTAGCCTGCTGCCGAAGTTCAACGGAAACCTCAGTGAAGAGCCGTACACTTTCCTCCGTGACTTCGAACTAGTCTGCAATAATCTGAGCCATCCAAATGTTGGCCAAGATTATATCCGGCTGAAAGCCACCCCGTTTGCCTTAGGAGATAAGGCTGCACATTGGCTGAAAAACCTAGGGGTGGTATGTACTACCTGGATGCAGTTCAAGGACCTATTCTTGAAGAAGTTCTACCCACTCAGTAGAACCAATCAGATGCGGACGAAGATTGCCAGCTTCGCCCAAGGACCCTGCGAACCGTTCCACGAGGCGTGGGACAGGTTCAATGACTTAGTACAGAAATGCCCATGCCACGGCATTTCTAAGGCGATCTTAGTCCAGACCTTGTTCTGCGGCCTAACCCCAGAGATGCAGGGGTTAGTCAGCGCCGCCTGCGGAGGAAGCTATCTGAACAAGAACGAGCACGCCGTGTGGAAAATCCTAGAGCAGATGGCAGAAACCGGCAGGGCACATGCCACAAGGGCCTATCAGTTGTCTCCCTCGATTCTATCCAATGAGACAACTAGAAGGACTGATGCAGATCTGACAGAGGACCTCATCCCCAGCATGGGGATGATTGCAGACAAGCTTACCATGGTCGAACAGATCCACAAGAGAGTCGCGGAGATGGAGTCTCTTTCGAGCCTTCCCAAGAAGGTGGAGGAACTCTCTGAAAAGGTAGCCAAGATCAAGCTACCCACCCCTTCTGCACCACCTGTACCTGTACATCGAGTCCATCTTGTACAGGAACAGGCACCGGGGTCTCAGAGCGGCTGGGATCAGACTTACACCCAGCAGAACCATCATGCACCCCCACCAGTGGAGACAGAGTACGAGGAGCCTCCGCCCGTTTACGAGATCAACGGGCTCTGGTATAGCCGTGACCCACTAGTCCGGCAAATCGAGATGGGGAAGGACCAGGCACACCGCCCAACCCCAGTCTACCAGGAAACCAGGCCCGTCACAATCCCGCGATATCAGTCCAGGCCAGAACAGGGGTACCAGCCGCAGCAGCGCACCTACCAGCAGGGGCCAGCACCGCCCCAGCAGCAGTATCGGTACGGCCAGCAGGGCCAGTTCAGGACCGCATCCACTCAGCAGCCAGCCCAGCCCACCGAGTTGGAGTCCCTCACCTTGGCGATCCAGACCCTGTCTGATAGGGTCCAGCAGATGCAAAACGACTACCTGGACATGAGAACCGACATCAATCGGGTCTCTCGTGCTCAGGACCAACAAATGGCGCCAAGGACTCCAATTCCCGCACAGGTTCAGGCCAACCCAAATAGCATACAGCAGGGCCAGAACCGACCCCGAGATCAGGTATACTATTCAGATAACTATTTATCTGAACATGAGATCCTTTCGTACGATAATGTTAATCATATGTCCCTCAGGAGCGGAAGGACCGTGACCATACCTGATCGGGCACGGGCACAACAGGAAGGAACCTCCGAAATTCGACCTGAGGAGAATTCGGAGGAGGAAGAGGAGGAGCACCACCGTCACCGCCAGCGGAAGAAGAGGACATCTGAGTCCTCGAAGCACCAGCCCCGCAGTCATCCCGAGTCCGACGACACCGATGAGCCCGCACCTCCATCTGAGGAGGACCAGCCAGAAGAAGCGGAAGAAGCATCACCGGTTTCGCCCAAGCATTTTCCCTTTCGTCAGAGTCAGAGTCAGAGTCTGTATAAAAGTCCGAGTCAGAGTCTTGTTCAGAACTCAGTTTCAGCAGCTAATGAAGATATTTCAGTTCCAGAACCTGAGTTAATAATCCCTTTCCCCCAAGCCCTCAAGGGTGGGAAGAAGAAAAACAAAAAAATCCAAAAAGATGACCCTGAGATGGCTGAGTTTTGTAATAAACACATCAAGGTCACAATCCCCTTTGACAAGTTCGTGGAAATGACCCCTGCATTCCAAAAATATCTTAAGGTGAGATGCACACCTACTAGGGTTAGCAGGAAAACCAAAAGCCGTGTTGAGAAACACGTCCTATCAGTAGCCACGACTTGTGCAATAAAGAACTCGTTTCCTCGGAAACGAAGAGACATGGGTGCACACTATGTAGTGAGTCATGTTGATGACATCGCGTTTGCACGCACTCTCCTGGACAATGGTTCCTCGATCAATTTGATGCCCACAGCCCTCTATGAGCGGCTTAATCTCGGACCTCTTAGGAAATCTAGAGCTATTCTTCAGTTCGCGGACAAATCCACTAAGAGGTCTCAAGGAGAGTTAAGGAACATTGTGATCAAAGTCGAGGGGCAAGAATACATGGTGGACTTTACTGTCCTCGATATGGAAACCCCTCGTAATTGGAGAGATTCCCAGATCATTTTGGGTAGGCCCTTCCTCAGAACAGCAGGGGCCTTATTCGATTATAAGAATGGGAAAATTCAGTTCCAAACTCCAGGCGGAGATGAGGAATTAGAGATGAAGCAGACGAGATGGCAGAGACCAGACTCCGAATCCAGCACCGAGTACTCTTCTCTCGAAACAGACCGTGAACATGTAGACTTAGTTGGGCCATGGAGACAGAACCCAGCCAGCACCGATGTGTCCATCTCCTTTGAAGATGATCCAGTGCATGAGTCAGTCTGCGAGATCCTCAGGAACGAGTACAGCTCGGAGCCTGCATCGCCCTACATCTTCGATGACACAGAGGCCCAAGTGGGCCTGTCAGTCCTTACATCCTTAGGACAATCGGAAGATGAGGATGACGAGTCGGACGAGGCGTTTGCCGATTGCATGGAGACCTTTGACGATCCGACTCCAGAGCCGAGCTTGGTGGCAGCCACTGCAGAACAGGATCCAGCCACTTCCAACACCGAACCAGATCGGATTGAGCCAGACTTCTTAGACGATCATACCGTCCCTGAGCTCAAACCCTTACCCACAACCCTGAAATATGCCTTCTTTGCGGGCCAAGACAAGAAATTTCCGGTCATTATCAGTTCGCAATTGACCGAGGAGCAGGAATCTCGCTTGCTAGAGATCCTGGAGAAGAACCGCAAGGCAATAGGCTGGAGCATTTCCGATCTCCACGGGATAAATCCCGCTCTGTGTTCGCACCATATATATTTGGAGAACGAAGCCAAACCCTCTCGTGAATTCCAACGTCGATTGAATCCAAATCTACGAGAGGTTGTGAAGAAAGAGATAGAAAAATGGTGCGACGCGGGTTTTATTTACCCAATCTCCGATTCTAAGTGGGTGGCCCCAATCCATGTTGTCCCGAAAAAGTCGGGAATTCAGACGACCACCAATGAGGACGGAGAGGAGATCGTAACAAGAGTACCCACGTCGTGGCGCGTCTGTGTGGATTACAGACGCCTGAATGCCGCGACGAAAAAGGATCATTTCCCCCTACCATTTATTGATCAGATTTTAGAAAGACTAGCGGGGAAAGAATTCTTTTGTTTTCTTGATGGGTTCTCGGGCTACAATCAAGTAGCCATAGCTCCAGAGGACCAGGAAAAGACCACGTTCACATGCCCCTTTGGTACCTATGCTTTCAGGCGCATGCCTTTTGGGCTATGCAATGCTCCAGGTACTTTTCAAAGGTGCATGATTGCTGTATTCGCCGAAATGGTCGGCGAATTTCTGGAAGTCTTCATGGATGACTTCTCGGTCCACGGCGACTCTTTTGATTCCTGCCTTAGGAATCTGGACCGAGTCCTCAAAAGATGTTGTGAGGTCAATCTGGTGCTCTCCTGGGAGAAAAGTCACTTTATGGTGACGGAGGGCATAGTGTTGGGGCATGTCATCTCCAAGAGAGGAATGGAGGTTGACCCTGCCAAGGTGGACGTGATCAGACGACTCCAGCCACCAGCCAACGTACGGCAGTTGCGGTCGTTCCTCGGGCATGTCGGATTTTATCGGAGATTTATAAAGGATTTTTCTAAGATTGCCCGACCGCTAACTGAGCTTTTAGGCAAAGACGCGGAGTTTATTGTCGATCACAAGTGTCTTGAGGCCTTTAAGCGGTTACAAGGAATGATCATGGACGCACCCATCTTACAAGCCCCAGATTGGTCTCTTCCTTTCGAGATCATGACGGACGCCTCAGATTATGCTGTTGGGGCTGTATTGGGACAAAAAAGAGATGGCGTCCCGTTTGCAATTCACTACGCAAGCAAAGTGCTTGATTCTGCTTAGCGTAACTATACAGTTACCGAAAAGGAAATGCTTGCGGTAGTGTTTGCCTTGGACAAATTCAGATCTCATTTAATCGGATCCAAGGTAACTGTGTTCACAGACCACACGGCACTACGATATTTGATGGAGAAGAAGGACGCGAAGGCGCGTCTTCTTCGTTGGATTTTACTTCTCCAGGAGTTTGATTTGGACATCCGTGATAAACCTGGAAAGAAGAACGTAGTAGCCGATCATCTCTCTCGTCTCGAAGATCTTAATACTTCCGAGATTTCCCCGATTCGAGACTCCTTCCCTGACGAGTCGATTTTTGTTATCGACTCATTCCCATGGTATGCCAATATCGTGAACTATCTTGTCTCCAAGAAAGTTCCCGAGGATTGGCCCAAGAGTCAAATTGACCGACTAAGGTCGGACGCTAGACACTACCATTGGGAGGATCCGATCCTTTTCTTTGAAGGACCGGATTGTGTCTGGAGACGGTGTATTCCTCAGGAGGAATACCAGAGTGTCCTTTCTTTATGCCATAGCTTAGAGGCAGGAGGACACCACTCCGGGAAGAGGACCGCATGGAAGGTACTTCAATGTGGCTTTTACTGGCCGACTCTGTTTCGCGATGCCACCGCCTTCGCGAAGTCGTGCCCAGTTTGCCAGAGGATGGGAGGAACCGTTGGTTCCAAGGATGAGATGCCAATGCAGCCAGTCATCATTTGTGATGTCTTTGACGCCTGGGGCATCGATTTCATGGGCCCATTCCCTGTCAGCCACGGGTTTGAATACATCCTTCTTGCGGTTGACTATCTGTCCAGATGGGTGGAGGCTATCCCGACCCGAGCCGCAGACAGCAAGACTGTCTGTAAATTTATCAGAGAGCACATAATCTCTAGGTTCGGGATCCCCAAAATGATGATATCAGATGGGGGTAGCCACTTTGTGAATCGGGAGGTGAAGAAACTCCTGAAGGACTACGGCATCGAACACCGTGTCGCTAGTCCTTACCACCCACAAACCAATGGTATGGCTGAGGTGTCGAATAGGGAGGTGAAAACCATATTGCAAAAGCTCGTCCGCCCAGACAGGAAGGACTGGTCTCAGATCTTGGATCAAGTCCTCTGGGCGTATAGGACGACTTACAAGACTCCGTTAGGCACCTCCCCATTCCGAATGGTATTCGGAAAGCCGTGCCATTTGCCCGCAGAGTTAGTGCACAAATCAGAATGGGCAATAAAGAAAGTCAACTGGAACACACACCTAGGCCAGAAACAAAGAGACATGGATCTGAATGAGCTTGTGGAAGTCAGAAACCGAGCATACGACAACAGTGTGGTGTACAAGGACAAGGTAAAGCGTTGGCACGATAGATATATCAGACGAAAGACCTTTGTTCCTGGACAGAAGGTATGGTTGTTCAATGCCAGGCTGAAGACTTTCCAAGGCAAACTAAAGTCTAAGTGGACGGGACCATTCGTTGTCCGAACGGTGCATGATAGTGGATGTGTCGAGATCTCAGATCTCGCAGATGACGCACCAACATTCCTAGTAAATGGGCAGCTGTTGAAGCACTTCGTCGAATCCAATGAACAGTTAGTCCATGTGGAGGAGATTGTATTCATATGCGAGACAGATACAGCAGATACATCTCAAGCCGCGTATGAGACCTTGCAGCAATGAACTCCAGCCATCAGCAGCATCTTCAAAAGATTCAGACCGACTCAGCTGTATATATATCATTCTTCCTGTATATCCTATCCTTACCTTCACGATTCTAGTAACCCGTCCCCACATCATCGAATCATTATCTCGGACTGTACTTAGGATGACCAGATCCTAAGTATAGGGGGAAGGGGTCACCCGAGTCGATTCACTGTACATTCTCCAGATCACATTGGTCCTTATACTCATTTCCTACCGATACTTAGGCTGACCTAAGCCTAAGTATAGGGGGGACCGATGCCCGCACTGATACTCCTCCATTTCTCCTCTTAACCTCGTCCGCCCCATTTCTGATCTTCTTCTACACTTAGGCTGCCAGAGCCTAAGTATAGGGGGGCGAGACGACTTCTATACTTCTGTTATTTTAGCTCTCCTACGCTTAGCCCGAGCTATGTCTTTTTAGTCGCTTTCGTGCTCTGAGGACATAGCACACGCTAAGTATAGGGGGGCGTGTATATATTACATATATACTTTACCCATAGCTCGTACTTTCGCGTATTTTCGCGCATTTTTGTATATATTTTACAATAATTGTGGGTGGGTAACAATCGAAAAAAAAAAAACTTTTTGTATACTTGTATAATATGTGTATAATACTTAAAATTCTTGTAAAACATACTTTTGTAAAATTTGTTGTAAAAAAATTGTTGTATACCAGAAAAATAAAACAAAAAGGCTTCTTATTTACTCTTGCACATCATCTCTGCATAAAGAGTCTTGCATCTTCATAGCATGACATCTCATCTCATCTGCATATCTTTGCATATGCAAAGTGAAAAGCTAGTGGGTTCTGAACCAAGTCATGAGTAGATATTGAGGATGGACTTGATTTGACCTTAATCCACCTAATTTCAGAGGAACCTTATAGGGACTGGAGTTAAGATTTCTCAGGTCAAGTGACTTAATTCTTGGAGTCCACAAATCTATGTTCACATGTCATCTTAATTAGTCTAAGTAGAATATCTCGTGCATACGCAGGATTCTTTTAGATAATGACCTAACTTGGACAAGCACAATGCACATAGCTCTTCATTGATGAGGTGTTGAGGAAGTAGTTTCCTTTGGCTTGGGGTAGCATATGAGGGTAGTACTTCTAGGCGGAACCTCTCTTCTTCTTCTAGTGAAGGAAGTGCGTCTCAACTTGGTCTAGTGGTGATGAAGGCTAAGGACGGGATGCTGTGGGTTGCAATAATGCTTCAAAAGAGGGATAGTCTACTGGCTCAAGAGGAAAAACTCCTGATGTATATGCTGCACCTTGAATATAGTTCCAAAAAAAAAATGCAAAGAAAGAACTCCAAAAAAAAAAAAAAAAAATCAGACAGGTCCAAGAAAAAGAATAATACCTGTCGGAGTATGTATATTAGCAAGAAAAATGCAGCTGGATGACTTGGCTACACTGGTCAGGCATCCCGGGATAGGTGGCTACACTGGCCACCGTCCATTCTTTTCTCTACCCCCTCCTCTTGAGTTGGTCGCACTTGAACTTAGAAGGGAATACCCCGCTCCTCGAGGAAAGAGTTACTGGACCAGGTTATTGAGTTACCTTGTTAGAGGAGGCTGGTTCCGAGTCATTTCTGATATGGAGAGCTATATCTCACTTACACAGTACAAGTAAGAATCATAGTCATCAGAAATTTGCGTTTGAGGAATTATTCTGACCTGACTGTTAAGGCGTCTTGAATAGAAGACTTGTGGAACTTGAAGTCTGTTAGGTCTTAAGTTCAGGTCCCAATAAGGTTCCGCCACACAATTAATCCAAAGGTCGAGTCAGGCTCCATTTTCAACTTTTGTTCATGACCTTGGCATGGAACCCAAAATCATTTCACTCTTGCATTTCATTTAGTTGCTCGGGGACGAGCAAGGTTTAAGTATAGGGGGTTGATGAATCTGTGATTCATCACATCAAAAGTCAAAAATAGAGCCTTGTTCCCGAGAAAATAGAGGCATATTTCCTTTTATCTTGCATAAATAACACTCATGCATGCATCCATAATTCATGCATTATAGCAGCTCATCTGCATTTAAATAAGAAGCCAAAAATCCCCTGTAAAAGACATCTTCATCAAAATAACTTCTTCTCTATACTATATATATATTCATTAATAAAACAGGGAGGAATCACCCTTGTAAAATAGCCCAAGGATCCTGAGAACCCCTGTACATTAAAACACACATAAAGCCCGCATACAAACCCCTACTTAGGTCTACTCACTCTTAGAATATTACATATCAAAAGACCTTCAAAATGAGACTAATTTCATTGAAATTGGAGCTTGTATGAGAAACTTGGGTTTTTGGGTCATGTTGTATACTACATATGTATATTTATGTATCTTTGTATTTATGTACCATATTTGACCTCGCCTCCGTCTTTGGTCAACATGAAACTTGTAGATCTCATCAAGATCTACAACTTTCATGTTTTGAGTTTTTCCAAATTCGGCTTCCTCTTCTCTCTACACGCATTTCTTCCTCCAACCATTCACAGCAGGCCACGTGGCGCCCTCTGATTGCGCCACGCGGCCCGCTGCCCTTTGTCTGATCCGCCTTCGCCCCCCACCGTTGGATCGCGCTTCAGATCCAACGGTCCCTCTGTGACCACGTGCGCTCACTCCCTCAGCCGTCCGATTATCTCCCACTTCTCATCACCACCATCCGATAGCGCAGCGCTCTCAGCCTTCCACGTGGCGTCATCTACGCCGCTCGACCGCGCCCCCGATCCTCTCATCACAGCCGCCCATCTTCCAGCGAGTCTCGACCCTCAGATCGACTCCACCCTTTCATCTGGGCCATCCATTAGCGCCTCGCCCACAGTGCGCCACGCGTCACATCTTGAGCCCTTCGATCGCATTCTCAGCCCTTTCATCTGAGCCGTTAGCTCCCCAATAATCTCAGCCGACCGATCGATCGCCAAGGACTGATCAGGACCGCCCGCCCGCGCCTCGCCACACCGCGCCACGTGGCGCTCTCATGACCCCTCATCTGGGCATTCCAGATCTAATCCTAACCAATCGCTAAGCGTTGATCTCCACCGTTGGATCCCAAGATCCAACGGTGGAGACTTCGTCTCCTACCTCGGGTGCCCCCTCTCTCCCACGATCTCTGCCTTGCGAGAGGGGCACCCCCTTCCTATTCTCGGAAGCACTCCCTCCACCCTCGCCGGCCGCTGACCTTCCCACGACACACCCCACTCATCCCTCTCCCTCGCCAGCTCCCTCAAACACCACCATCTCCGCCACACTCGCCCCACGACAGCCACCAACTTCGCCACTCACCCACTCCAGCCGTCACCTTCATCCTATAAATACCCAGCCTCCGGCCACATTCAGCCCCATCCGCCACTCCAGAGAGGAACCTAGAGCTCGGAGCCTTCGATTTGTGACAGGAATTGAGTGAATCCTTGAGCGAAGACGGCCCTTCTTCTCCGGCGAGATCCACGGTGCCACCGCCGTGTCGCAGCCGCCCTCCGCGTAGCTGCTTGAGCTCGGGGCTTTACCGACCTCTTGAGCGACGACCTGGAGCTCAAATCTGAGCCCCAATCCCCAGGTAATCACCTCCATTACTCCTCCGATCTCGTTCTTCTTTTCCCTTCATCTTCTCCGATTTTATTCCCTGTCCACGATCATCTTCACGCCTCGCCTTCACTCCGCCGAGCTCCGCGTCGAAGCTCTCATCCTCGCTGACCCCTCCGCATCGTCAGACGCTTCACTCCACCGTTCATCGATCACTAGCTCCGCCACTTGGCCGGAGCAACGTCCCCCGACCACCTCACTTCTCCGTAGGCCTCGCCAACCAGTACCATTTCTCCACAATCGCACGCACGAGCCTCGGCTATACGTCTAACACTTGCAGGTACTCCTTTGATCATTGGCCGGAGCCTCACCGGAGCTCTCCTCGAGCTTCATCGACTCAGAGCTCCAGCCCTCCTCCAGGGATCCAGAGACCACCGGAGCCTTCGCCGCGCACTGACGATTCTTCCGAGCGAGGTGGGGGCTGACGAAGCTCACCACCGGAGCTTGACGACCGAGGCGGAGCTCGGCTGCTTTCACCGGAGCGCAGCCCTCTCCTCCGCAGGCGGCGGAGGATCGATAGAGAAGAAGGAGCAGCAACCGTTCGATCCTCTGATCGAACGGCCCTCGCCTCTCCACGTGTCCACTTCGCCGCCCTCATCAGCGACCGTTGGATTGCCCAGGATCTAACGGTGATCAGCCCGCCGCGTCATCAACATTGGGAGAAGACAGGAGCCGTCAGATCATCCCAGATCTGACGTATCTTGATCGAGCCACGCGTCTTCACCGACACCCCCTTGGATCCATCTTGATCCAAGGGCCTTCAGGCCGCCACGTCGCCCTATCCGAGCCTCGGCCTCCAAGCCTAGGCTCGGGTAACCCGAAGCTGCACCGAGGCTGGGCCGAACCTCCAGAAGGCCCGAGCCTCCCTCCGAGCCTCCGACGCCCCCCGAACCTAGGCCGCCCCACGTGAGGAGCACGTGCGGCCTGGGTTATTTGCATAGACGCCCTTGGAGCTTTCAGAAATTGCAAAAAGGCCCCTGTGAAGCAGACATCACGTGAGGAGCACGTGGTTCGTGGAGAAATTGCATAGAAGTCCTGCATAGTATCGGTAATTGCATTTTAGTCCCTGTCAGCATATTTACTTATTGAATTTTTAATTTCCAGTATTGCATTTACACCCTTGTGTTTGCACGTGTCCATAGCATGCATTTTTCATCATTTTGAAATTCTAAAAATTGCAAGTTGTTGAGAATTTTGTCCTCTATCTGTTTGTACACGTGTTTGATTTTTGTTGGCTTAATTGAATTATCAATGAATTAATTGGTTCATTTGAGACATATTTTGCCCAGTGATGCCTTTTGATTTTTAATCAATTATCAGTGCCTTCAAAAATCACCAAAAATTCACAGTAGCTTAAGGACATCATTTTTTAACACTCCATAAAAATTTCGTATCATTTGCACGCATATCGAGGCCTAAATAAATAGTTTAGTGATTTTCCTAAATTAATTTTAATTAATTCATTTCACAGTGAATTTTAGATCTGTCAATTTTCCTAGGTCCCTGATCATTAGACCTTCCTAGGATAATTTTAGTTCTTGGAAAAATTGTGATTTGATATTTATTAAAAATTAAACACTGAAAATCACTCTGTCTGTTTATTTAATTCACAGAAAATTTATTTTGAGTCGAAAAATTCCAAAAAAAATTAGTGTAGGTCATTTTCATCATAAATAACCATCTGGCCAATTTTCATTATTTTTGGACTTCGTTTGATACATCAATTAAATTTAAAGTTAAATTGGCTAAGATTTGTCTGCATATGTCTGCATAAGAAATAAAAAGACCAAAAAGATTCGACCCTCGAATATCAACACTTGAAAATTGCTGTAATCCACCTAAGGAGACAGTTGCCTCCCTGAGATCGACCTTGGACTCCACCAAGTAAAAAAATATCACTGCTTAAAATTGACCAAAATCTGTCTTAAGTGGTTTTTGATCAACCTCTCGTATCCGACTGCAACGAACACTTAAAATTAATTTGGACCATTAATTTGCCCGAATTAACTAAGGGTGCGGGAGCGCACATCATTGACCCACAATAAGATCATGCATGCTCCCAACTTCGTATGGTTATGGGTGTGTCTATACCATGGAAGGCCATATCGATTTCGATATCATTTCGATATCGTGTCGATATGATATTTCAACGGTATTTCGGCGATATATTGCCGAAATATCGCCCATATCGACACTCTTTTGTGAAGGGAATGTCTGAAAAGGAGGAAATATCGCCATATCGATACCTATATCAGTCTCATCTCGATATCGATATATCGATGATATATCGCCGATATATCGCGATATTTCCTTCCATGGTTTATACCTCTTATGGAGGAGGCATACAACATACTTAGTGGGATCACAATCCCTCCTACAACCATCACTCAGACCTTCTTTGTAATGGTCATATCTTGCAGCAAAGGATGTGCATCTCAGTTCAGAAGATGTGGTGTCCGTGGCAAAGGAGGCGAACATTTGCGTCAACTATGCACCTAGTTTCGTTATTTAGTCACTATGAGGAGACATGCTACCAAAAGCAAGGTTACCCCACATCTGGCCCATGTCGCCGAGCAGGTTGAGCCTACTGTCACTTCTGTTAATTAAAAGTTCGATGAACTTATCTCCCATATGAGGAAGATTTCGACTCATGCTTCCTGCTCCACTAGTGCTCCTTTGACCACTTCTGAGGTTGTTATTATAACCTCTGATAGTACCTCGTGTATAGCTTATGCCCTTAATTGTTGTCATTGCAGATTTAATTTACATGACATGGAGAGATTTATTTGACACCATCTATGCATCCACAGAATATGCTTCATGCACTTGCTTTTTCTATGAATTTATTATCTATTAGTCAGCTCACCAAGGATTTGCATTGTCATACCATATTTGATCCCTCTTCTCTTTTGTTTTAGGATATATTTACAGGAATGGTGATTGGATGTAGTCGTGAACAAGGGGTCTCTACAGATTGGTCTCGTCTCCTTATGTCGGTGCTTCTTTCATTCCTATTAGGTCAGTCTCTTCGTACATGTGGCATATTTGATTCAATCACCTTCCTTTATAGATTCTGTAGAGTCCTATAGATTTAATTTTAGTTTACATTTCAGTACGAGACTTGCCAACTTGGACAGTATCACCTCTCTAGTTTTTCGATCATTAGATTTGTTGACGCATATAAGCTATTTGTATCTCTTTGTTATTTTATTTTCTTGTTATTCTCTTTATGTAATTTACCCATAGGCTACTCTCCTATATAAGAGAGCCTAGGGCTATGGAATAGAATCATCTCATTCACGTTTCCCAACATGGTATCAGAGCGACGGTCCTAGACCGGAGTTCTTGAAACCTAACCCTAACCCTAACCCCACCCGCCGGCCTCTCTTCCCTCTCTCTCGGATCGGCGCCGCCTAGCCGATCGCCTCTCGCCTGGGCGCCTGTGCGCATCGCCTCTCGAGCGTCTCTCGCGCCTGTGCGCGTCGCCCAGCCTCTGCGTGCATCGCTGCACGCCTCCGCACAGCATCGTGCACCTGTGCGTGCGTCACCGCACACCTACGCACAGTCCCGTGCATCGACTGCGCGCATAGTCGCGCGCTCCTGTTCGCGCGCATAGCCTGATCGCGTGCATAGCCTCCTGCGCGATTGTGCGCACTGTCACGCGCACAGTTGCGTGCGCTAGTGCTCGCGAGATTCTCCAGTTGAGCACTCCAGTGCGCGCGTGATCCTCCAGGTGCGTGCGTGCTTCTCGCACGTGCGTACGTGCCCTAAGTCCCAAAACCCTAGGGCACAGCTCCTGATCTACATGGGGTTAGTTGCTTGAATTCTACACACGCAACTAATCCCATCTATGTCATTGTAGACATAGACTATATCCTCTCAGTCGCTCCAGTCTTCCGTCTCCATCATGTCAGAAAGCAAGGCAGATATCCCATCTATGGGCGCATTTCGTGGTCCAGCGCCCATTGTCAAGATGGATGGTACGAACTATGAACTGTGGGCAATGCAGTTCATGAGTATGATGAAGTCTACAGGTAAGAAGCACATTCTTACCGAGCCTGAGCCTGCAGAGAAGACTGGAGTTTATGCCTCATGGGAGGCCGATGATGCATATGCCAAGGTGTGGCTATCCGGTACATTGGCTATTGAAATCGCCAATGACATCTTACATCAACCCACGGCTAAAGACATTTGGGATATCCTGGCAGCAACGTATTCTCAGGCGAAAAATGAGACGAAGATCCTGCAACTACAACATGACATATTCACAATAAAGCAGAACGGCCGTCCTTTACATTCCCTCTATACATCATTGAGAGGGATGTTTGAGAAGCTCTACAGCTTCATGCCTCTTACCGCCACGCCAGAACAACAGAAGACATACAGGAATGCGACGATGGTGGGTGTGTTTCTCGCTGCACTTGATCCAGAATATGAGGCAGCACGTTCACAGATTTTGACGGACTCGACTATTGCTCCCATGGAGGAGGCTTTTCACAGATTGAGTAGGATCACAGTACCTTCAGCAGCTGCGAGTCAGAATCCCTCAGCCATGGCGGCCAACAGAGGCCGTGGCTCTCATTACCAGGGCCGTGGACGTACTCCCCGTGGAAGGGGTGGCCGCACTAGGCCAACATGCTCATATTGTCACCGAGTCGGACATACTGAAGATACATGCTACTCAAAGCATGGATTTCCTGCATCCGCACGAGCCGCTGAGCAGATAGAGCCCCCGTCTGCTGCTACACTGGATCAACGATTTGATGATCTAGTTGCCCGTCTCAGGGGCATTATTCCACCATCTGGTCCAGCACCGACTACAGAGAACCATACTGATGCTGCTGCTTCTGCCTCGGCCTCTACTAGTACTTCAGGTAGTCCACTTGCACTCCACAGTAGTAGATCTGATACACTGCCATGGATCATGGACTCCGGCGCTACACATCATCTATGTGGCGACCAGAGCCTACTTACAGGATACACTCAGATTCCTCCAGGACGGACAGTAGTTATTGCCAATGGCACGCATTCTCCTATCACGGGTCAGGGGGAGATTAGATTGACGTCTTCTATGCAGCTCAAGAATGTTTTGCATGCACCGCATTTTTCTATGAATCTGTTGTCAATTAGTCAGATTACGAAGGATCTTCATTGTCGAGCTATTTTTGATTCATCTTCATTGATTTTTCAGGACATCCGTACGGGCAACATGATTGGTCATGGCTATGAGCAAGGAGGCCTTTATCGTCTGAACCAGACCCCGTTTTCCGGAATCACAGCTTCTCCCGCAGAACAAGTATCTCCTCTCCTGTGGCATCTGCGTTTTGGTCATTTACCGCTTCAGAAGTTGCGTCTAGTCCTACCTTATAGTCTTTCTCACACACCTATCCAGTGTGAGCCAGGCGTGTCAGTTGGGAAAACATCACAGGTCATCTTTTCCCAGTAGTCAAGGTCGGAGTAGTAATTCCAAGTTTGAGTTGTTTCATGTCGACGTCTGGGGTCCGAGTCGTGTTCCCGATCATCAGGGGCACATGTTTTATATTGTATTTGTGGATGACTTCTCTAGAGCATCATGGGTATTTCTAATGAAAAATAAGTCTGAAGCTGGAAATATTATTATTCACTTTCTAAATGAGATTCAGAATGTTTTTTCCACAACTGTCAAAATTATGAGAAGTGACAATGCCTTAGAGTTGTGCACCAATAATCTAGCCAACTACTACTCCTCTAAAGGAATTGTTCACCAAACATCCTGCGCTCATACGTCTCAACAAAATGGGGTTGCAGAAAGAAAACACCGTCACCTACTTGACGTCACAAGGTCACTTCTCATTCAGAGTCATGTTCCATATTCCTACTGGGGTGATGCAGTCCTCACTGCATGTTATCTTATAAATCGTATGCCCTCGTCTGTCTTGAATGAACAAATTCCTTTTTCACTCATTTACCCTGACAAGGATTCGTTTATTCTTACTCCTCGTGTGTTTGGGTCAGTCGCATTTGTCCATCAGTTGTCGCCCGGTACTGACAAGCTCTCTCCTAGGGCTGTCAAGTGCGTCTTTGTGGGGTACTCCAGAACTCAAAAGGGGTACAAGTGTTTTGATCCTGTGCGTCGGCGGTATATGATCAGTGCAGATGTTACATTTTTTGAATCTGTGATGTATTTTTCTGAATCCGGAAACATGCAGCCACTACCTACACTTCCTGATGTTGTATTCATGGAACCACCATCACCATTGCCACAAACAACACCACCGTCACCACCACTGCCACCACCACCACCATCATCAATAGTATTGTCGCTACCATTCCATTACACCCGCAGGCTTCCTCCAGCTCATGGTCCTGACCCGTCAACTAGCTCGCCTATGGTATGTAATGGAAATATTAATGTTGATGGATCTGACGACATTTCTCAGCAGGATACATTACAGGAGCATGGTGATAACATAGATGATCTGGATGTTCCAATCGCTCTACGCAAGCCGACGAGGAGCTGTGCCAAATATCCATTATCAGCAGCTGTGTCTTTTGAAAGGCTATCTGGAGACTTCAGGACGTTTGCATTGGCACTTTCATCTACAGACATTCCACGGAACCATCATGATGCTTTACAGGATGCTAGATGGCGGCTAGCAATGGAAGAAGAGATGGCGGCACTTCAGTCTAGAGGAACCTGGAGTTTGGTTCCTATACCTCCAGGTGTTAGCCCGGTGAGTTGCAAGTGGGTGTTTACAGTTAAGCACAATGCAGATGGTTCCATTGACAGGTACAAGGCACGCCTAGTTGCAAGAGGCTTCACACAGACATATGGGGTTGATTACCTTGACATGTTCTCTCTTGTGGCACGTCATTCCACACTACGGATCCTGTTATCAGTTGCGGTTGCTAAAGACTGGCCACTCTATCAACTGGACGTGAAGAATGCATTTCTGTATGGAGACTTGCAGGAGGAAGTCTATATGGAACAGCCACCTGGTTTTGCTGTTGAGGGGGAGTGTTCCAAGGTTTGCAGATTACATAAGGCCATCTATGGCCTTAAGCAGAGCCCCAGAGCATGGTTTCAGAAGCTTTCAGACCTCTTTGAGAAACAAGGATATAAACGCTCCAATGCTGATCATTCCTTGTTCGTGCAGAAGACGGCGAGAGGTATCATTGTAATCATGGTTTATGTTGATGATATCTTGATTACAGGTGATGATGACCAAGGCATTAAGCAGGCAAAGGAAAGGCTGGGGACCGAGTTTGTCACCAAGGACTTGGGGGTCCTTAGATATTTTCTGGGGCTGGAATTTGCTAGAAATCCATATGGATTAGTCATGACACAGAGGAAGTATGTCACAGATCTACTGAGTGAGACAGGTATGCTAGGGTGTCGACCTTCTACGACACCAATGGATCCTAGCATGAAGCTGTATGATGATGACACAGAAGAGGTGGATAAGAGAAGGTACAGAGAACTGGTAGGCAAATTACTGTATGTCACGATCACTAGACCTGATATACAGTTTGCAGTGAGTCGTGTGAGCCAGTTCATGGAGCAACCACGTCAGGCCCATATGGATGCAATACACATGATTCTGAGATATTTAAAATCATCTCCAGGTGCAGGCTTGCTATTTAAGAAAGGAAAGGAGATTTCTGTCACAGCATGTGCGGATGCAGACTATGCAGGATGCCCCAAGGACAGGAAGTCAACATCGGGGTTTGCGGTCTATGTTGGAGATGCTATAGTTTCGTGGAAGAGCAAGAAGCAGACAGTAGTAGCTAGATCCAGTGCTGAATCAGAATATAGGGCTATGGCCCAGGCTAGCACAGAAATGATGTGGGTGAAATCCTTACTTGCAGATCTATGTCTTGATATACCTCTTCCTATGATGTTGGAATGTGACAATCAGGCCGCCTTGTTCATTGCAAATAACCCAGCTTTTCATGAGAGGACCAAGCATATTGAGGTCGACTGTCACTACATACGTGACATGATTCAGAAGGGGTTCATTGCTACATCTCATGTCACATCAGAGAATCAGACTGCTGATATTTTCACCAAGGCATTACTTAGAGGCCCATTCCAGAAGTGTGCGTCCAAGCTGAGCATGATTAATATCTATGCTCCATCTTGAGGGGGAGTGTTGACGCATATAAGCTATTTGTATCTCTTTGTTATTTTATTTTCTTGTTATTCTCTTTATGTAATTTACCCATAGGCTACTCTCCTATATAAGAGAGCCTAGGGCTATGGAATAGAATCATCTCATTCACGTTTCCCAACAAGATTCATAGTAACAATGCCTTATTTGAATTGATTTATTTTGATATTTTGGATCCTAGTCGTGTCCCTGATCATCATGGGCACATGATTTTATCTTGTGACTGTCGATTATTATTGTAGACTTTCTTGGGCTTTCTTTTGAAAAACAAGTTTGAGGTTAGGTACATCATTCAAGGTTTTATTACTGAGATAAAGAATATTTTTCTGCTGCTATGAAGGAATCTTAGTTTTTTGGATCTAAACCCGAGAATGACCAAGATAGATCTGAATGGAGGCAAAGAATCCATGCAACAAACCCTACTTAATTTGGGATGTTGTTGTATTAAGTATGTTCGCTGACAATGCCTCCGAGTTTTGTACTATTTAGCTTTCTTAGATTTTCAGGTCTCTTGGCATTATACATCAGACGTCTTGTGAGTATATTTCTCAACAGAACGGTGTGGTTGAACGCAAACACTGCCATCTTCTTGATGCAACCATGATCTTTCTTATCTTGAGTCGTGCACCCCACTCGTTCTGGGGTGGTGCGGTCCTTATCGCTTGGTCTCTAGTGAATCATATGCCATCTTCCGTATCGGGTGTAAATGTTCCTTTTTCTATTGTGTTTCATGATAATGACCTTTTCCCTCTAATACCTCATGTCTTTGTCTTCGTGGCATTTGTTCATTATCTATCTCCTGGTTGTAACAAGCTCTTTCCCAGAGTTATCAAGTGTGTTTTGTGGGCTACTCCCAGCGTCCAAAAAGGTATCAATGCTTTAATCTGGTCAGACAGAAATACTATGTTAGTGTTGATGCCACATTCTTTGAGTGTTATGCACTTCTCTCCTACAAGTAACAAGATGACCCCATAGTCTGGTGAGGAGGTTTACATACCTCATCCTTGGACATCACACCACACCACCTCCTCCCATTGCTCCTCTGGCACCTACCATGGTTCCTCCTACACCGCGACCTCCTACCGTTGTTCCATCGCCACCTACTGTGGTTCCTCCTGTGACTCAAATTTTGCCTTGTTTTTACGTTCGCAGGCCGCTGTCTGTACACCCTTCTCATATGCCTTCCCATCATCCAACATGCTTCAGGTAAATCCCGAGCACTCAATTTCTACTGATGGAATTAGCAATTTGTCTGTACGACAAATCACTTTACAGGTTGAGTAGGTAGCACCTCAAGATGTTACTTTACAGGACAGATTGTGTATAGGATTTTGATCAACCTATTGCTCTTCGGAAGTTAAGGAGTACGTATGGTTTGTATCCTCTTGTTCCCACGTTTCTTTGGGATGTTTTTTAGAGGATTTCTGAAGATTTGTGGTGTACTTGTCAACTGTAGAGAACCCACGCACATATCATAAGGCTATAAGTAGTCAATGGCATCTTGCTATGGAGGAGATTGCAGTACTTGAGTCCTGTGGCACATGGAGTTTGGTTACTACCCTAGTAAAGGCGTCTGTGGTTGGCTGCTAATGGGTCTTTATAGTGAAGCACCGAGCGGATGGCAATGTTGGTTGCTATAAGGCTTGGCTTACGTGGGTTCACCTAGACATATGTGCGGACTATCAAGACATATTCTCTCAAGTAACTCATCGATCTACACTTCTGATCCCCCCCCCCCCACAGTGTTATTGTATGCAGCTGGTTTCTTTCCCAACTAAATGTGAAGAATGCTTTTTTATGGTGACATGCATCATGAAGTCTATATGCATCAACCACATGAGTTCACTGCTGAGGGGGCGTGTCAGAAGATATGCAGACTTCATAAAGTGTTAAACAAAGTCCCAAAGCATGGTTCTAGAAGCTCTCGAACTTGATAGAGAAACAAACTTCAAGAAATTGATAGTAGATCATTGACTTTTTGGATAGAGGACACATAGAGGTGTCGTCGTCATTCTGGTTTTAATATACTAAGGAGTTCCTTGTACATCAATTTGTCAATAAGGACCTTGGCGAATTATGATGCTTTCTTGGGTTTGAGTTTGCTAGTAAGTAACAAAGTCTTGCGATGACACATACGAAGTACGTTACATATCTCCTTTCATAGACATGGATGGTAGACTGCAGACCTGCCACTACTCCCCTGGATCACATCATGAAGCTAGACAATGATGATACCGAAGAGGTGGACTAGATGAGATATATAGAGCTTGTTGGGAAGCTCCTTTAAATGACTATTAACAGGACAGATATCTCCTTTGAGGTGAACAAAGTCAGACAATTTGTGTGGAGTAGCCATAACACAAGGGTTTAAATATCGGTATTGGATATCGTATCGATACCCTGTCGATACGATATTTCGTCGAAATTTCGGTGACATTTCGCTCATATCGACCACCATTTGTGAACAAATGACCGAAAACTAGCCTCATATCGCCATTTCGCTCGAGATTTCAGTCCCTTGTCGAAATCGAAATTTCGCGAAATCTGAAACACTACCATAACATGTTCACATGGATGGGGGTTACATGATCTTGAGGTATTTGAAGTCTTCTCCAAGTACATGATTGATATTTGGCAAGGGGACATCCCTTACCATCACAACATGTTCGGATGCTGACTATGTAGGTTTCCTGAAGGACATGAGATTTACCTCCCGCTTTGTTGTTTTCATAGGGAGCTCTTTGGTCTCATGGAAAAAGAAGTAAACTTTGGTTGCTAAATTTGTGCTGAGTCAGAGTGTAGTGTTATAGCGCAGGGGTGGGTCGGATCTGTTCTGACAGGCTTAGCTATTGACTTGCCTCTTCCCTTGCAGTTGTTATTTTATAATCGGATTGCCACTTTCATTGCCAACAATACAACTTTTCATGGGAGGGCCAAGCACATTGAGGTAGATTGCCATTATACACAAGACATGATTCAGAAAGGCTTTATCTCTTCTACATCAATTCAAGGAAACATACATTCAATGTTTTCACCAAGGCCCCAAACAAAGAGCCATTCTAAAGGTGTTATTCTAAGTTGAGCATGATTGACATCTATGTGTCATCTTTAGAGGGTGTTGAGAGTTATTTATGTATATCTTTATTTCTTATGTATTATTATATTTCTTTTGTCTCCATTATGTAATTTGCCCTCTAGAGTTTCTCCTCTCTATATAAGAGAGCCTTATAGTTCATTTGATAATCAAGTCATTAATTTCTCTCAGTTATAATAGGACTCCTTTTGGGAGTTGTAAACATGTATGATGAAATGGATCTGTAATCAAATATGTATTTGTGTGGCCACATATGTGCTTTAATCAGCCAGAATATGCGTTTGGATTACATATGACCGCATTAGGCATACCCATTACCCACTTCGATCAGGGGATTGAATATGCATATGCGATAGCCTAGGTCGTGTATCCGAACATTGATAAGCTATATGATTATTGCTAACAATTTTATGCAAACCGGTGGTATAGGAAACTGTATGAACTTTTTATTTATTAATCTTTTTATTAAAGCTAGGGGATTTTCAGAAGTATAAACAACTCTCCCTAAGCTTACATAAAGATATTGCAAAATGAAGAGAAATTTATGGTATATCAGGTGAAGTTTGAGATGCTTGGTGAGGAATATTCACTCTTTGCTCATTTTATAGAAATGTCTATTATATTGGTGGAAATATGGAGAAAGGAAATCATGGGTGGGAATCTTGAAATTGTTGAGCTAGGGAACAAAATTTCAAGACACAACAACAACAGCAGCAAAGCCTTTTCCCACAATTAAGTAGGGTCGGCTACATGGATTCTTCGCCTCCATTCAAATCTATCTTGGGTCAATCCCGCGCTTATATTCACAAAACTAAGATCCCTTCGTATGGTCTCTTTCCAACACTTCTTGGGTCGTCCTCGCCCTCTCTTAGCCGGCTCAACATCCCAACACTCATATCTCCTAACTGGTGCATCAACTGATCTTCTTTGCAAATGACCAAACCATCTTAAGCGGTTTCTCGCATCTTATCCTTGATCAGAACTACACCAACTTTCTTGCTGATTGCATCATTCCGAATATGATCTTTACGTGTGTGCCCACACATCCACCTTAGCATTTTCATTTCTACTACAACCATTCTCTGCATATGTCTATGGTTTATAGGCCAACATTCAGATCCATAGAGCATAGCATGTCTCACAACTGCTTTGTAAAACTTTCCTTTAATTTTTAAAGGAATTTTCTCATCACAGAGAACAACAGAGGCTCCTCTCCACTTTAGCCAGCGTGCATTTATTCTATTAGTAACATCTCCATCAATTTCCCCATCATGTTGCAAAATAGATCCCAAATATCTAAAAGAATCTCTCTTCCGAATGTTATCATCACCAATCTTTACCTCGATTCCTTCACCATTGCTTCCATCAAAGGTGTACTCCATAAATTCCGTCTTAGCCCTACTTATACGAAATCCTTTACTCTCCAACTCATGTCTCCATACCTCAAGCTTCTCATTTACTCCATCTCTAATCTCGTCAATCAACACAATATCATCAGCAAATAACATACATCAAGGTAACTCATCCTGAATGTGACTTGTCAACTCGTCCATAATCAAAGTAAAAAGAAATGGACTCAAAGCTGAACCTTGATGTAAACCAATGTTGATGTCAAAATAACTCGTCTTCCCAGACGGGGTCCTTACACAAGATAAAGCCCTATCATACATGTCCTTTATGAGGTTAATGTATAGGACATGTACTTGTCTCTTCTCAGGACAGAATCATCAGCCTTCTCCAAATCAATAAAGGTCATATGGAGGTTCTTCCTTTTAGCTCTAAAAATTTCCATTGTTCTACTCAACAGAATTCCAAGAGATTGTTGAAATTTGCCAAAATTGAAGGTCGTGCTTCTTAAAGATTTCATATCTTTCATCATCGGTCTCTTCATATGACCTATGTGTCCACGCAATTCATAGTATCCTGTGGCAAAGTTCATGAGTATACATACTCAATTGAAACTCTTCAAGTCTCTTTGTCTTGAATGACTTAACAAATTTCTCATACGATAGTGGAAATGAAACTAATATATGCTTAGGGACTAGATGGTCTTTTAAAGGCATACTTCATTGCCATGCAAGGGAAAACACACATTTATTAACAACTTATTTGGTAGGGACTTCATTGTGTAAGGAATGTTCAGTCGCAATATAGATTGGGCATGTAGTAATATTCTCATTTGCAACATTCACAATGATCTAATATGCCAAGCATGACTTCTTTTCGTACATCGACACCTTGGAGGGCTTAAGTGCCTTCACCCTCTTGTCCTTGGGTGATCTCGTAGTTCCTACGGGGTGGAGACAACGAAGTCAGCCCATGGATTTTCTTTCCTTTCACCATATTTCGCCCCTTTCATGATGTTAAATGAAGCGTGAATCAAACTCATGTTTGAATTAAGGCTTAGAGTCCGAGATACTGATGCATGTTCTTCCCTTCTGAATCAGATAGATTCATAACGGAAAAAGGTTGGCAATAAACCCTTTCCTAATTGACTATTTGCTCCTCTATTAAAGGTGTTTCATAATTGTCACCCTACGAACAAGTGGATCAACTCGAATTGGAAATGGAAATATTTGTACAAGTTATACCTTTCGTCACCACTTTGTGGAAACTTGTTTGGTAGCAATTTGTGAACTCGATTAGTGAAATAGAGTCCTTGTAATATTATGACGAGGGATCCCTGTAATATTATGACGAGGGATCCCACTTAATCGTCTGGTGGTAGTGCAGTGTGCCTACCCCCTAAAAGACCAGGTTCAAATCCAGAGGCGGGCACCTGTGTATTTTTGCCCCTTTTACAGCAACAACAAAGCCTTTTTCCCACAATTAAGTAGGGTCGGCTACATGGATTCTTCGCCTCCATTCAGATCTATCTTGGGTCAATCTCATACTTATATCCAAAAAACTAAGATCCCTTCCTATAGTCTCTTTCCAACACTTCTTGGGCCGTCCCCGCCCTCTCTTAGCCGGCTCAACATCCCAACACTCGCATCTCCTAACCGGTACATCAGTTGACCTTCTTTGCAAATGACCAAACCATCTTAAGCGATTTTCTCGCATCTTATCCTCGATCGGAGCTACACCAACTTTCTTTCTGATTGCATCATTCCGAATCCGATCTTTACGTGTATGTCCACACATCCATATTAGCATTTTCATTTCTGCTACAGCCATTCTCTGCACATGTCTATGGTTCACAGGCCAACATTCAGAACCATAAAGCATAGCAGGTCTCACTGCTGCTTTGTAAAACTTTCCTTTAATTTTTAAAGGAATTTTCTTATCATAGAGAACAGCGGAGGTTCCTCTCCACTTTAGCCAGCCTGCTTTTATTCTTTTAGTAACATCTCCATCAATTTCCCCATCATGTTGCAAAATAGATCCCAGATATCTAAAAGAATCTCTCTTCTGAATGTTATCGTCACCAATCTTCACCTCGATTCCTTCACCATTGCTTCCATCAAAGGTGTACTCCATAAATTCCGTCTTAGCCCTACTTATACGAAATCCTTTACTCTCCAACTCATGTCTCCAAACCTCAAGCTTCTCATTTAGTCCATCTATAGTCTCGTCAATCAACACAATATCATCAGCAAATAACATACACCAAGGTAACTCATCCTGAATGTGACTTGTCAACTCGTCCATAATCAAAGTAAAAAGAAATGGACTCAAAGCTGAACCTTGATGTAAACCAATGTTGATATCAAAATAGTCAGTCTTCCCCGTCGGGGTCCTTACACAAGATAAAGCCCTATCATACATATCCTTTATGAGATTAATGTATAGGACAGGTACTTGTCTCTTCTCCAAAACTCTCCACAGTATCTCTCGTGGGACGGAATCATAAGCCTTCTTCAAATCAATAAAGATCATATGGAGATTCTTCCTTTTAGCTCTATAAATCTCCATTGTTCTCCTCAGCAAATGGATGGCTTCAATAGTTGAGCGACCTGGCATGAATCCGAATTGGTTTTCTTTTATTTGGGAAACTTGCCTCAACCTTCTTTCGATCACACGTTCTCAAATTTTCATAGTGTGACTCATCAGCTTGATACCTCTGTAATTTGAACAATTTTGAATGTCTCCTTTGTTCTTATAAAGAGGCACCACGATACTCCTCCTCCAATCTTCAGGCATTTTCTTACTTTGCCAAATAACATTGAATTGATTCGTAAGCCAAGTCAAACCACGCTCACCTAAAACTTTCCATACTTCTACAGGGATGTCATCCGGTCCAACACCTTTCCCAGGTCTCATAACCTCCAAAGCCTCTACTTCTTTTCTTTGTATTCGTCTATAGCATGCACGATTCAAGTAACTTTCACTACTAGCTAGATCGCCCAAAGTGATCTCTCTATTTCCTTCTCCAATGAAAAGTTTATGGAAGTATTGCTCCCATCTAGTCTCTATATCCTTCTGAGTAACAAGCACGTGACCTTCCTCGTCCTTAATGCATCTCACTTGAGAAAGGTCTTTGGTCTTTCTTTCCTCTTGCTTTGGCCAACCTGAATATATCCTTCTGGCCCTCCTTAGAGTTGAGATTTTTATACAAAACCTCATAAGCTTTTGACTTAGCTTCGCTTACAGCCTTCTTTACTTCCTTCTTCGCTATTGTATAGTCTGTGACAATTTCCTCTGTTCTATCCTTAGACATAGCTTTAAAGCAAGCTCTTTTAATTTTTAGCTTCTCTTGCACCCCTTCACTCCACCACCAAGCCTCCTTTTGACCCGGAGCTCCTCCTTTTGACTCGCCTAGCATCTCTTTGGTTACCTTTCGGATACAAGATGTTACTGCCTCCCACATCTCGTTTGCACTACCGCTACAATCCCAAGATAAGTCTTCTAAAACCTTCTCCCTGAAGCTTGATTGCTTCGGCGGAAGATTCCACCACCTAGTTCTAGTGATCTTAAGAACCTTCCTTTTCTTTACCAGCCTTTTTATTTGTAAATCCAAGACTAACTAGCGATGTTGGGTTGTCAAACTCTCTCCAAGGATTACTTTGCAATCTTTGCAACACAACCGATCTCTTCTCCTCAACGCAAAGTAATCGATCTGTGTTCTAGTTGAACCACTCTTATAAGTAATTAAATGCTCCTCCCTCTTCTTGAAAAGAGTGTTTGCTATGAAAAGGTCATATGCAGTTACAAAATCCAGAATGACTTTTCCCTCTTCGTTTCTATCCCCAAAACCTTGTCCTCCATGCACACTTGCATACCATGAAACATCTTTTCCCACATGTCCATTAAGATCTCCACCTATGCAAACCATCTCTCTGTGTGAGATTCCTTGTAAAATCTTTGCCCCTTTTGTTTTAAAAAATACATTTATATGATGATGCAATTGAATTATATTTTTGGGCAATCAATGGTTGCTACACCAAAGCTTGGCATGAATTACCAACCAGATTGACCTATTGGATAAATCAAGAATACAAAAGCAAAAGCAACAATTGGATCGGAGATGCCATTCATTATAAGATAGCAATTGAACGGAACGAGCAAATTCAAATTGATGTAATATATAACCTATTAGCCTGAAAGTGCCATGAAGAGCAACAATGATCTTCATATCACGCAAAATCATCTCCCTTCTAGTTGCAAACAGGCCCTACAGCTTTGATACTTGTTTGTTATATATAGTGTAAATAAAAAAAACCAAAACGAATAAGCAACAATGCAAGATAATAAGGTTGCATGGCATCAAGCTTGCAAAAGTCGGCCGACTAGGCCGACTAGTCGGCCCGACTAGTCGAGTCGGGGGGGTAGCCGACTCGACTAGGCCTAGTCGGCCCTTAGTCGGTCCACCCGACTAGTCGGGCCGACTAGTCGGCCTAGTCGGCCGACTAATCGGCCGACTTTTACAACAACCTTTTTTATTTTTTTTGTTTTTCACTTTTTTTAAAAGCAAACATATTCTAATACGCTTAATGTTATATTTAAAGTCAATTACTTCTTTTGTTTCATCATGATGTCATATAAAATGTACAAATACATGTATATACATACGAATATATGTATAAAAAACTGATTTATATATTTAAAATAATTAAAAATTCAAAACCGACTATTGACCGACTAATTCCGACTAGTCGCCCGACTGCCGACTAATCCTTAGTAGGTGACCCCGCCGACCGAGTACCGACTACCGCTTTCTGCAACCTTGCATGGCATTTACCTCTAATTGGGTTACGTACTTGATGGCTGCAGTGGATCTTTTTTTCTGGATATATAATGCTGATATAGAGGGTAAAAAAGGATCTAACCCGAAAGGGTATATATAACATTCCCTTACATGAGGACTCCATAATTGAGCAGATCCAGAAACGTAAATGCAAAAAAGGACTCGAAAAATGGCTGTTCTTTCAAGGTGTGTTGCTCTGTAGCACAGGGGGTACCTTGAATGGGCGGACTAAGATTCAGGGTATCTCAGCAGTTCATGATGTACCATCTCCAATCAACTTTGTAACTAACTGTTAGTCTAAGAAAATAACTACTCATATCCAAGGTAAACAATGGTTGTACTTAAATTTTAAATACGAAATGGCTGTAATACGGGGAATATTGTGATAGTTAAGGAACAAGGGGGTATTACTCCATAACCCATTTTGGTCTCTCAAGTGACATTATTGGCTAGATGTACGAGTCTAGCAAGTAGAGGAATCATGAACTTGTTATCTCATCTCTTAACTAGCAACCTAATGTACCTTGGCTCCTACATCAGTATTCTCTCCATACAAGGTTCAGTGTTATGACAAGCTAGTCTTTGCCATTTTTATTTTGATGCAGATCTCCATCTGGACCTGCATCTGCTTGTCTGAAGGTGCTCAGAACCATTTCTCAAGGACTTGTTCATCAATCGAAAGGTACAGGTGCAGGGTTGCTTGTTGTGCAGGCTGATTTTATGAAGGTATTGGCTAATTTTTATGCTATATGACTTATTCACCGGTCAACTAAGTGTAAAAGTAATTGCATTCTCTTTAGATGCCTGATAACATGCTCCAGTTAAAAGCAGCAGAACTTGTGGCAGCCTATTCCTCACCATCTTTTGGAATTGGGTATATTGGCAATTCGATGAGTAGGCCGAAGGTAACTTTCTTATTTTTGGCTGTTTACGGTTGGTTTCCTTGCTAACATTTTGCCGATTTTTACTTCCAATTAGCAGTAGATTGAGTATTGTTGAAGTATATGCGTCACTTGTGTAGATGGGTAATTGGATCCCTCCAAGGTCTAATTACCACATCCAGTGATTTAGTCTCACATCTACCGGTTGTGGGACGTGGAGACTCTCTAGGGATATATAATAGGCCCCACATCACTTATGATAGGTGAGAAAGTTCAATGAACACATCAATCCTTTGAGGCGTTCTCTCATGGTTTCATCCCGCTCCTCACGGAGTAGGGTTCCATGTAAAGAAATCTCTGTGTTCTTTATTATTTTTATTCTTTATCTCTGATATTGCGGTTCCGCATTTTCGTTTTCTAACATGGTATTAGAGCGGGTTCGATTTTGGTGATTTGTTCTTGAAAATCATTCTTGTTTCATGAGTTGTTTGAGAAGAATTTTAGGATTTCAAAAATCCTATTTTTGTACAGTTTTATTATCAAAGTGGGGTCGATTTTATTTCGTCCATTTGAGATCTGTTCAAAATTTTGAAGATCAGAGCCGCGAACACCAGTCTGATCGGCAATATTCGGGATCAGTTCTAGGGTTCCTGATGAAACCCTGTTAACGCATATAGTAGTAGTATCCGTACCCCTTTTCTATTTCTATTTTTATTGTATGCTTTATGTAATTTACCCATAGGCTACTCTCCTATATAAGAGAGCCTAGGGCTTATGGAATAAACAACTTGCTCATTTCCCCAACATGGTATCAGAGCGACGGTCCTAGACCGGAGTTCTTGAAACCCTACCCCACCACACCCGCCGGCCTCTCTCTCGTTCTCTCTCTCACTTCGACCGATCGGCGCCGCCCTTCCTTCGTGCGCTCCTCCTCTTCGATCGGCGTCGCAGACCACGTCTCCGGTGGCACATCCCTTTGTGCCAGCGTGATCGCGCATCTCTTCGAGCAAGGGCAAGGGCGTGATTGCGCATCTCCTGTGTGTGTCTGTCATCGCACATGCGCGTGATCGTGCGAGCAAGGGCGCGAGCAAAGGCATCCAGTGCACACACGAGCAAGGGCGTGACCTGCGCAAGGTCTTCGGGCATCCAGTGCATCCAGCGCGCGCGTGTATAATCCCGCATCCTGTGCGCGCGCGTGCGTGATTCCAGTGCGCGCTTGAACTCCTGTGCGGCTGTGCAGCCAGTGCGCGTGCCCAATGCGCATCCAGCGCGCCAGCGCGCGTAGCCACCATACGCGTGCACGTTTCCAAGCTCTAAAGCGCAGAAAACAATCATCATGGGTTTAGTTGCTTGAGGTCTACACGAGCAACTAAACCCGTCTATGTCATTGTAGACAAATTACATAGTTTGTCAATTGTTTCAGTCTTCAGTATCCAGTATGTCAGAGAGCAAGGCAGATATCCCATCTATTGACGCATTTCGTGGTCCAGCGTCTATTGTAAAGATGGACGGTACCAACTATGAACTGTGGGCAATGCAGTTCATGAGCACGATGAAGTCAACAGGTAAGAAGCACATTCTTACCGATCCAGAGCCTGCTGAGAAGACTGGAACCAATGCCTCTTGGGAGGCTGATGATGCATATGCCAAGGTTTGGCTATCTGGTACATTGGTTATTGAAATTGCGAATGACATCCTACACCAACCCACAACCAAGGATATGTGGGATATTCTGACGGCTACATACTCTCAAGCCAAGAACGAGACGAAGATTCTGCAACTTCAGCACGACATATTCACAATAAAACAGAATGGTCGCCCTTTACATTCCCTCTATACATCAGTGAGAGGGATGTTCGAGAAGCTCTATAGCTTCATGCCTCTTACAGCTACGCCAGAACAACAGAAGACATACAGGAACGCGACTATGGTGGGTGTGTTCCTGGCCGCACTTGATCTTGAGTATGAGGCGGCAAGATCACAGATTCTGGCGGACTCCACTATTCCTCCAATGGAGGAAGCTTTTCATAGGTTGAGTCGGATCACAGTTCCTTCCACAGCTGCGAGTCAGAATTCTTCAGCCATGGCAGTTAACAGAGGGCGCGGGTTTCATCACCAGAGCCGTGGACGTGGACCTCGTGGAAGAGGTGGCCGCACTAGGCCAACATGTACTTACTGTCACAGAGTTGGACACAATGAAGACACATGCTACTCGAAGCATGGATTTCCTGCATCCGCACGAGCTGCTGAGCAGATAGAGCCCCCGTCTGCTGCTACTTTGGATCAACGGTTCAATGATCTAGTTGCCTGTCTGAGGGGCATTATTCCACCATCTGGTCCAGCACCGACTACAGAGAGCCATTCTGATGCTGCTGCTTCTGCCTCTGCGTCTACCAGTGCTCCAGGTAGTATACTTGCACTCCACAGTAGTAGATCAGATACATTGCCATGGATTATGGACTCGGGCGCTACACATCACCTATGTGGCGACCAGAGTCTACTTACAGGATACACTCAGATCCTTCCAGGACGGACAATAGTAATTGCCAATGGCACACATTCCCCCATCACTGGTCAGGGGGAGATTAGATTGACATCTTCTATGCAGCTCAAGAATGTGCTACATGCACCTGATTTTTCAATGAATTTGTTGTCAATTAGTCAGATTACGAAGGATCTTCATTGTCGGGCAATTTTTGATCCATCTTCTTTGATTTTTCAGGACATCCATACGGGCAACGTGATTGGTCGTGGCTATGAGCAAGGAGGCCTCTACCGCCTGAATCAGACCCCATTTGCTGGAACCTCATCCTCTCCTGCTGGACAAGTATCTACTTTACTGTGGCATCTGCGTTTTGGTCATTTATCGCTTCAGAAGTTGCGTCAAGTATTACCTTATAGTCTTCCTCACACACCTATTCATTGTGAGGCGTGTCAGTTGGGAAAGCATCACAGGTCGTCCTTTCCCAGTCGTCCAGGTCGGAGTAGTACCTCCAAGTTTGAGTTATTTCATGTTGATGTCTGGGGTCCGAGTCGTGTACCTGATCATCAGGGACACATATTTTATATAGTTTTTGTGGATGATTTTTCTAGAGTGTCATGGGTGTTTCTGATGAAAAATAAATCTGAAGCAGGAAATATCATTATCCATTTTCTGAATGAAATACAAAATGTTTTCTCCACATCGGTGAAATTTGTGAGAAGTGATAATGCTTTAGAATTGTGCACAAATGTTCTTGCCAATTACTACTCAAAAGGAATTGTTCATCAAACGTCTTGTGCTCATACATCACAACAGAATGGAATTGCTGAAAGGAAACACCGTCACCTCCTTGATGTCACAAGATCACTCCTTATACAGAGTCATGTTCCCTACTCATACTGGGGTGATGCAGTTCTCACTGCATGCTACCTAATTAATCATATGCCTTCTTCTATCTTAAATGAACAGATTCCGTTTACAATCATTCATCTTGACAAAGATCTGTTTACTCTTACGCCTCGTGTGTTTGGGTCGGTTGCTTTTGTCCATCAGTTGTCGCCTGGTACTGACAAGCTCTCTCCTAGGGCTGTCAAATGTGTTTTTGTCGGGTACTCCAGAACTCAAAAGGGGTACAAGTGTTTTGATCCTCTGCGTCGGCGGTATATGATCAGTGCAGATGTTACATTTTTTGAAAATATTATGTATTTTTCAGCATCAGGAGACAAGCAGCTACCACCTCTACCCACTGATGCCATATATATGACACCACCACCTCAGATGCCGTCACCAGCATCACCACCTCAGATGCCGTCACCACCACCACCACTACCACCACCGACTATATCACCGCTACCGTTCCATTATACCCGCAGGCCTCCTCCCGCTCATGGTCATGACTCGTCTACTAGCTCGCTTATGGTATGTAATGAAAATGTTAATGTTGATGGATTTGACGACATTTCTGAGCATGATATGTTGCAGGGGCCAGATGAGACTACAGCTGATTTAGATGTTCCCATTGCTATACGCAAGTCGAAGAGGAGCTGTGCTACATCCATTATCTGCATCCGTGTCATTTGACAGGCTATCTGGAGATTTCAGGTCATTTGTTGTGGCACTGTTAGCTGTCGATATTCCACGCAATCATCATGATGCACTGCAGGATAGTAGATGGCGGCTAGCGATGGAAGAGGAAATGGCGGCACTTCAGTCCAGAGGAACTTGGAGTTTGGTTCCTATACCTCCAGATGTGAACCCGGTGAGCTGTAAGTGGGTGTTTACGGTGAAGCACAATGCCGATGGTTCCATTAACAGGTACAAGGCGCGTCTTGTTGCACGTGGCTTTACACAGACATACGGGGTGGATTACCTGGACACATTCTCGCCTGTGGCACGTTATTCCACTCTACGCATCTTGTTGTCAGTTGCAGTTGCTAAATACTGGCCGCTACATCAGCTGGACGTGAAGAATGCATTCCTATATGGCGATTTGCAGGAAGAAGTTTATATGCAACAGCCACCAGGTTTTGCTGTTGAGGGGGAGTGTTCCAAGGTATGCAGGTTACATAAGGCTATCTATGGTCTTAAGCAGAGCCCCAGAGCATGGTTTCAGAAGCTCTCAGATCTCTTCGGAAAACAAGGATACAAACGCTCCAATGCTGATCATTCCTTGTTCGTACAGAAGACTGGTAGAGGTATCATTGTGATTATGATTTATGTTGATGATATCTTGATTACAGGAGATGATGAGCAGGGCATAAAGCAGGCGAAAGAAATGCTGGGAAGTGAATTTGTAACTAAGGATCTTGGTGTCGTTAGATATTTTTGGGGCTTGAATTTGCCAGAAATTCATACGGGTTAGTAATGTCACAAAGGGAATATGTTACAGATCTGTTGAGTGAAACAGGTATGCTTGGGTGTCGACCTGCTACGACACCAATGGATCCCAGCATGAAGCTTTATGAAGATAACACAGAGGAGGTGGACAGGAGAAGATACAGAGAACTGGTAGGCAAACTGTTGTATGTCACAATCACTAGACCAGATATTTTATTTGCAGTGGGTCGCGTGAGCCAGTTCATGGAGCAACCACGTCAGGTGCATATGGATGCAATACACATGATTCTTAGATATCTCAAATCTTCTCCAGGTGCAGGTCTGCTATTCAAGAAAGGAAAGGGGATTTCTATCTCAGCATGTGCAGATGCAGACTATGCAGGATGTCCCAAGGACAGGAAGTCCACCTCAGGATATGCCGTCTATGTTGGAGATGCCATAGTATCATGGAGAAGCAAGAAACAGACGGTGGTAGCCAGATCTAGTGCTGAATCTGAATATAGGGCTATGGCCCAAGCTACTACAGAAATGATGTGGGTGAAAGCCGTGATTACAGATCTATGCTTAGATGTACCACTTCCTATGAACTTGGAATGTGATAATCAGGCTGCCTTGTTCATTGCAAACAACCCAGCATTCCATGAGCGGACCAAGCACATTGAGGTGGACTGTCACTTCATACGTGACATGATTCAGAAGGGGTTTATTGCTACGTCTCATGTTACATCAGAGAATCAGACTGCAGATATATTCACCAAGGCACTACTACGAGGCCCATTCCAGAAGTGTGCGTCCAAGCTGAGCATGATTGATATCTATGCTCCATCTTGAGGGGGAGTGTTAACGCATATAGTAGTAGTATCCGTACCCCTTTTCTATTTCTATTTTTCATTATATGCTTTATGTAATTTACCCATAGGCTACTCTCCTGTATAAGAGAGCCTAGGGCTTATGGAATAAACAACTTGCTCATTTCCCCAACAAACCCTAATTCTCCAAGACAGCGGGGTCAGAGCTTGCACGATCTCCTATGCACACATCTAGGCCTTCATCTTCGATCTTCAACCATATTTCTCCATGAGCTTTTCACCAATTGTTGTTCTCCAGAAACCATTTAATAGAGGTTGCAAGCCTTGCATGGTTATGCTGATGTTCTGCTTGAGATCATCCAAGATCAAAAAGAAACTAGGGTTCTCGAACTGGAACCCTAATCTCAACGGCAAATGGTTGCCGCAAATGATGGCTAGGGTTCCACAATTGCACCACTCTACCATGCCAACTCATTCCAGATTTGATGTAGTGCCTCGTAGAAACTCCAACATGTGGCCTCGAAGAAACTAGGGTGCCTCGAAGATGTCTCTCCGCGAGGCACACCTTAGATGTTGCCACGAAGTCGCGCTCATCGATGCAACAACGGTGCTGCTCTCCCCAGATCGAGTAGCGACGCTACCTTATCTCTAACACTCCAAGCGGCGACAATGGGAAAGAAGAAGAGGCGACGATCCCAGACGGTATCAAGAAGCAAAGTGCTTCGCCAGGCTCGTGATCACGAAGGAGAAGAAGAGGAGGCGGAGCGGCGCTCCTCTTCCAGGCGGCGACGATGCCACTCATCTTCCAGGCGGCACCGATGAGGCCTCCTGGTGGCGGTTCTCGATGAAGAATCCCCAAATGGGGGTAGCTCCTGCGTAAGAAGGGTTCCCACGACGGGGAACCTTAAATAAGCAAGGGCCCAAGTGGGTCGAATGTCAAAAAAAGAAAAAAAATGAAAAGGGGAGGGGCCAGCCGTAAAATAAAAAATGACCTGATTTTTTGTTAACCCAATTGGGTGAGTTGTATTTGGGCCCATTATTTGGGCCAAGAAGCTCATGTTAAAAAAAGAGGTGTTACAAAAAAATCATACATGGAAAAACGAGAGGAGATGACTATTAAAAAAAGGAACAACCAAGAAAAAACGATTTTAAAAAAATGTGAGAAGAAAAGTCAGAAAAATGAGTTCGGCTTATGTGATTCACTATTTTCCCCCTTCTTTTCATGGCTTCTCCCAGTTTTGTCGATGTCATTGTTTTCCGACAAGTATTGGAGAAAAAAGGTGAGTATTTTGTAGAGTTCTATAGGTTCAAATTCTCTTGTTCAATTTCTTCAATCAAGATGTCAGCTAGTTGTCAGACTCTGCAATTTAGATTATGGCTCGATTTTCAAATTGCTTTCGAGTCTCAGTATGATGCACACATGTATGTGTTCATTAGTTGGGTGGTCTCCATATCTGTTTTTAGTCTCAGAGTTTTCTTGTGATCCATAGGGACTCTGGAATAAAGATCTCATTCTCTATGTCGTTGTGGGCTAGGGTTTGTGATTACATCGGGACTCTGGAGTAGAATTCCCATTCTATGAGCCAATATGGGAGACCCAGTTCTTCGATTAGGAGACTTTCAGACCCCATTCTCCAGCGACCATGGACTTCGGCGAGGATGTTTCCACTGCCTTTTCGGTTCGACCCTTCAAAGATGGAGCATTTGTCCACATTTTTTATTGTCTTCTACATGTGGTAGGTTGGAGTATTCCAACGAGGAGACTCATTCAATTTCTGTGACTCTAATAACAATAGTACAAAGCACACATTCTCCGACGATGAGACCCAGTTCGACTCATACTCCAGCCCATATGTTCCTCCTTACCTGCACAACATGAGAAGCAACGTCCTCGACAGCAATCGACAATTGTGTATGTCTTGAGTTGATATGTTCGTAGTGTCTTGTATTGAGAGTTTGAGTGATTTCTTTTTATTTGTCCAAGATGAGCATTGCTTGCTCCAGCTTGAGGGGGAGTGTTGGAGTATATGCGTCACTTGTGTAGATGAGTAATTGGATCCTTCCGGGTCCAATTAACACATCCAGTGGTTTAGTCCCGCATCTACCAGTTGTGGGACTTGGAGACTCAATGGTGGCTATATAAGACGCTCCATACCACCTATAACATGTGAAAAAGTTCAATGAACACCGGCCCTTTGAGGCTTTCCTCCGTGGTTTCCTCCCGCTCCTCACGGAATAGGGTTCCACGTAAAAATCTCAGTGTTCTTCTATTGTTCTTATTCTTTTTCTCTGATATTACGTTTCTACATTCTCGTTTTCTAACAAGTATGCTCTGTGAGTCCTTTGTAGTTGTACATTAAGTTCCATTGATGGTCATTGGTCTTGCCATGCCATGTCCTTGTTTCTTTGATGTCTTTTCTACTGAAAAGGTGAGATAGTAGTGCTGGCAGTGTCACTTTCCATTGAACCATTGCAGTTTTGGCCACAATGAATTGGTTGTTGATTTCTTCAAACCTGAACCCCAAGGTGCATTTAATTAGCGGGTATTAATTAGAGTAGTCTCCTTTTACGATCTTAGCTAAGATAGGTTCTCTCTTTGTAGATTGTTGTGATAGTTTAGTCCCAGGTTGTAGTTTCGTAGGGTAAGTGAGCTGAGACTATTGAGTGTAGCGAAGTGTGTGAACCAACGAGGTGCTCGCGACGAGCCTATCCACCCTTAAGCCATAAAGGTACTCACCTTTTTACTATAGGAGGCTAAGGGTGAGCGTGGATGAAATGTTGTCTTTCTTTAATAGAAGCAACTGTTAAGCTATCTCAGAATAGCCTCTGAGCAAGAAAGACATGACTTATACTTAGGAATTGTAAGCTTGTGTTAAAGATCTAGTTGGCGGTGTCAGTAGACTTGAGGGTTGGAGATGAAAAATGTGTCATTTCCTTCCATAACATGCTTTCAACTAGTAATAAAAATCCATGGTCAACTTTTTAGGGACTACAAACCTATATATTGACTCGTTCGAAGCTTGTTGATATTTAGCTTACTGGACTTTGTTTTTTTAATATCTCTCGCTCTCGGTCACCTCCATTTTTCCCATGTTCGAGCAGAGGGATTTCATCCTCACATCTCACTTCTCCTCGGACCCAACAATGTAAGTCTTGCTTGATTTTCTCACTTGCAACTACAACTCAATGAGGTAGATCAGAATGCTGACTTACTTTATCGGTCATGTTGGCTTGCTTTACATGTTAGGCTCAACTATGCTTAGTTCATTAGGACATCATCTCCCGCTAGGCAAGGATTTGCACAAAATGGAAAAAAGTCATGATCGACCTCAATAATGTTTAGCTATGATGCCCTTCCGCCAAGCTCCCCCTCTGATCTAGGACCTTTGGATTTTCAGGATGAAAATCGAACCTTCCCATTGTTGTGTGTATTGAAGAGTGAAATCCAATCCTCCCGGACCTCTATCAACTGTCAGGTTATACAAGAGGGGGAGAATCATGTTTGTAGATCTCGGATTCGAGAGCCATTTTTTGAAGTCCTACATGGAAAAGTTCCATGCTATATAAGAAACCCTACTCCATATTTGAAATTCATTTTGCCACATTCTCAATTTTCTCCACATGGTATCGCAGTGACAGTCTTGGCCTATCCTAAGCCCAGGTAAATTAAGGAGGGTTGCATGTTAAGTAGCCAACAACCAAGAGAGACAAATTGCTAAATTATTTTCTTAAAAAAGAACACTATTTAGGAATTTGTCTCAAAATGGTTCAGAGCATTTCAACATAGATTTAACCAAACATTTAGATTTAGTTGGGACGCTCCCTATTAGCGACGCGTTGAATCACCTGAATGCAATGAGAAGTTGGCAAGGGCTGCTACATCGCCGCTCGGATGTAGTTCAAAGTTTGCAAGGATTCTCGTATGAGGAACACATGTGAGTAAATAAGCCAGTTTCATTGCATCATCGCACGGATGCGGTTTAAAATTTGCAAGGGTTCTCGGCTTCTCGCTTGATGGATGCACACAAGTAAAGAAGTTAGTCCAAACGAGGTTGCAAAGGAAGTTGCGGATAGGTAGTTAGAATATTGGTACTTCGACTGGCAAATCGATGGAGATTGTAGATACGATGGAAAGAAGATTCCGATACTGTCTCCAAGAGACAAAATGGGTTGGAGAGAAATCGAGGGAGATCGAGAAGACGTGCTTTAAACTTTGGTATTCAGGTAAAGGTAATGGCATAAATGGTATTTGAATTGGTTGTTCTTAAGGATTTGAAGGACTGTGTGGTTGAGGTGCAAAGATTCAGGGATCAGATCATTTTGCTAAAATTAGTGCTCGTAAAAGGAAATCTGAATATCATCTCAGTTTATGCACCACAAATTAGTTTAGATGAAAGGATTAAACAAACTTTTTGGGAGGATTTGAATAAGATTATGCGAGAAATCTCGCAAAGAGAGATAATTTGCCTAGGTAAAGATCTTAATGAACATGTGAGAAATGATACTTCAGGGTATGTTAGTGTTCATGGAGGCCATGGCTTCGGGAATAAAAATGAAGAAGGAAAAGTCATTCTGAATTTTATAAGTTATAACATCTTATGATTTTTTTCATAGCAAACACTCTTCAAAAAGGAGGAACACTTAATTACTTATAAGAGTAGAGCGACTAGAACACAGATAGATTGCTTTACATTGAGGAGAAGAGATCGGTTGTGTTGCAAACACTGCAAGGTAATCCCAGCAGAGAGTTTGACAACTCAACATTGCTTGTTAGTCATGGATGTGCAAATAAAAGTACTAGTAAGAAAATGAGGGTTTCCAAGATTACTAGAACTAGACGGTGGAATCTTCAATTGAAGCGATCAAGCTTCAAGAAGAACATTTTAGAAGACTTATCTTGGGATTGTAACGGAAGTGCAAATGAGATGCGGGAGGTGGTGGTATCTTGTATTCGAAGGGTAACCAAAGAGATGCTAGGCGAGTCAAAGGATGGAGCTTCAAGACAAAAGGAGGCTTGGTGGTGGAGTGGAGGGGTGCTAGAGAAGCTCAAAATTAAAAGAGCATGCTTTAAAGCTTATGTCTAAGAATAGAATAAAAGAAACTGTCTCAAACAGAAAATAACAAAGAAGGAAGCAAAGAAGGCTGTAAGCGAATCTAAGTCAAAAGCTTAGGAAGTTTTGTATAAAAATCTCAATTCGAAGGAGGGCTAGAATGATATATTCAGTTGGTCAAAGCAAGAGAAAGAAAGACCAAAGACCTTTCTCAAGTGAGATGTATTAAGGATGAGGAAGTTCACACGCTTGTTCCTCAGAAGGATATCGAGACTAGATAGAAGTAGTATTTCCATAAGCTTTTCATTAGGGGAAGGAAATAGAAAAGTCACTTTGAGAGATCTAGGTAGTAGTGAAAGTTACTTGAATCGTGCAACCTATAGACGAGTACAAAAGAAGGAAGTAGAGGAGGCTTTGGAGGTTATGAGAGCTGGGAAAGGTGTAGGACCTGATGACATTCCTATAGAAGTATGTAGAGTTTTAAGTAAGTGTGGTTTCACTTGGCTTACAAATTTATTCAATCTTATTTGGCGAAGCAAGAAAATGCCTGAAGATTGGAGGAGATGCATTGTGGTGCCTCTTTATAAGAATAATGGAGAGGTTCAAAATTGTTCAAATTAAAGATGTATCAAGTTGATGAGTCACAATATGAAAATTTGGAAATGTGTAATCGAAAGAAGGTTGAGGCAAGTTTAAAAGAAAATCAATTCAGATTCATGCAGGTTGCTCAACTATTGAAGCCATCCACTTGCTGAGGAGAACGATGGAGATTTTTATAGCTAAAAGGACAAACATCGTGATTTTTATTGATTTGGAGAAGGCTTATTATTTTCTCCTATCACAGATTGTGGAGAGTTTCGGAAAAGAGACAAGTACATGTCCTATACATTATCCTCATAAAAGATATCAGATATGTATGATAGGGCTTCATCTTGTGTAAAGATACAGTCTGGGAAGACTATCAACATTGTTATGCATCAATGTTCAGTTTTGAGTCCATTCATTTTTACTTTGATTATGGACGAGTTGACAGGTCAATTCAGGATGAGATACCTTGGTGTGTGTTATTTGTTGATGATATTGTGTTCATTGATGGGATTAGAGATGGAGTAAATTAGAAGCTTGAGCTCTAGAGACATGCATTGGAGACTAAAGGATTTTATATAAGTAGGGGTAAGACTGGATATATGGAGCGTACTTTTGATGGAAGCAATGGTGAAGGAATCGAGGTGAGGAGTGGTTACGATAACATTCAGAAGAGTGATTCTTTTAGATACTTGGGATTTTTTTGTTACATGGTGGAAAATTGATGGAGATGCTTACTAATAGAATAAATGCAGGTTGGCTAAAGTGGAGAGGCGCCTCTATTGTTCTCTATGATAAGAAATTCCTTTGAAAATCAAAGGAAAGTCGTACAAAGCAGTCGTGAGACATGTTATGCTATATGGATCTGAATGTTAGCCTACGAAACGTAGACATGCGCAGAGAATATCATTAGCAGAAATGGAAATGTTAAGTTGGATGTTTGGACACACATGTAAAGATCACATTCGGAATGATGCAATAAAAAAGAAAGTTGATGTAGCTCCGATCGAGGATAAGATGCAAGAAAATCGCTTAAGGTGGTTTGGCCATTTGCAAAGGAGGTCAGTCGATGCACCGGTGAGGAGATGCATGTTTTAGGAAGTTGAGATGGCTAAGAGAGGGCGAGGAAGGTCCAAGAAGTGTTGGAATGAGACTATACGAAAGGGTCTTAGTTTTTTGATTCTAAGCCCGAGAATGGTCCACGATAGATCTAAATGGAGGCAAAGAATCCATGTAGCCGACCCTTCTTAATGTGGGAAAAGGTTTTGTTGATGTTGTTACATATGTTTCATCTACAAATCTACCGCTTGACATGTGGTCGAAACCATTCAATGGTCTAGTGGTAGTACAGTGCGTCTACAACCCAAAAATACCAGGGTTCGAATCCCAGGAGGTTGCCCTGGAGGAAGATTTGTGCTACGACCGAGTGAGTGGTCTGTTGGTGGCGCTGGGTGTCTATGGAACCACGTGGTGGCGACTAGGGTTTGAGTCTTTCGGATGGGCCTCTATCTACCGCTTGACATGGGAAACTGGATCCCCGCTCGTTTCAGGAAGTATTTGTTTGATCCTCGAGTATCAAAAACAGGGCATAAATGCATTGATCCACTATCCCGTGAATACAACACCTAAGATGTTTTCTTCGAAGATCAGGTTTACTATTCCACCTACGTGGAGTGTTTGGGTGAAGGTCAGCAGTTAGAAGATCTTAGTATTTTGAAAGGGAGCTTGATATTTAGGAACAAGATATAAAAGAAGGAAAAATATACGTGACATGGGTATTTAAGATATCAAGACAAGGGGAGCATCTTACAACCAAAATAGGGAGTATGGATGTTTTAGGCAGTAGTTGTCTTGCTGGCAAAAGACCAATATGAATCTCTTGTTCGTCTTCCTCTCTTGATCCAGATCAGATAGTCATCGAGAGTAGACAAGAGATATATGTGAATCTGATATTGCTAATTTTAATAATGATGATCAAGAAATAGATGCATAAATCAATGTGAACGATGCCCATATAGCCTTATGAAAGGTGTGTGAGGTTGTTCCTGGTTGTTCCTCAAGATAACCAATACAAAAGTACATGACTTATTCCCGTCTAGATTATAAATGTTTCTTCTGTTACTCTTGGATCGTGGATGGAGCCTAAGTTGTTCCTTAATGGATGCAGGCTATGCAAGAGGAGATGTCAGCCTTTATTAAAAATTAACATTTTAAAGAAGGCCCATGTGGTAGGATCCAAGTGGGCATGTATGATCTAGTATGGGGCATACGGTCAAGTGGAGAGATACAAAGTTCCTCTTGCAGCTAAGAGCTGGAGTCAGAAGCTAGAGATCGACTACTTGGAGACCTTTTCTCCCATTGATAAAATGAACTTTTTGAGGATTATACTTTCTTTCACATTCATGTCTAAATGCCATTTGCACGTATTGTAGGTGAAACATGGCTTCTTGAACAGGAACTTATCAAACTTACATGCAAATGGCACCCGGATACAATATGAAAGTCTCTGTATGGCCTCAAGAAAGTAAATTGTGGTCACACCCAATCAAGTGAAGACTTCATAAAGTTATTTCGTTTATTGTTTATGTTGTTTATGTTGATAAAATTATCATTGATGATGAAAGTAGGGTGCTCGGCTGCCTAAAAGCCAAACTTGCAACTCAGGTCTTGGTACTGAAGTTGCCAGATTCAAAGATGGGCTATATCGGAGAAATGTATTTTAGATCAGCTAATGGAAACATGAAAGTAAGGTGTCGGATTGCTCTTACTTTTGGGGCAAACCACAAGCTTCACTTGAAAGATGGAAAACCTCTCAATTATTCCCTGAGGGACATTATGAAAAGCATATTGAGAAGCTCATCTATTTCATTCTTGCCAAATTAGACATTATTTATGCAATGGATATGGTAAGACAGTCCATGCATGCTCCTAGTGATGCATGTCTCACCGCAGTCTATAATGTGCTATCTGAAGAAGAATCAATGCAAAGTGTTGGGTTTTTGTTTGCAAATAACGGGAAGGAAGACAACATTGAAGCTTCACAGTTTCTGACTGGGTTGAATCTACTTATGATTGATGTTCTGCTTCTGGTTACTGGATTTTTTTTCTAGTTAAGGGGGGAGGGTGGGGTTGTGGGATCGGAACCCTGGTGGTCATTAGAATGGAAGCCCGCTACTTCTACCACTATACCATTTAGATGAGTTCTTCTGGTTATTTACTGGATTTTCTGGTTACTTGATTTATCTAGGAGGAAATCTCATTATATGGAAAAGCAAGAAACGAATGATGTATGCCAACACATGTGCCATAGTTGACAAATATGGCAGGTTGGGCATGGTTGACATCCATGCCGAACTTGAATGTTGACATTGTTATGAATCTAGGGTATGGGTCCCTCTAATGTACACACCTTGTTTTTTCGGATGGAAACTAGCTACCAAAGAGAGGTGACTAGGTCATCGTTCCTGTGAAGTTCTCGTTCTCTTGAAGAGATTTTCCACGTAAATCGTGTCTCGTTTGCATGTTTTCCTAACTGTTGATTCCTTTAATTGGACTTTAGGAAGCTCGGGAGTCTCAGGTGGTTATCTTGAAGGGGTTCTGTGTCGGCATCTTATGGACCAAGAGGGTCCAAGATTTCCACCCACATCAATTCCCAACCCCATAGTTGAACTCCATGTGATAGCTTCCCATGTGAGGGTGAGGCCCAGGTATACACCATCTGGATCATATTCGCCGAGTGTTAGAAGGACCTTCAACTTGATTTCATTCAAGGGTGTCCTTGAACGTGCACAGCACTTGAGGATGATTGATTTGTATTCCATCAGTATTCCTTTTGCTTTTTTTTTGTTACTTGTGATTTTCGGTGTGTGCCATTTCGAGTGCGCTTTTTCTCCCTATACTGCTATGCTTGATTTTTTTTCTGCTTTTTTTTGGTTGTATGCAGGCCACCATACTTAGAAATGGAATGAAAAACAACAACAATAACTCCATTGACCATTTTGCGGCACGGATTGATCTTGGCACTGTAGACCATTACTAGTCCTGACATGGGGGACATTCATTCCCTTCTCTGTTGCTTGTCTGAACCTTCGAAATGCCATTATTTATCCTGGATTATACTTGGAGTTTTATTTGTTCAGAGTGGTGTCTCATTTCATTTCCTTATCTGCTTCATTGTTTTAATCCCATTGTATGCATCTAAAAACGGGTTGCAGTTATGTCTTCATTCATGTTTTGGTGTGATTAGTAGGGCCTTAATAGGTCCCCGAGAATGTGAATCCAAGTTGATCTGGATTAGTTCTAGCGATTAGAAACTTAAGATGCTCCTACTGATGCAACAAACCTTTGTATAATCTGTGTTTAAACCATTAGATCTATACTATATTTATCCCTATTATATTATGTTTTTTAATCTGTTCTTAGATGTATGCTATTTGTTTGTGCGTGCTAATTCTTGCCAGGAATATTGTGATTATCTTCATCTTAGCGATATATTTATGGTTTGAGGGCTTATATTGGCAAGCATTAAATTATGATATACTCTCTTGAAGCTTGAGGTGCACTTTATCTGACTCCAAAATGTCATGCCTACCTAGTGCAATTGTGAAAGTTCATAGTTAGAAGGCGTATGCAGTTATGTATGCAGTTATGTGAGATACGAATGTATTTTTTGTAATATGCAAAATTTACAAACCAAGAGGATGAATGACATTGTCGTGAGGTAAATGCATGATCATACAATACATATATCGAGAGTTACGTAATGTTACCCTAAACATCGATTCATGCACATGCATTTTGAAAGATATTAATCTCTGTCATGCGAGGATTAAGGGTTTAACCCAGCTTTATATAGTTATATAGATGATTGACGTCTTCTCCCTCTTGTTGACCCCTTGGAGATTGGTTCTGTGCCCTCTATGAGGATGCCATCCACTTCGTGTTTGTCTTGATCTTGTCTTTGATCTTGCGAAGCTCCTCTGCCACGTCTTCAATTGCTCGTGTGGCTTTGTCCGTCTGCCATTTTATGTTCTCGAATCTATTTGGTGTGAGTTATTTCTTAAATTGAGCATTCCGACTAGTAGTGACACTTTTCGGTGTATGAGCTCGTTCTCAGGACATGCAGGATTAGAGGTGTTAGAAAAATCTCGAATTTGATATTTGCTCAAGCTTGATTAATTAATGGTTCAATTCAAATTCGGTTTGAAAACAAACGAACCAAAGCTTGATATTGGTTTGGACTCATTTGTCTAAACGAATCGAACCTTGAAATTTTAAGTTCACTCAAGTTTGATTCGTTAAAAATTTTATACACAAAACATATTTTATATTTATATAGGGAACTTTTCCTTAAAAAATTATACAAGGAATGAGGAGTTTGTGCAATGATGCAAATAAGATATATGAACAAAAGCTCATACCCCTTGATCAAGATATAACGAAGAATTGTGATCATTCCACATTCTCAAAATACTTGGATTCTAGTGAGTTTCACTGCTGATTGAACATTAAACAAATCGAAACAAACCTTCACGAATGAAGATCGAGCGGAATCGAACTTGAACACTATTTTCATTTTATCGAAAAGAACCGAACTCTGTTTTGTTCGCTCAAGTTTGATTCGATTGCATCCCTACATGGGATGCTTGGAAACTTGCACTCTGACTATTTGTGTAAGTTTCTTTTGTGAAGATTATTTCCTCCATCAACAATCATAGTTCATGATTTGTCTTTTCATGTCTTAATTAAAAGTACCATTATTTGAATTATGGTACTTCCAATCCAAATTTATGAAAGTATCTTTAATTCAATGATTTTAACATGTTCAAAATCATTGAAAATGTGAAGTTACCTTTAATGTATTTTAATCATATGTTACTTGTAAGATATGAAATAAAAGTCTGTAAGATATGAAGTGCAAGTCTATCCTTGTCAAGATTTTATTATATCAGCTTCCATCCATTATGAAATGTGGTAGATAAAATTAAGGAAACTGTGACATTTAGATTATTTGGAGTATATTAATTTCTTGTAATAGTAATTAAATTAATTGTAATTGCCGTTACCAATTTTAAATATATTTGGATTCAATTATGTTATTAGTTTTTTTAAATGTATATTTTTAATTCTAATTTTTTTATATATTCCTTCTTGAGATATTTTTATATTTTCATACTCGAACTCCATATTTTTAGGAAACAGTATATTTTTTTTAATGGATCTTGATCGATCGAATTAATGGTATAAATTTCTGGATCTGATTAAGGATATATTTACCATGTTCCCTATGTATTATGCTCGTCTCAGGTAAGGTAAGGCATGTGTTATTTGAGAGTCTTTCTGAGAGAGTGCCGTCTTTTAGGCATTGTATCATTACACTATCTTTTCCATAATGAGATTTGTCTTTGTTTATGGTTTTTTTGTATCTTGTATTTTCGAATGCGTTATTTGGAAGACATGTCACCTTCAAAATCAATTGTATTTGCATATACATGGGCATTTTTCTTGATAACATTAGTATACTATTCAATGATTTAAATTTTTGAGATGCGCGCTCGCGCACACACATATACATATACATACATATATATGTATGTATGTATGTATGTACGTACGTACGTACGTACGTACGTACGTATGTATGTATGTATGTATGTATGTATGTATGTATGTATGTATGTGTGTGTGTGTGTATGAGGATGGGGCTTCTCTGAAATTATAAAGGCCACTGTGAATTTAGTAAAAACTCTATAACAGTTTTGTAAAATTACAAACTGCACATTTAAATTAACATTTCCATCCAATATAATAATATTTTCATAATTTTATTTCACTATACATGTTGTATTAATATTTATTGTTATATGTATAAAACAAGAAATTATAAAATATATTGGAAAGATGCTTAAATTGAGGGTGGCTCACCATATATATGCTGAGATCCCGCCTCATTTGAAGTTTCATATATATATATATATATATATATATATATATATATATATGAGTTTAATGGGGTTGCCCCCGCACCGTTTTCAGTGTTTTTTATTTTTTTGAAAAATATCGCCATGTATATTCATCCCTATATCCGTCCTATACGCTATTCGAATTTCAACAGAAACAGAGACTCCTACAGCCTCCATCGAGATGGTATCGATTTAAAAAATCTTATTACCGTTAAAAAATGATTGTCTGGATGGAGGCCGTAGGAGTCTCTGTTTATGACGAAATTCGAATGGCATATAGGAGGGATATAGGGATGAATATACATGGCGATATTTTTCAAAAAAATAATAAAAATACCGAAAACGGTGTGGGGGCAGTCATGTTGGCTGCCTCAAGGGGGGAACCCCATCAAACTCTCTCTCTCTCTCTCTCTCTCTCTCTCTCTCTCTCTCTCTATATATATATATATAGGGAATTTATCCAATGAGCTCTAAGCCCATTTGAGTTGGGATGAGCACCCAATCCTAGCCGTCCATCCACAAAATTCGATCCCAAAAAAATAGGAACCGATTTTCGTATGGGAATAAAACAAAATCGAAAATTAAAACATTGCTAAAAATAGCTTTACGTTTATGGAAAGTGGAACGCGCGTGCATATGTTTGCTAAAATCTATTGTTTCATTCCAACGCAAGTCATTTGTTTCGTTCCAACGCAAGATGGGAGGTATGTGATTCGATTTCGTGATTTAATCGCTTATTTCTATCATAATTTCGTTGTTTTAATGATATTTTGATTTTAGTAATGTTTGTTTTGGGATCAAAACTACGAGATGATGAATTCAGTAATTTTTTTTATGAATACTGCATATTTTTGATCGTAAGCAATTTTTATTCGAGAAGTATGATTGAAATATGAGAAAGTTGTATTCATAATATCGATTTTTTTCATTTTGATACACGATTTGTATTCCTAATTGATTTTTTATCGAAGGTATTTTGATTTCATATAATAAAAAGTTACAGTAAATACAGTTGTTAGTTTTCATGCGTTACTTTGAAAATATACTTAGTTACTGATGTATTTAAGTAATTTACTTATAAGATATTTTATGTTACTAATGCTAACACAATTAGTTACTGATATAGAATTAAAAGTTACTGTTTTTTTTTTGCAAAAATGGATCTACTTACTTTCGAAAGAGTGAATTCTTGCTGTTATTTATCTCACTGATCTCAATTCAGTAAGTTACTTAAGCAGCTCATCAAATTACCTATGCTTCACATTGAATTACTATTATTAATACAATTCATTACAAGTTACTTGTCATATAACAAACATTACTAACAATTCATTATAAGTTACTTGTCATTGAATGATTCTTACTAAAGCGAGTATATTGTAGAGTTACTTTTCTTTATGCAATTCCTACTATTCACGGATATAAAATAGTACTGAAGCAAGTATCTTATGTATTCTTTTCCAATTTCTTGATATTTTAATTTTTTAATGGTCAATTAACTTATTGTTTCTTTCAGAACAATACAACAATTTGGTGTCTTGAAGAAGATGCTGTTATGCTGAGGAGCGAGAGCAAAACAACATATCTAAATGGACTAGAAGACAACAGTTGAAATTTGAATGTTCATTATATAACAATAATTAAGTAATTTATGTGTGACTTTCAGTAACACTTGACATATTACAAGTAATTAAATAGGCTGCATAAGTAAGAATGTGTGATTCGATAGGAATTCAAAACAAAGAATACAACAAGTAAGATATATAGAAGCATCAGTAACATGTAATAAATTGTAGGTAAAAGAAGATAATGGAATAAGTAACACTTGATGTATTGCAAGTAACTAAATAGACTACATCAGTAATTTATACGTAGCTATCAGTAACACTTACGTATTGCATGTAACTAAATAGACTACATCAGTAATTTATATGTAGCTATCAGTAACACTTGACGTATTGCAAGTAACTAAATAGACTACATCAGTAATTTATACGTAGCTATCAGTAACACTTGATGTATTGCAAGTAACTAAATAGACTACATCAGTAATTTATACGTAGCTATCAGTAACACTTACGTATTGCATGTAACTAAATAGACTACATCAGTAATTTATACGTAGCTATCAGTAACACTTGACGTATTGCAAGTAACTAAATAGACTACATCAGTAATTTATACGTAGCTATCAGTAACACTTGACGTATTGCAAGTAACTAAATAGACTACATCAGTAATTTATACGTAGCTATCAGTAACACTTGACGTATTGCAAGTAACTAAATAGACTACATCAGTAATTTATACGTAGCTATCAGTAACACTTGACGTATTGCAAGTAACTAAATAGACTACATCAGTAAAGAAGGTGGGGATGGACATTAGTAACAATCAAAATGAGTACAGTAAAATGGATAATTGTAGTCAGTACTTCTTGTATGGACATTAATAATTTACACACTTAATTACTGATCTCTCAACAATAATTACTTGAGAACTGAATATGTATTACTTGAGTAACATGAATGAATTACTGATCTCAGTACAATGTAATATTACAGATGTAAATTACTGACAACTGTTTAAATATTACTGATATAGAAACACATAATTACTTACATACAATATATACATTACTGATCAAATGTACAATGACTATTTATTCGAAACGAAATTAAGGATTTGAATTTATCTTTCCAAAATCGTCTTCCTTTTTTTAAGGACTCGGTATAATTGGAAATAGAAAAGGGTCAAACATATTAATATCCTTCCAAAACCGTGTCCTTCGAAATAGGAAACCATTCAAATGAAAATACACGTGGCGAACCCACGTTTGGTGCTCAAAAAAACTCAAATCGGCACAGTGCTCTCTGGATAAGCCCTATATATATCAGATTTTGAATATGTGGCATTAATATATTATTCAATGATTTAAAAATGTTATGGCTATTTATGGACATTTGTTAATAATATTATCTGAGAATATGTCTCTATTGGTGCGCATATCTAATGTACCGATGCACCAGTGACCTAGGCACATTTTTTGATCATTTTTTCACTATTTTTGACATGATTTCATGGAGGCTTGGTCCCCCCTTCTTCTTAGAGGTTTTCCAACCCAAACCATGTTTGCTAATGCTCATTTACATGCATTTACACACCATAAAATCTTGATAGCTTTGAATGATATGAAGTCAATATATCTTAAATCATGTCACAATAATCACCTAAGACTAGGCGATTTCAATAACATTGGATGGGAAACATGCGTGATACCGACAATAAGGAGGGTGGGGATTTTATTGCCTCCAGGGATGTTCCATTGAGATCTTCTACATGTTTGGATGTTTTCAATTACTCGCATAACTCCTCTACACTCTAGCACCTTCATATTGGCAAACAAACTCTGACAGCTCTCTAACTGTCATCTGTCAAAATGGTGGAGGTGACAGAGTGGACGGCTGGAGTTAGAACCTACTCTACTATTTATAGGTAAAGGAGCATTTTTAACAATAGTGCATTATCTGATCAATTTCTCCGCCCATTTACAATAAAACATTCATAATTTAAGCTACAAATTTTCAGAATTCAATGTTCTTGGGTGCATTAGAAAGGTCTCTACAAGTTCGACAAAATGGAGAACACATTTGCACCATTGGACATCAGAAACTTTCTTGTGTCCAAAAGACAGTTTTTTTCAAACACAAATCACTTGCAAGATCTGAAAAAATTGGAGCATAACCATCTGGATCTGAACCGTCTAACTCGTCAAAAGTGTATATTTGAACTCTGGAATCTCCTTGATGAGATTCCGGATGCTCCTGATATTAACGGTTCTTTAGAGCTTCTAAAAAAAGCTCAAGTGTTGCATCAAGTCCGCTTAACGATATCTTACCTAGCTTGATACCAGTGCATAAATTATTCCCATTGAGCACGTGAAGAAGATTGCAGGTATTGTAAAATCAGTTGCTCACCTCTCACGATCAGACGAACTTTATTAAGAAGGAGAACTCACTAAAAAGAAATACGCGTACATCTCTCTCTCTCTCTCTTCCATAACAGGAGCAAAATTTAACATAAAAGGCTTGGATTTTGAATGATAAAAAAGCATATGACAATAAAATCTGAGGTTGATCTTCCATTTTCTTGCGCAAGTGGTATTTCATGGCAAGTTGAGGTCTCTTCCGTTTCAGATTGTACAAGTGAGATGATACAAACATTTAGGATGGGTTAGTACGTGGGTTAGGGCAGATTAAACTGGTATAGGGTAATCCGTTTTGTGTTTTTGTGTTTGGATAGAGGGTCAAATTGGAGGTGTGTTAGAATTGGGTTTGTTGTGATATGATTGTATTGAAGTTTGAAAAAGTGAGTGATTATTGTGATCTGATTGTATTGAAGTTTGGAAAGTAAGTAGAAGTGGAGTAGTTTATAATTTTTATATGATATGATGGTATAATGTATTAGTTTTTGATGGAATTGATGATGGATAATTAACTTATTTAATTTCTTAAAAGAGAAATAAAATAGGGCCCACATGGAGAGAGGGAGTGGGTTAGGGGGATAAACTCTCCAAAGGGGAGTTTAAGCCATCAAACGAACGCCCTCTTAGGTAGTGTTCGGTTGGGCCCCACTTTATTCCTTTTTTAAAAAATAAAATAAAGCAATTTTACATCATCAATCCTATCAATAAATAATATATTACATCATCATATCATATAAAAATTATAAACTACTCCACTTCCACTCACTTTTTCAAACTTCAATACAATCGCATCATAATAACTACTCACTTTTTTCAAATTCCAATACAATAATATCACAACAAACATACTTCTAACCCACCCCCAGTTTAACCCTCTATCCAAATACCGAAACTCAAAAACGGGTTACCCTCTACCAGTTTAACCCGTCTTAACCCGCGTACCAAACGCAAAGGAATGTGAGGAAGAATGATTTTAAATCTTAAACTAATTTAGACCATATGATTTTGCAAGAAAAGATTAGCTCATGATGGTACAATTTACCCACGATGTCTTTAGTTTATTTGACATATTTAAAAGAAAATATATAGCATTTACTATTGAGCTTTTGCACAGTAATGGATAGTTCGAACTAAGAATAATTCACAAATTACATACTGAATCTTTTTAATTGATTATAAAATTAAAAAGACCAATATTATAAATTTTGTAGTCTCTTTCCATATGAATCTTGCACAAACTATTATATTTTATTATAACTATTAAAATGCAACAATGAATTAACAAATCGTGTGCCTTATAAAGTTTAAAATTTTAAATAGATTGAAAATTAAGATATTAAATCCGATGTTTGGAAATGTAAGTATATGTATTACGGATTACATATTAATTATGCTAAAATAAATAATCCATATTATACTTCACTTAATAGAATTATTTGACATGAAGTTTTATTTCACTTCTTATACATACAAAATAATTTAAAAGTCTAATCATCGGTATGAAAAGCACATGGACGAATTAATAATGCAATTTCAAATATCTATTCGTTTGAAAGGAAGTTTATATCAGTTTTCATCTGTCTTATAAAAAATCAACCATGAGTACTTTAAAACATTGTAAAAAAAATATAATGGAGGAAAATTGATGAGATACGAAAATTGAGGGCCGAACGCAAAGCAAGATAGGAGTAATGAAAAAAATAAGGGTTTGTTATGCGTGCGCCCTATCAAAATTTTGCAATTACAATTATATATTGTATTTTTTACAATAATACTTCTATGTATTCTTACAAAATGTACAGTACTATGCTCCTGAGGAATGTTTGGTTACTGGATTGGATTGGGTTGGGTTGGGTTGGGTTGAGGTATCCTCCTGTGAATAGTAGTTGTTTGGAGGGTTGAGATGATTGGAATGATTGATGTAATGTGACATTGATTATGTGTTATATTAACTTTTTTTTATGATTATAATATGTTTTTTATGTTAATAAGTGTATTTGAACAAGGTTAAAATCCATTATACCAAAGAAATTGTAGGGTCAATACAAGTATTCCCAACTCAGGAATGCAGGGTTGGAGAAAGGGATATGCCAGGGTACCCTGGCAACCAAACAAGCCCTTTGTTACCCGTATGTCCCTATTTTACCTTAGCTGAAGGACAATGTTAGTGTAAAAAACCCGAAAATTGGACTTATTTCCCCCCCTCCTTTTGGGAAGGGTTTTCCCCTAGATTTCTCGATAAACCCTCATTTCCACTTGTGTGCCATATTTTATTTCTCATCATGTGGGACCTACTTGTAATCAGACTCTCTCTCATTTAATAAATCAAATCACTAGTTCTTTCTTCAATTACAACAAAAAACTTGGTAGTATAGTATCTTGTCATAAAAAAATATAAAATACACATTTAGTAATTTTTCAAACTTCAATAAAATCGTATCACAACAAATTCTCTTAATAATAAATCCTTATCAAAACACCGAAACATACAAAAAGATTATATGATGGGCAACCTTTTCTGAAGAGTCACTACAAGAAAAATGAATTATGGCCACGGAATGTGGTTACGGAATTTTGTGGCCACGATAATTCCGTAGCCACTAGTTTCTCATAGGTATAATTCCGTGGTCAAAGCTTCATACAAGAGTCGTGCCCACCATAAGTTTTGTGGTCACTTGTAGTGTCCACGACATATTCGTGACTAGAGAACTCTCGCGACGAGACTTGTAGCTACGATTGCTGACCACGACATATCGTGGTCAGAGCCCAATTCTGTGGCCATAAGTCCCACATCCGTAGGCATAATTTTATAGCCACAATTTGTTTTCCTTGTAGTGAGTTATCCTTGATTACAATCACAGAATAACATATCGATCTGGATCTTCAAAATAGAGTTAATCCTTCGTTGTACTTCAGAGGACTGTTGTACCATCGAACCCACTACAACAAAATTGAGCTATAGTGACGGTTTTTTCAAAATCCGTCACTAAATTCATTGTTGTTAAATACATAACGACGATATTATTCGTTGCGAAATGAGTTTTCATACTCGAAATTAGCAACGAACATCATATATGGCGTTATATCATTAACGGTCCATATAGCGATGATTATCCGTTTCTATTTTTCAAAATATCAACTAATCGTCTTTATTTTTTTAGTTCAAAATTTAGCGACGATTAATTATAAGTTTGAAAAATAGTAATGGATAAGCGTTGCTATATGGATCGTTGCTAATGATATAACGGTATATACGATATTTGTCGCTAATTTCAAGTACGAAAAATCATTTCGCAATGAATAATATGGTAGTGACAAAATTTAAAAAAAACCATCACTATACCTTTTTTTATTGCATGTACGATTCACATGTAAAAACTATCAAAACTCGGATTTCGTGTGAAACATTATCTGCCTCACGAGTCCTAAGAAACGTGAGAAGTTCTTGACCTCTTACGTAATAATAAGAAGTAAACAACGCACTTCCGCGCACGTGCGCATGTCGACACGTGCCGAACCGCACCTTCCGTGTCCGCAACTACGTCGCCGCCAAAACGATCTCCGACACCTGTGAGCGTGCCACCTACCACTCGTCCCACGTTCCCCTCGCGCAGCACCGACCCCCCGTCTCACGGCGAGTCTCCGGATAAGTAGACGATGGACCCCTTCTGGACTTGGATGCGAGCGAGATGAAGGACGGGGCGTGTTCTTGCAGGGGAATGACGGCAGCAGCGTCGTTCGTCGCCGTTTTTCTCGCGGGTGTGCTCTACGTCTGCTGGATCTATATCGTAAGTAAGCACTCCAAGTTGCATTCTGTAATCTTGCCTTGTTCGACCTCGCGAGTGTTAATCGATTGCATGGTTTATAGTAGTACTGCGGTGAGCAGTCTAACGTTCATTGCTTTGTAAAATCTGACGTCTCAATTAGCTGCAAAAAATAGCAGCTGCTAACCATGGAAAACATGCTGCCCAACGAAGAAGAGAAACCCTTTGTGTTTTCAAGAAGAGCCGCTGTCTTTGAGGCAAGCAGATCCTCTGCAGTACATCAGAGGCTGCTTTTAAAATCGCGGATCACTTGTGCCGCTCGATCTTGATCGAGCAATTCGCACGAATTCAATATTTTTAGGTTTTTATCGTAGAAATTCATGCAAATTGCTCCATCGAGCTGTCCATGATTTTACAGCAGACCTCTGCAGTACCACGGAGGATCCGCTCTCATCTTTGAGTTGAAAGCTAAGAGATATACATTTGTTTATTTGTATGCAGGCAGGGGTGGAACTAATATATATTATGCGGGGGGCATATTATTATACGTCACTTGTACAATGTATTAAGTTTTTAATACGACCCCTCCTCAGTTGTATTATAATCAATGTTGTTAGAGATAAGTTGTAAAATCATTAAATGGTCAAATTGGCATGGTTATTATTTTGGAGATCAAGGTTCGAATCTTATCTCCGTCAGTTTTACTTTCTTTTATACGGTTTATCCAATCACTTCCAAAGTATCAAAATAATTTTGTATTCGAGTTTATTTATCTCTCCTATTGTTTTTAGTACTCCTTGTAAATAAAATAAATTTTATTGTTGCCTTTTAACCATGAACTTTTTTGTTTCAAAATTTCACTTGATAATTTAACCTTTTTACGATGGATTTAGAGAGGCTTAAATTATTATATTTATCTAATTTTAAAAATAATCACTGAAAATACCAATCTATTTGAAATTCTAACATCTACGTTTATCAAGATTGAAAGAGGTTCATTTTAAAAATATTAACTCTATTTAAAAATATCATTCAAAAATACATAGATTTTTCTATTTTTGAGCATACATAATAGTTGTATACTCGACTCCTCCTTGATGAAATTTCTGGTTCCGCCCCTGTATGCAGGAGGCTTTTTTTTGGAAAATAGCATTGACATAGTAAATTCTTTGTATTTATATTTGAAGACATATAATGTGTCACAGATGCAAATGGTTTTTTTGGAATTAAATAGATGAAAATATGCTCTAACATTGTATCCCTCTATCTTTTTTTATGCAATATTCTCTTACTTTTTTTCGATAGTAGGTAAAGTATTCTTGATTTTCATACTATAGGAATCACTCGATGTGGTTCGATAATGAATATTCGTAATTATAGAAAGTAAAGGGGATGTCAGTAATCTTTCTTAACATAATCTTTCTTAACATATTAGACAACTAAGATAAATTGATATTTGAAGCTATTTTTTTCAAAAGAAAGTTAAGGTTGCATGTTCTATATCTTGTGATTGAAGTAGACTATGAACGTGTATTGTGTGTTTTTACCATATAAATCAATCCATAAGTTGAAATATTAAAAATGTGTAAAAAAGTATAAGAATACTTGTATGAATCAATCCATTCTTCAATAACATTATAATTACAATAATTATAGTACTTCATAATTTTGATGAATATTTTAGTTATTTGTGATTCACTTACAATTATATCGAGCTATACTAGTTGAAAATATGTCAATCAATATTTACATAGCCTATTTTAGTTTATGCCCCCTTTCTGGAAAATTTTAGCTGCATCCATGAGTTATGTACCTTTCAAGTCTTGGTGGCATGATAATCTTAGAAAAGAATTTGTTACACTTATGGGTTTAGATGCACCACATGATTGTGAGTTATTGAAGATAATCTATTTTGCAAGTGTGCTAGTTAGTTGTATATAAAACTCTTAAATGGATTTACGATCCATAACCCATCTTTTTTAGCATGAAAGATTACAATAATTATTTAAAAACATCGACAATTTTTAATAAAAATATTACCCTAAGAAATTACTTCGATAGCAACTAAATTGTGTTAATAAAAAATTTAGCTATGGATGAGAACATGCTTTTGATTAGCATAGCAAATTCATCGGAGATTATGTGCAAGTTAAAGCTCAATTAACACACTGTTGTGCCACATTTCGTTGACTACCTAGCAACGAACTATGCATTGCTTTTAAATTGACGTAGGTCAAAATGTTGTTGTCTCAACAAAAAAATGTGGCGCCACAAATTGTTGCATGCTACTACAAGTTTTTCTACGATGCTTGTGGCAACAAAATTTTCTTCACTAGAAAAAAATCGAAATCCATTGGAATCAAAAGAATATTTGGAACATATAGCACTTGAAATTCTCATCGGTGAATATTCTTGTAGTAGTAGTCTAAACTTTAAGATGACACATTGTGTGTTATGAAATCGTATTATAGTAAAGATATCATGAAAGTTTGTATAGTCGAGTGAGTTCTTGAAACAATGATCACAACTTCAAGTCCTTTGGTGCATATTGCATATCATAAGAAAGTATTGTAGATCGACTTGTTAAAATAACTTGAGCTTAATAAGAGAACTTGAGCGGGATGCATTTGGCTCGAAATCAACTTGTTATCTAGCTCGAGAGTTTGGCTTAATGAGCAAAGAAACCAAACTCAAGGCATATATTTAGCTCATATAAGGTTGTCCAATCAATAAGTCCTTCTCAATTATAATTAACTTGTAAGCTTGATTAGGTGGGTTTTTATATCATAATATGTGATTATGCTATAGTTTTTTTATCTTGTATGGATAAAGAAGAAACCATTGTCCATGGAATGGCTTAGTGCCTTCTCACCCACCAATAATATCATAGCCCTTTTGCTTAAACAATGTTGCTACTACCCATTAAACAATGTTGCTACTACCCATCTGCTAATTGATAAGTTACACATTCACGCACATCCTATTCTTGCATGCTTCTTAAAGCGAGTCAAACTTGAGTGGGTTTATTAGTCAACCTATGATAGTTTAAGCTCAATGAGTGTCATTTCAAACTACCTCATTTATGCTCAAATGTGCTCTTAATACCATAAATCACTATTGAGATCGAGTTGGAGTCAAGATGCACTCACCTCAATATGCTCAATAGACTTCCTAATCATGAAGGATCCATTTCCTTTACTCATTGCATGAAAGTATTCCTTTTTTAAAACACATTTGTGTTAACACTAGTTATTATAAGAGCAAAGATAATGAGGATTATTGTAAGAGCAATGAATATAGCCAACAACCCATGTTTCATGAATACGCTTAAAATATATGTAAGTTGATTGTCATTACGCCAAAGACCTAATACAATAAGGGTTATTATGTTTTCTCAATGTACCTTCCATAAATTAGACTATTGATATACTTACCAAACACTCACTCATACATAGTTTAGAATTTTTTACAAGATAAATATATGCTCCAACTTGAAGAGGATTGTCGAATAGCCTTTTGACTAGTGTATTAACTCGCTCCATGTAACCCTAGCCTTAAGTCTCTACCTATATAAGGAACCCTAGATACATCAAGTAATTCTCTCACAACTTACTACTTATAACAATGGGCTTAGCTACCACAATTGTTTATCTTCACATATAATCCATATAACAGCTTCCTACTCCCATTCTCCCTCATCAGCTTTCACAACATTTAGCCCAAGCACTACCTTCTCCACTTTTGGGGAGGAGAGGAGTCGAAGTCGAATTATAATGTCGAGAGATGGGGAGGTAGTCCTTTAATGGATGCTCGAAGGATATGGGGTGTCAAGATTGGAGGAAGAAAAAGGGCAAACAAGCATATTATTATAGTCTAAGAATCAGTTTATAAAAGAAAACTAATACGTATTAGTCCTTTGACAATTATTTATTATGTTAGACTTGTTTCTTTTAACGATAGGGACACGTGTTATTAGAAAGGTTTTGGTAGGGTAATCATGTAATTGCAAAATAAGTTAGCACAAATGTTGTTGACAATGCTAGGAATGGATAATATGTAAAAATCCCTTTATTTTTAAATCTAATTAACTTAGAAAAGGTCTCAATTTCTTTTAATTGACGGTGGTTTCAGTTCTGAATTTAAACCCCAATAATATCATAGATATTACAATGATTGTTCTATATAGTAATAACCTTTATATTTCAAGTTGGTGTTCAAGAATGGATTTACGTCTCCAAATAATTGTAGAACCTAGCAATAAATTGTAGGCCTGACTCCAAATGTCTTTGATATTGACCCCTTTTATAATCGGGTTGATCTTGTTGATATTTTATTATATTTCAAATACTTTTATTACTTTGTTAAAAACATAAAGGTGAATTTGTTTTATATTTATTGGTGCGTGAACTTTATTTGGTTAGCATCAATGAGCATGTGATTTATAGCATATGTTTTTTGTATGATAATTTATTAGTGATATTATATCACTATCATATTTTCTAACGTCTTTACGTGGATATGATTTATTGTCAATATATTAATAATAATATCATTAATATAATATTTAAATCTCTTATGTAAGGTTGCATGCATGTTGTATGTTACACATTTTACTTTATAATAATAATGATGAATGTTGTGCACATTATGAGAATACTGAATTCTCTTTATTATATGTTTAATATGTTATTTTATGAATGATTAATATTCAAATTGAATGGATGATTTTATTGGTTATTTTGAATGTGTAATGTTCTCTTATTGTGTATCTATATAAAGAGGCCTATAGCATTTGCTTTGAAAACACACAACACACAATCATTATATCCCTCTTCTCCTCTTCTCTCATTTGAGTGAGTTTATTTCGAAGGAACGATCTATTGTTGATCAATAGATCTCGATGTTGGTACGTGCATACCCATTGAGATCTCGCCGTTGTATCCTGAATAATAGTCGTACCAATACCGATTGCACCATCGGAATCTCCGTGGGGATACAAATCTATTCTTAAGGTCAGTGCATTTTGCACGCCTCGGCAAGTTGGTTCGTCGTATTAAATCTGGTATTATTTTTCTAACCCCCCTTTTATTTTACTTACAATCTTAAGAATAGATTTGGAAGGTTCTTTATTTCTTTTATCTGAATACCCTCTCTTAGATGTAGTCGTAGTTGAGCAACTTTACGATCCCACGTAATGTTGGAAATTATTGACCGAATTTTTTTTAATGTCATCGTGGATTTAAAATGGAAATGTTTAAAAGTGTGGGGGGAGTTTTGATATTTATTAGTTATCTCATAAATTTATTTTATCTTTTAATATAATTTACTTCGTGAGGCATTCGAATGCCAATGTTGCCAATAATAGTATTCCTCATTACAACTTGAGCATCATACATGCTTCTATATATCAGTTACATAAAATTCCTTTTGATTTCAAATCATAACAGAAAAGTTATTATTTTAGAAAAGTTACATGACTTGATGTTGTACATGTAACATGAATGGAGAGAGTGCAATTAAAAAAATGTGAAAATCTCTCTCCGCGTCAACAGATCTTTCTATGTCATTATATTATTTTACATTCATACGATGTTCTTTTTATTAGGATGGTATTAAAAAAAGATATTCCATCATCATAATATCCATGTTGTTCATTGTAATATTACATGTAGATCTCATGTGATTAAAAAATGAAAAAAAAAGTACTTCATTTTTTAACCGTTCGTATGATCAAAGACATGGGAGAAATAGATAACATCTTGAGAATAAATTTGTCATAAAGAATAATTGTATTTTTCCATCTCAAGAGTATTAGAGATTGGAAAGTTTTGTTCTTCTTTTGAATGCATGCTGGTAAGTATTCCTTCTACGATCTTTTTTTAAAAAAAAAAGGAAGAAGAGTAAAAGTGGTAGTATACTTCAAATTAGATATGCACAAATTATTGATTGTCTTATGCGTTAGACAAGATGTTGCATATGTTGTTGAAAGTTATGCAGGTATACTCCAAATCTGGAAGAGAGCATTGGCATGTTATATTTTGAATGTTTTAATATTTCAAAGAAGAGATAGGTTATTGTTTAATATTTTATGAAGATCCTACATTTCTTGAAGGATATTATGGTGCAAATTCACTCCATTATTCAGATGAGTCGAAAATTACTATTGGGTATATTATTATCCTGGAAGTGAAGCTATTTTTTGAAATTAATCTAGCAAGTATGCTTTGCTCGATATACATGAGCTTATTGCATTAGAGAATGCATGCACTCGTGATGTGCTTGAGAAACTTCAGGGCAGATCTTTCTATTTGGATGAAGCCAATGCCATCAATATTTCTACCGTGAAAGTCACGCTGCTAAAAATATTTTATAATGTGAAAAAGCATGCATATTTGCCCAAGAAACAATATTATGAGATATCTCATGGCATAATATCCATATATTATGTGAAGTCAGAGTTAAATTTGGTTGATCATCTGACTAAACCACTAAGCAAAAAGCTTGTGAAGAGTACATCGAGGGGAATGGGATTGTGCCCAAATCAATAGTCGAAGTGATGGAAACCTAACCTTCATGAACGGAGATCCTGTGAAGGAGGTTCATATAGGATAAACAATTCACTAGACGACTAAGAGGATACTACCAGTTATTCCCTATTCCTATGGTGTATAATATGATAGCATCATAAGTGGTGAGGTTGAACGTAAACGTTCTTAATGGACATCATAGCCCAAATTGGGTGGAGTATAAAAGAAGTATACACTTGATGTTGATCCACTTATATGAGTGTAGAGGTGAGGCCGCTTCCTATGAAATTTTTGGGCAAAATCTCTAGAGCACTCATGAAAATCCAGGTAGACGCATGGTCGAAACGTGTCAACCCGCATGAGCAACATAGATAAAAAATGTAATGTGAGATATGAGTCAATGGTTTCACGAATAATGGATTGATTCATAGGAATTTTAATTCCACTAACCTTTAGAAACCACATTCATATTCTCTAAGTCTTGGTTCATAGTCGATAAGACATCAAGTCTAATGCGTTACATTTTTGAGTTCCTTCAAGTGTCGTCTTCGAGTTTCTCATCTATCTTTTAATATTTATTATCCTTGATTTCTTTTTTGAAATTGTGGGGGATGAAAAGAGATAGTTCAAAAAAATATTTGAAATAGTGGGGGATTGTTGATATTTTATTATATTTCAAATGCTTTTATTACTTTGTTAAAAACATAAAGGTGAATTTATTTTATATTTATTGGTGCATGAACTTCATTTGGTTAGCATCAATGAGCATGTGATTTATAGCATATGTTTTTTGCATAATAATTTATTAGTGATATTATATCACTATCATATTTTCTAACGTCTTTACGTGGATATGATTTATTATCAATATACTAATAATAATATCATTAATATAATATTTGAATCTCTTATGTAACGTTGCATGCATGTTGTATGTTACACATTTTACTTTATAATAATAATGATGAATGTTGTGCACATTATGAGAATACTGAATTCTCTTTATTATATGTTTAATATGTTATTTTATGAATGATTAATATTCAAATTGAATGGAGGATTTAATTGGTTATTTTGAATGTGTAATGTTCTCTTATTGTGTATCTATATAAAGAGGCCTATAGCATTTGCTTTGAAAACACACAACACACAATCATTCTATCCCTCTTCTCCTCTTCTCTCATTTGATTGTCCGAAGGAACGATCTATTGTTGCTCAATAGATCTCGATGTTGGTACGTGCATACCCATTGAGATCTCGCCGTTGTATCCTTAAGAATAGTCGTACCAATACCGATTGCACCATCGGAATCTCCGTGGGGGCACGAATCTATTCTTAAGGTTAGTGCATTTTGCACGCCTCGGCAAGTTGGTTCGTCGTATTAAATCTGGTATTATTTTTCTAACCTCCCTTTTATTTTACCTACAGATCTGCCAAAGGATTTTTATGTACAAATCTCTCTATTTATAGGGGTTTCCCTTGACAAACATTTCCTTTTGTTAACTACCCATGGGACTCTGCCTCGATTAACGGCTCATATTTTTATGCATGCTATGATTGAAAATTAACAAGTTCTTTGTTGGACATGTGAGCCTATGGCGAGCCATTATGCAAAAGTTATTGCAGACCATCTCATAATCTGAAATGAAGAATAACATGCTTGCATAATAGGTCCTTTCGTAGAAATAGTGTTATGTACCATGACAATCTTGATATCATACAGATGTTGATCCAAAGGTTTGGATCATAAAAGTTGGTATAGAGTTGAATGTCTAAAGAGTTAGATTGAGGACTCAACCACACCGTCAATTGATTATCAAGAAGGGATCTCCATCCTGAGAAGGAGAGATGACAATCCTTACTACAAAGGCTACATCCGACCGACCTCTTGATACAGGTCATCTGCTTTGGAATAGAGATTCGAAGGTGTTAGATGAGCTAAGTCAATGAGTTGACTTTGCAAGATTGTGATAACTAAGACCTATGTCGTATGTTGTCGCGTATAGGCACGTTCTCTGACTAGATTTATTACTATATATTTAAGTATGTACATTAGGTTGATGACCTAATCAAGATCTATACACCGACGAGCTGGTGTGTATATGAGGGCATATGAGTAATATTATCTCTCAAAGGGATCATACAAGTTCACTACTGAACCGGAAGACATGATCTCACTTATAAGATATTTGGATAAATTAAATTCCAATGTTGGTCATCTTGTTTTGGAAAACAGGATTTGATAGTATGATTTATGCGTTTAAAAAGCATATGATCGACACCAACTCCCAATGATCGAATGAGAAGCTTAACGATAAAATCTTGAAGGAGACAATTCAAATAATATCAGAACTTCAAGTTTAATCACAGTCTTCTAGTATGCAGGATGTACGGGTATTAGGAATACTCGAGGGTGATGTGATCTTAGTTTATTGTATAGATGTGATGCTTCCATTCCGAGAGTGTGATCCATCATGTATAGATTTTAGTACTCCACTCAGTAGACTAGTTATCTAGTCTTAGTTTAAATGTTGAACATTGGTATGAATATGATTCAGATGCAATGAGAAGATCGGATATTTGTTTAATCGAAAAGTCAGTCCAGCAACTTAATAAGCTAAGTCACTAATCATTGTGTTGATCACCTATCAATTAAGCAACAGATAACACACACGTGAATATATGATAAAGCAACAAATATGAGTGCAAGTTAAAAATTATTATAACTCTACAATGGATGTGTATAAGTGCAAGTAGTGTAGATGTCAAACACATGGAGCAAATGTTAAGTAGGTAATAATTAATAATACTTATATCCAATTATTAATAATTATTTTTGTATTTTTATTGCCTTTTTATTTTTATGTTGATTTTTAATTATATTTAATTTTTATATTTTTAATTATTTTATTTTTTATATTTTTATATTTTAAATTTATGTTTTATTTTTTTGATAAGTTTATATTTTTAGTTTTGCAAAGTTTATATTTTATTTTTAGTTTTGTAAATTTTGATTTTTTTTATTTTTAAAATAAAATATATAATAATATATATTGTAAATATTATAAGTAACATATAGATAATATATAATATAGATATTTATATTTTTATTTCAGTAAAAATATAATTAAAATATACAAATAAAATGTTTATATAACTCCAAGTCCTTTGGTGCATATTGCATATCATAAGAAAGCATTGTAGATCGACATGTTAAAATAACTTGATCTATATAAGAGAACTTGAGCGGGATGCATTTGGCTCGAAAATCAACTTGTTATCTAGCTCAAGAGTTTGGCTTAATGAGAAAAGAAACCAAACTAGAGCCATGGATTTAGCTCATATAAGGTTGTCCAATCAATAAGTCCTCAATTATATTTTACTTGTAAGCTTGATTAGTTGGGTTTTTATACCATAATATTTGATTATTTTTTTTATCTTTTATGGATAAAGAAGAAACCATTATCCATGGAGTGGCTTAGTGCCTTCCCACCCACCAATAATATCATAGCCCTTTTCCTTAAACAATGTCGCTACTACCCATCTGCTAATTGATAACTTACACATTCACGCACATCCTATTCTCGCATGCTTCTTAAAGTGAGTCAAACTTTAGTGGGTTTATTAGTCAACCTACGATAGTTTAAGCTCAATGAGTCTCATTTTAAACTATCTCTTTTATGTTCAAATGTGCTCTTAATACCATAAATCACTGTTGAGATCGAGTTGGAGTCAAGATGCACTCACCTCAATATGCTCATAGACTTCCCTGAAGGATCCATTTCCTTTACTCATTGCATGAAAGTATCATGAAGGATCCCTTCCCTAATCATGACGGATCCCTTTTGATCACATTTGTGTTAACAATAGTTATTATAAGAGCAAAGATAAAAAGGTTTATTGTAAGAGCAATGAATATAGCCAACAACCCATGTTCAATGAACACACATAACATATATGGAAGTTGATTGTCATTACGCCAAAAACCTGATACAATGAGGGTAATTGTGTTTTCTCAATGTACCTTCCATAGATTAGACTATTAGTATGCTCACCAAACACTCGCTCATACATAGTTTAGAATTTTTTACAACAACCTGATACAATGAGGGTTATTGTGTTTTCTCAATGTACCTTCCATAAATTAAACTATTGGTATGCTCACCAAACACTCGTTCATACATAGTTTAGAATTTTTTTACAACAAGTTGAGCATGATAAATATATGCTCCAGCTTGAAGAGGATTGTCGAATAGCCTTTTGACTAGTGTATTAACTCACTCCATGTAACCCTAATCTTAGGTCTAACTATATAAGGAACCCTAGATACATCAAGTAATTCTCTCACAACTTACTATTTATAACAATGGACTTAGCTACCACAATTGTTTATCTTCACATTGTGATCCATATAACAGTTTCCTACTCCCATTCTCCCTCATCAACTTCCACAACATTTAGCCCAAGCACTACCCCTCCACTTTTGGGGAGTAGAGGAGTCGAAGTCGAATTCCATAATGTCGAGAGATGGGGAGGTAGTCCTTTAATGGATGCTTGAAGGATATGGGGTGTTGGAATTGGAGGAAGAAAAAGGGTAAACAAGCATGTTATTATAGTCTAAGAATCAATTTTTTAAAAAAAACTAATACGTATTAGTCCTTTGACAGTTATTTATTATTGTACACTTGTTTCTCTTGATGATATGGACACGTGTTATTAGAAAGGCTTTTGCAGGGTAATCGTGTGATTGCAAAATAAGTTAGCACAAATGTTGTTGCCAATGGTAGGAATGGAAAATATGTAAAATCCTTTTATTTTCTAATCTAATTAACTTAGAAAAGTTCTCAATTTCTTTTAATTGAACATGGTTTCAGTTCTGAATTTAAACCCCAATATCTTCTTTGAGGGAAGTTGCCAAAGAAATGCTTAGTTTATCCGGAACCCCGAATCATTTTACAGAGAGTTTGTTGGGAGACGGGCAACTAGTTGCGTCGTCAATCCCTTTTTGATGACAAATCCAATAATATCATAGATATTACAATGAGTGTTTTATAGAGTAATAACCTTTATATTTCAAGTTTGTGTTCAAGGATGGATTTACGTCTGAATAATTGTAGAACCTAGCAATAAATGTAGGCCTGACTCCAAATGTCTTTGATATTGACCCTTTTTTACAATCTGATTGAACTATCAAAGGATTTTTATGTACAAATCTATCTATTTACATGGGTTTTATCTTGATCAACATTTCCTTTTGTAAACTACCCATCGAACTCTGCCTCGATTAAGGATTCATATTTTTATGCATGCTTTGATTGAAAGTTAACGAGTTCTTTGTTGGACATGTGAGCCTATGATGAGTCATTATGCAATAAAAGGTTATTGCAAATCATTCCATAATCTGAAATGAAGAATAACATGCATGCATAATAGGCCCCTTCGTACAAACAGTCTTATGTACCATGACCATCTTGATATCATACAACTGTTTATCTAAATGTTGGATCATAAAGGTTGTTATAGAGTTGAATGTCCAAAGAGCTAGATTGAGGACTCAACCACACCGTTAAGTGATTATCAAGAAGGGATCTCCAGCCTACGAAGGAGATGACAATCCTTACTACAAAGGCTACATACAACCGACCTCTTGATACATGTCATCAGCATTGGAACAGAGACTCGAAGGTGTTGGATGAGCTAAGTCAATGAGTTGACTTTGCAAGTTTGAGATAACTAAGACCTATGTCGTATGTTGTCACGTATATGCACATTCTCTACCGGAGAAATGTTTATTACTATATATTTAAGTATGTACATTAGGTTGGATGACCTAATCAAGATCTATACCCCGACGAGCTGGTGCACATATGGGGGCATATGAGTAATACTCTCTCTCAAAGGGGTTATACAAGTTCACTACTAAACTAAAAGACATGATCTCACTCATAAAATATTGGGATAAACTAAATTCCAATGTTGGTCATCTTGTTTTGGAAATAAGATAGGATTTGGAGGTATGATTTATGCTTTTGAAAAGCATATGATCGATGCCAACTCCCAATCATCGAATGAGAAACTTAAAGATAAAATCTTGAAGAGACAGTTCAAATAATATCAAAACTTCAAGTTTAATCATAGTCTTACAGTTTGCAAGATGTGCGTGTATTAGGAATACTCAAGGTTGATGCGATCTTAGTCTCTTGTATAACTGTGAAGCTTCTATTTCGAGAGAGTGATGCAAATGTATAGATTTTAGTGACTTTACTTAGTAGACTAGTTATCCAATTTTAGTTTAAATTTTGGAAAATGGTATGAATATGATTCGAATGCAATGAGAAGCTTGGATATTTGTTTAATTGAAAATCCGACCTAACAACTTCATAAGTTAAGTCACTAATCATTGTGTTGATCAACCATCAATTAAGCAACAGATAACACACACGTGAATATATGATAAATCAAAAAATGTGAGCGTGAGTTAAAATGTATTATAACTCTATAATAGATGTGTATAGGAGCAAGTAGTGTAGATGTTGAAAGTAGTGTAGACGTTGAACAGATGGAGTATTTTCGCAGTTGAGTTTGCATCATTGTTTTGAGCTTGCATCGTATTTTCGCAATTGAGTTAAGGACATCGACAATGCAGGGGGTCATTTAACACAATGCATGATTCCTCAACCCATGCATTTTCCTCTGCACGAGATGAGAAGTGGGCATAGATTCCCAAGGTTGGTTGTATCTTTACCATAACATCCTCTATGATAGAAATGCAACTGGAGAGATGCACCATTTTCAATCTTTTAAACAATTTTTATACATGTTGTCATAAGGTTGAAATCTTAAAAAGTGTTTAAAATTTTTACATGGTACAATGTGGGGCCATCCTAAGCTACATGCCTTTTTCTATACGTGAGAATGTACATAAACAAATCCAAGATCATGTCCCTCAAGAATGCAAGCATACACACAAGCACACAAAAACATAAATTATGCAATAAAGCTTTTTATATGGGAGGCTCACTATCTATATACATATGTTAAAGCCGGGTTTCACCCAACATTTAACCACACACAGACACATGCTTCTCCCACGGTCCCCATTCCAAATCCGTTACCTTTATTTCTCTCTCCATTCATTTCTCTCTTCGTTGTTTCTCTCTCTATCTTTTCTCTCCCGAGTTCATCTCCTCTTTCCTCTCTCTCTCATCTCTCCTTTCTTTTCTCTCCCATGTCTCCTCTCTTTCCTCTCTACTCTTTATCTCTCTCTCTCTAAATTTATAACAATACAAAATACACTCTCTCTCCCTTCTCCTTCCTATCTCTTCTTTATCTCCCTCTCTCTTTCTAAATTTATAAATACAAAATCTGGCAAATCAAAAGCAATTTAATTTAAAAGGATTTTATTTATACCTTAATAAATTTGTAGTAATTTAATAGCATATTATAAAAATCTAATAAAAATATCTCAAATTGTCTAATAATGTACTATATACAGTATTTATGTTTGTTTGAAAAATAAATATGAAATCAAAAGTCAATCATAAAACCACATACAAACTTTAAAAATACATAAAAACTCGATATTTTTTCTTAAAATTCCATAAGATCAACCAAACAATAGCGTGGAAATTATGTTATTATTCTGAGATATATGTTTTTTTTGGTTTTGATGATCTTGAAGCTCTAATTTTCAGAAAGATCCAGTTAATCAACCAGTGATTTATAATGTGAAATTAAATTTTAAAGAATAATCTTACTTTTTTATAAATTAATCCATATATTAGGAGATATTATTTCATTAATTATAGCAAATAATTCATATATATATTTATAAATCGAAGACAATGCATGAAAAAACACAGAAAATGAAGATCTTAGGTTTAATTTTTTATGTCCATTTCAGTTAATATTATATATAAATATTATTAAAATAATAAATAATATTGTAGATTGACTATTCTAAATCTTATTGTGAACAATAAGAAGAAATTACTGATCACAATATGGGGAAAATTGACGTTAAATTTCCAAAAAAGATATGGTTCTTCATAGAGATAATCCAACAATTATTATCTTCTCAATGATGATTGTGCGAAACTTCAAAGATATAATTTTTCCCTTTTCTTTAACCATAATAAATATTAATTTTATATTATCAACTATATTTTTTCACATTAACTCTTCTACAGAAAGAACATTTGTTTGTTTAATATTAACCTCTATGTTCTTCATAAATATAGACATATCTGAGGTAGCATGGATTTGATTCATGTGTATGATATTCCATTTGAAAAGTTTTTATAGTAGATTCTATTTTTCACATATTTCTATAATTTATTTTTCTAATTTGTTCACTTTTTTTGGGATTTAACATTGGTTGACCGCTTTACAGTATATGTTCATCCACTTCAAATCTTAGATAATTCACCAATTAAGTATCCTTTTATATTATATATAGAAATCAATAAACTTTTAAAAATTAAATGATGAAATATCTACTTATAAATATAATTTATATTAATCTTTAAAGTTTTATATGTCACAGAGATGTGGTACCGATGGAAAGAAGAAAACTTCTCTTTTTTTAAATGTTTTTGTTATCTTTTTTATTTATGATGTTTTAACATTTGCTTTTGATTAAATTAGTTAAATTTTGGTATACATCAGCAAGAAAAATACAAATAATTTCTATAGATATATTTATTTTTACTTCTATTATTTAACTCATGATTTCTTATTAACTTATTTATATATTCGTTAGAAGAAAAATAGGTGAAAATTTAAGTCAATATTAAACCGACTACAAGTAGCCGTATAATTATGTTAGTTTAATAAGATTTTTTTACAGTATAATTGTAGCAATTCGATATTCCTTTATACTTCTATGGTGGTTGTCATCTGTAATTTTTTATATGAACTTATTCTATTCATAGCATAAATACATAACATTTATTTTTTTCCGCAAAAAATATAAATTAAATCTTTTTAACATGTTAAATTTTTGTTTTTTTATATTTAAAAGAAAATAGTAAAATTAGATATATTTTAAATTATATCAACTCAATTTTTGTTTCGCCGCGAAGTGCCAGGTACATCCTAGTAGAGTATACAGGGGAGAATCAACCCTCACCCATCCTTACATACGCAAGCCTAAGAGTATAAAGGGACACTATCAATATTACACACTAAATCATTGCAAAGGACTCTTCATGTTATACAGACCATGAAGATCGTTCATGTCTCATAGATGATGTCACATCATTTGTCTTGTCATTTGTGAGTCATACATTGTAATGTAGATTGATGCAGCTCTATAAGTACTCCTATGCTAGCCAACACTTAAGTCTCCTACCAAAGGAAAATGATAATATCCGAAGATTCCAAATGGTACCAATTCTCGGCCGTCTATAAACTAAATGAGGCCCTCTAGACTTTGTTGCCAAAGACACTAAGGTACCGTTCGACAAGGAGGTTAAACTCTCCTTTGGGGAGTTTACCCCCCTTAACCCACCCACCCTCTCTCTCATGTGGGCTCCACTTTATTCTTTTTTAAAAAATTTAAACAAATCAATTTTACATCATCAATCCTATCAAAAAATAATATATCACACCATCATATCATATAAAAATTATAAACTACTCCACTTCTACTTACTTTTTCAAACTTCAATACAATCACAATAACTATTCACTTTTTCAAACTTCAATACAATCATATTACAACAAACTCACTTCTAACCCACCCCCAGTTTAACCCTCTATCCAAACACCAAACCCAAAAACGGGTTACTCCATACCAGTTTAACCCGCCTTAACCCGCTAACCAAACGCACCTTAAAGCACATGATCCTGCAAGAAAATCTCGTGCATGCATGCAAATATCAACCATAGACTTGGGGTGTTACACTAGGCCTCCTAGTAGAGCAAATATCATTGTTGTCAATTCTGACGAGCGACAGTGACGAGTAGATCTACCACCTTGGGCCTCGGACACTAAATATAAACAAATATGAAAATTACCAAGCAAATCATATCTCTGATACCGTGTAGAGAATGGGCAAACCTTAAATAATGATTGAACATGGAAAATATTTTTCGAGAGGAGTGAAAAATCATGGCACTACACAAATCCCTAAACCTCTCCAACAACATTCACTATCATATGGAGATAGAATGAGGGATGAACTATATACAATAGATGGATTCATATCAGAAATATATATATATATATATATATATATATATATATATATAGGATATCTTTCAAACGAGATATGGTCCTTTCATCCCTAAGGAAGACCAATTGCCCCATTCGTTGGATCTATACACTACAGCTAATAATAAAACCATCTTCCAAAACCAAAACCTCTTATCTCAAATGGAATTTATCTTTTTAATGGCAACATATTTATGGAATTTATGCACAATAAAAGGTCGTAAATTAACCATAGATCCTATTTACCCAAATTAGATGTCAAGTCAAATCTGTCCAAAGCCTACTTTCCCAATTATTAAATTATACAAGGACGTTTTATATCATATATTGTTGTATATCATATACGTACTTCGTTTGTATATTTAAATATTTTTTTGCATAATATACATGCCTAATAGTATACTAACCCCCTATTTGAAGCATCTTTTCTAACCTCTCATATCGAAATTACCTTTTTTGATATTCCATCATCCATTTAAATAGAAATTTCGTCATTATACCTCCCATAATATAGGAATAATAGTTAAAACCTTTCCTAAAAAAATAGCATCCCATGAAAATCGAAAACATTTCGTTTTGTGTATTTTATTACTAACTTCTCATAATTATGTCTCGCTTTTGTATTTTAAATTGTGTCTTTGTAGGATACGTACATTGTTTTGTATACAAAAACCCACGTTCTTCACTCATTTTGTCATAGTCTCAAATGTGAATTTTTCTTATAAGGCATCCCTTAAATTCAGGAATCGACAGTTATTGCTAATCCGGTTTTGTATAATATGGTGATTGTAATCACATCCGTTGAAAGTAAATCTAATGGGTAGAATGTTTGGTCTTCCTTAGGAATGGAAGGACTATGTCTCATTTGAAAGACCCCTATATGGATATCTTTCAAACGAGACATCATATATCAATAACCTATAATAAATAATTAATATATAAATATACATATATTATATGACTTATAAAATAAACTAACATTTATATCAAATATGACAAAATATGGTGTAAAAGATTTATAAACAAAACTAAAACTAATTTTTATATTAAAGAAGTTTACGTGCATACACTTACATACATGCATACATACAAACACATGCATGGATACCTGCGGATATCAAAAAATACCCATTCATTGTCTCATGTTTGTATTGTATTACATGACAACAGGAAGCGGGATTCATCCTTTCTTTTCTATTGCCTTTAGGTTCCCCCGTTTTGTCCCAACCGACATTGGTCTTGGGGGTGCAATTACTAACGCAAAGAGAATAAAGAGTAATTATTTCAGGTAGACCAATTGATTATATGAACCTAGGTGGGGTCCCCCATTTTAAAATAAATACAGATACACATATCTAAATCTTCGTACATGATAGCAAGTATATACTTAGATCCATTTACATCTGTAGCTACGTATGTAGACTAAAGGAATTAAATAGATATTGTCCCTCCACTCGCTAAACCAGTAATAATAAAAATAAACAAAAAAATAAAGGATTACTTTTCTCAACCGTTCAACAAGGTCCATGATAATGAAGAAGGGGGCAATAAAGTTGGATATAAGTGAAAAAGAAGATAATCATAGTGTAGGACCAAAATGCTAAAAGTCCATAAATGAAATTTGGTTTTTTTATTCGGTAGGTCCTATAATCTTTGTCAATTACCTCAACGGTCTTTGAAGCAACCTAATTCCTCTCTCGATTCCATAAACTTGCTCCGCCTTACCCCACGAACCCTGTTGTTAAATTGACATATCTTGAGTTAACTTGCTTAGGTTAAAAACGAGTTAATCAAACCACCCTCCTCTCTCCCTCCTCGTCCCTCCTCCTCCTCCTCGGCTCCGACGCCCTCGCTCCCTACCTCCTTTGCGCCTATCTTCTCGCTCGCCCCTCCCTCCACCGCGTCCTCCTCTGGAACCGCACCCCGCCCGCACCCTCTCCCTCCTCCGCACCCACCTCCACGGCACCTGCAGTGGCTCACGAAGCATCCGACAGCCCTGTGCTCCAACACCATCCTACTAAATACTCGAACTCGACGACCTCCTCTCCTGGTCCATGGGCTTCTGGTTGTACTTGTCCACGGGGGACCCGACCAACGAGAGTTACGTGAACTCCTCCTCGCAGAAGTTGTACCCGCTCAGCACCGCGCTCAGCTCGATCTTCAATGCTGACAAATCCTTTCTCGCCAGGCTGCTCCCAGCCTTGTCCAGTGCAGCGAGTGTCCCAACATAGTTGTCCTTAGCGCACCCCTTCAACGTGATGACTACGTCGGTATCGATGCTTGTGATCCTCGATTTCAAATGGGCGACAGTTGCGGCGTGCTGCATGTGCTTCCTGATGGTCGGGATCATCGTGGCGAGTACATAATTAGCATCGCAATTGGGAGGTACCGCGACCACAAAGGGATGGAGGGTGTGGACATAGAGATCAGGATTGCGGGTTTGGGCGCAGATGGAGCGGATGGAGGGAGGGATGGTGATGGTGGACTGGGAGAGGAGGTCGTCGAGTTCGAGTATTTCGTTGAAAATGCCGTTGAGACGGGGTCTTTGGTGATCTCTATTTGTGGTTTTGACTTCGTGCCGGCGGAGATGGGGGTCCTACACACCTGAGATGAGGGAGGGTGTTCGTTGATTGCGATGCTGCAGTGGTGGAGGTCGGGGAGGTTGTCAGGGATGTGGCGAGGGGGTGATCGACTAGGTGGAGGGGTTGCTTGGGGACAAGAGGGCATCTTCTCTAAATTTGGTAAAGAAATAAGGTAATATACACCTATTTTAAATGGAATGTGGTTACATTTAACAGATAAATGGATGGAAGTTAACCGCAGGGTATGTAGGTAAGAATTAGCAAGTTTACATGGGCGATGGAGGAATTAGGTTGTTTCAAAGGTCGTGAAGGTAATTGACAAAGATTATAGGATCTGCCGGGTAAAAATCCCATGAAATTGTGTTTGGGAAATGCGAAAACAGAGTGGACATGGTTATTGCTATCTAGACTTTAGAAACTCGCACAATTTCCTCGATTGAAGGCATATAATAATGCAGATGTGCATTTCAGAAATTAAAATCACCGCTTTTCATAAAAATTTAATTGATTACAATGAAAGTTCATATGAATTCTGATGCTGCATGTCTTCATTTAGATTCTTAACTCACTTTCTCTTGATTAGGGTCTTCACAAATCAGTAAATGTTTTCTCACCTATAAAGAATGCTAATTTATTATTTAAACTTGGGTTAGCATAATAACCAAACATATCGAGGAATAAATACTATTAGATTGCTTCAGACAATTGAATTTGCAATTGCTTTCGCTTCCATCTATCCATTAAAATACTTATTTGATTTATTTTAAATCATAATTTAAAAATATGTTTTTAACGTTGTTATCTATTAGGAAAAAAATGGGACTGTGCCCCAAGGGGCAGCCAACAGGCAACCTCCGCACTATTTTTCGGCAATTTTACTTTTCTGTAAAATATCAACATGTATATTCATCTATACATCTCTGCAATATGTCATTCCAATTTCATCAGAAAAAGAGACTCCAGTGCCTTTAGTCTAGAACATGTAATTTTAATGGTCTAAACATTGCTGTAATCAACCAGTTTTAGATGAAGGGTATACGAGTCTCTGTTTCTGACGAAATTCAAGTGATATATTGAATGAATCTATCGATAAATATACATGATAATACTTGAAAAAAAATAATTTTTTTTTGCAAAAAAATAATGCTGTCAAATCTCATCATCCGGGGGAATTTGGACGACAAAAGTTCTAACATATATTTTATTTTATTTATTTATTTTAAATGCAGGTTGTCCTTCCGCGCTCAGGCTCTCAGCATGTAGCTTCCATCCCTCCCAAGAACACTACTCTGTTTGGACTCCATCCCAAGCGTCCGACGTCGAATCCCATCATCCCTCCACCTCCTCTTCTCCCTCAAATTCCCACCGACTCCCTTCGCGCTCTTCCATCCCTCGATACCCTTCACGTTCCTTCAACGCCGCCTCCTCTCCCCAACTTCACTTGCCCTCCCTCCCACTCGGCTCCCACTTGTCCAACCTCTCACCCAACTCTTCTCCTCGATCCCTTCCCCTCCCCTTCCTCCTGTCCCTCCTACTTTCGGTGGATACATGAGGACCTCAAACCATGGAAGTCTACCGGGATCACCAGAGACATGGTTGATCGCGCGAGGAGAACCGCTACATTCCGGCTAACAATAATCGAGGGGAGGCTCTACGTGGAGCAATTTCGGAGGGCCTTCCAATCAAGGGATGTGTTCACAATATGGGGGGTGTTGCAGCTCTTGAGGAGGTATCCAGGAAGAGTGCCAGATGTGGAGCTCATGTTCGACTGCGTGGATTGGCCTGTGGTGAAGGCAACCAGATACGGGAGGAGGAGGAGGAAGAAGGGTGGCGAAAGAAGGGGCGAGGTTCTGGAGGTACCACCAGCGGTGTTTCGGTATTGCGGCGACGATGAGACTCTTGATGTGGTCTTTCCTGATTGGTCCTTCTGGGGTTGGTATATTTACATTACTTGGTTTTCCTCTTTTTTTTGCTAAACTTTGAGAACACCCTAGTTTTTGTTTATTACATTTGGCCATGAAAGTCAAATTTTAGGTCTTGAATAGAGGTACAAATAGAATATTGTTGGATCGGTGCTTATGAACAATTGTTGAAAGTTTTGGCAAACTTAGTTACTTCGTAAGTAATCTATAAATTTTGGAATTTATTTTCAAGTGCCCAGTTGGTGCGATTTCTTAATCTCACCAATTATTTACGCCCTGATTCACCAGGGATTCTGTTGTGTGTTGGTATATTTACATGCTTATTTTAGGTATTGTGAGTTCTCTCTGACAGGCGTTTTATTGACTTTAAATACATAAGTGGGAATGTATTATGGGAGTATTATTAAGGAAATATAACTTCCAATATTTAGTAGTTTTACATGAGGATTCTGATTCAGTTTGTGAATCATCTATTTACCATTCTATCGTTGGACAAAGAGCATAGATGTCATTGAGGGACTCGTTTAGCTGCTTTTATATTAGACTATCTTCTTGTTAACCATTTTTTTGGCGATACCTGTTATCTGTATCTAATTTAATCAGGGGGGCGACTATATCGTTTAATCACGTGATTGAAAAAAGTTGGCCATCGTATAGGTCATATTTCAAATTACGTCATTTCGAAAACAAATATTGGCATTAACAGTATCATAAACAAAGCTTTAAATTAGTGCAACACATGTAATGTGTTTAGGAGTTTTTTTTTAACAAAACAATCAGTCACAAAATTACGCGGAAAATCCTTCTTAATAGAATGCAAAGGCAACAAGACTTAGGCACCTATTGCTACCCTGGTCACAAGTGTTTTCTTTTACGTCAATTTGTATAAAAAGGATATTGGGTGTTAAGCTATATACTCTATACTATAGGATAAATGGATGTACATTTAAGATTCAGTTATCAAAATATGAGATAACTCAACCAACCCCTTAAGTTGTAAATAGATGTAACACGTACCCAACTTGCTCATGCACTGTTCAAATAACATAGACCCGCCTTTCTCCTTAAAAAAACACAGACCCTCCTGTCATGAGGACACTTGCAACTTGTCCTTGCATAATTAAGGTAAGCACAATAATCTTGCATCATTTCTATTACCTGTCATAACAAGAAGTAGAGTGTTTTCAGATCCAGTGCACTTCAGAAGCTGAATACAAAGGTATGCCCCATCTGTGAGATTAATTTGTTTTGGTCTCCTTCCTACAAAAACTTGATTTTTCTATCAATATACTGATTCCTATCTACTATGTAACAAGTCTTCATCTAAATTGCCTGCAACCATGTTTTTCATGAGGGCACTGAAATAGATTACCTGCTTATTAGGGATGCAGTATGATAAGATCACTACTTTTCGCAATTCTGTAGAATATCTGCTAGCAGATATCTTCACCAAGGGCTTCCAAAGAAGCGCCTTTCCTTGCTCTCTCCCAACTTGGTCATGATTGATGAACGCACTCCAACTTGATGGGGAATGTTAGCATTAGTTGTTTGTTCTCCATCAGAGTTATATATTCGTGAGTCCTCAGGATATCCTCCAGAGATCTTGAGCTTTTAGGAGATTTTAAATATCACCTTTGATTTTGTTTCCACATTTGTTATTCATACTTTGAGCTTCTATACCCAGTATCTACAAATAAATAGGTAGAGTAAGAATGAAAAATATCCTTTTATTCCTTTCTACAGTTATTACTACCAAACACAGTGCTCATTTCAGAAGAACTATAATGTGATATGAGCATATTCAAAGCAAGGAAATCCAAAATGTGCACCTCCCTGCACTGGAGAGAATGCAGCCTGGCAAATGTCAACAAGACCACCTGTTCTCCTTTTAAAGAAGGGTCTGCGATCGGTGTAAAAATCTCATGAAAAGAAGGAACATGAGGTTAAACCTCAAGGCAAGAGTGATGACAGATTTGATTCCAGTGGGACTAAAGCAAAGTAACTCACAGTAGTAAAAAATAAATAAATTAACAGTCTTATCAAGGGGAAACAATAACAACACGACATAGAAGAAATCGGAGAAAATGAAACTTAGCTGATCTATCTCAACTCAACTCAGGCATCTATTTCAACACAATCATTGGTCAACTTGATTCGTTACCATGGACACGTAATCCTTTTTTTAAGAAAAGGGTGCAACACTGAGATGAGGCCCATCACATATATATTATATTAAACCATCAAAGTACAAAAGATCAAGCTAATACAATGGGACCCTAGAAAAAGCACCGTGTGATCAACATACTGCAGCAACGACACATAGATGTCCAGACGAAAACCTTCACACCGGACACCATCGACCGCTTGCCTGAACATGACTGCTAACGCATCCGCTACCGGGACAAAAAGCATGGGCGCTAAGGGGCACCCCTACCTCACCCCTCTCTATGACTGGAAAAAGCCCCACTCCGGCTACCCATTCACTAAGACCGAGAAGGAGGATGTATTGATACATCTTTTCATCCACGCTACCCAGCCATCCGGGAACCGTCTCCTCCTCAACGACATCCACATGAAGCTCCAGCCATGCCATCCACCATTTGCCTCAACACACCCTTCGCATAACTGCGTCTCTACTCTAAGCAAATCTCGAACGCCACGACCAGGTCATCCGCCATTTGCCGACCTGGAATGAACGCGGTTTGGCCCTCCAGAACAATAGACTCTAATACCCCCTTGAGCCTGTTTGCTAACACTTTTGCCACAATGAGGTAGATCCCATTCGAAAGAGCGATCGGTTTGAAATCTTCAACTCTTGCTGGGTGATCTTTCTTCGACATCAAAAACTACATTTCCCTGTTAACCTTCTCGGACCCCCTATCCTTTTCTCTGAACTCTTTTAGCACCTCTAGGATCTCAGCCTGCGGTAAGTCCCAAAACTCTCTATAAAAGAAAATCGAAAATCCGTTAGGCTCCGATGCCCCTTCCTCATTCAATCCCCAAACTGCCATCTTCACCCTGACCTCCGAGAATGGTGTCACCAGCTCCTCTGCCTGCCCCAGCGATAGAGATTTAACCCCCTCTCCCCAGCCACCCCCATCCATCCCCCTTCCTCTTCCGTGACATCTCCACAGAATGGTCTCAGTGCACCGCCAATTTACGTCTCCTCGGAGAGCCTTAGCCCCCCTCATGTAGCCATCGAATGTGATTCCTTCTCCTTCTGCCATATGCCATAGTGGGAAATATGTTATTAACATCCCCTTCTCGTAGCCACTTCTGCCTGGACCTCTGTCTCCACTCCACCTCTTCTTTCCGATCTTCTATCATAATCACCTCCAAAAGCTTGGATTTCTCCGCCGTCTCCTCTTGGTCCAACCCTCTCAGATTGTTTAGCTCATCCAGACGAACCACCTCCTTCTACGTCCCACCTCTCATCTCCCTTCTCTTTATTCTCACATTTCTCCCAAACCCCTTCAAGAAAGACTTAAGCAGCTCCAGTTTAGTTGCTAATCAGCAAATCGTCGATCCCACCAGACTCCATCCCTTCTATAGATCTGCCACCAACTCCTTGAAACCATCTTCCAACAGCTAAGACCGCTCAAAGCGAAAGAAGAACCCGCTTCTTCCCTCCTCCCCAGAAGACCAGATAATGAACAATTACTGGACATTTTTAGTAGTTTGTTTGGGCTGGAGATAAATCTGCAGAAATTGGTGGTTATCACTTTTGGGTTATAGAATGAAGAACGGACCAGAATAGCATAGCTGCTTGGCTGTCTGTTGGAGGACCTGCCAATTATTTTCCTGGGCCTTTTGTTGGTGGCTAGCAAACTCAAAGTAGCTGATTGAGATGCAATTATCTAGAAGATAGAGGGTAAACTGGCATGATGGAAGGCGGTTACTTTATCTAAGGGTGGTAAGCTGGTTTTGTTGAAGCATGTTCTATCCACCATTCCAGCCTTCTTTTGATGCTAGCGGGGGTGAGAAAGAAGACTGAAAAGTTGATGAGAAGATTTTTCTGGTCGGATGCAATAGAAGTTAGGTATGTATCTGGTGGCATGGGAGGAGATCACGAGAACTAGGAATCAAGGGGGTTGGGAGTTCGGGACTTGGCATGCATGAACAAGGCTTTGGTGAGAAAGTGGGTGCTACGTATTTGGGGACCATATGAGGATCTAGCCACAAGATTGATGAGAAGGATTTATGGGGTGAAAGGTGTCTTGGTGGTAGGGACTAATAGGTTTGAGTCACCCTATGGCATGGGGTGCGGGATGTTCTGAAGCTTGTATAGTATAAGCTAATGCCTAAGCTGGGGGATGGGGGAGGCTTTAAATTTTGGAGGGATGATTGGACGGGGAAGGTGCTCTAGAAACACGATTCCCAAGACTTTTTGTGATGGCAGCATCAAAGGAGGCCACTTTGAGGGAGCTGACTTCCGGAGAGTGGAGACTATTTTTTGCAACGATCATCTCAGTCAGAAGGAGGGAGGAGTTGATTAGACTGCTGGTTGCGGCTCCTGTCCTAGATGATTTCCCTCAGACCAGGGACCATTATGAATGGACAGGTACAAGATTCTCTGTCAAGAAGTTATACGACGAGTTGAGAAATGGTGGAGAGGGACTTGATCACGACTTGTGCAATGACGTAAAGATTATTTGGGCTTGCAATATCTCAAGCAGGATATAGGTTTTCCTCTGGTGCTTGAGGAGAGGCTAGCTTTGTGACAAGGTTAGGAGGGCGAGGATTTTAGGGCTTCAGGATGTGACTTGTGATAGGTTCGTGGAGAGATGGAGAACTCAGAACATCTTTTCCTCACTTGTGAGGCTTCGACAAAGGTTTGGAGGGAGCTGACGATCCCGTAGATAGATGTGGGTAGTTTCGCGAGCTTCTGGGAGGCGATAAGAAAGGTAAGAGGCAGCTCTACTAACGACGTTGCTAAACCTTTTGTGGTGTTGTGATCAATTTGACCTGCGAGAAATGATCTCATTTTTAAGAATCAGAGGTTTTATTCAGAAAATGTTGTCACATTGTAGGGCTCACATGAGCTTTTGGGAGTATGGGTAATGTACCTTATAACTCTTCTTTTAAATGCTATAATATTTTTGCGGTGACTCCCACCTTGGGGGCTCATCCTCTTTTCCATAAAAAATACAATGGGCTAATTTTAATGGGAACCTTATTTATTTGGATAGATGAAAATATCCACATATCTATTTCAAATTGTGCTTTTATTATAAAGGGTAAATTATAAAAAGGGCCTCAACTATGCCTCAATTCCTAACGAAGGGACTCATTTTTCAATTGTAATAAAGAGGGGTCCGATCTTATGTTTTTATCTCAAATAGAGGTCTATATAAGCTTCAACGACCCTTATATGTCGGCATTAAACCCTTAAGTTGACGGGTCATGCTCCTATTTGTTACAATTGAAAAATGAAGCCCCTAATTGAGAATCGAGGTATAGTTGGAGCCCTTTTTTGTAATTTACCCTATTATAAAAAGATTGATTTCATGCAATCTGATTTTAAGGAAGCTTTTTTTACCTTTTTGAAGAAAAATTATAAAGGAAAAACTAATAAAGGAAAAAAGCTAAGGAAAATAATATAAACATTCGACAACTACCAATTTGAGTATAATGCATATGGCCCATAAACCTTGTAAGTAAAGACGTACAATTTATATTAGATTTCTATAACATCATTTTATGCTGCTAGATTATCAAGTTAAATGTTTTTATTATTTATAAGTCTTAACTTCATCAACAAACAGTCAATGCACTTCGTCATTTCTCATTGGAGCTGCTACTATGGATTACACCGGACAACAAAAACATAGTAATAATTGGAGAGACAATATTGAGTTGATAATGAAAAGGGACCATAGGGCTCTCTAATATAGAGAGGAGAAACCTTACAGGGTGAATTACATAACAGAGACAAAAGAATAGAAAAATACATTAGAATAGGGAAAATACAAAGATATTTCTCAATACTCCCCCTCAAGATAGAGCATAGATGTCAATGATGCTCATCTTCGAACATCACCGTTGGAATGACCCTCTAGCTAGGGCCTTGGTGAAAACATATGTGGTTTGTTCCCCGGAACTGACATGAGAAGTAGAGATAAAACCTCTTCTGAATCATGTCTCGTGTATAATGACAATCTACCTCAATGTGTTTGGTCTTCTCTTAGGAAGTTGGATTACCGGCAATGAAAAGAGCAGCCTGGTTACTGCATTACAACTGCATATGAAGAGGTGCATTAATAGTTAAGTCTGTCAGAATGGATCTGATCGACATCATCTCAGTGCTCCCATGCACCATAGCTCTGTACTCAGACTCAACACTAGATCTAGCGATCACAGCTTCTTACTTTTCCATGAGATCTAAGAGCTCTCTTTGAAAACTACAAAGTCAGAGGTAGATTTCCCATCCTTGGGACATCATGCATAGTTAACATCTGCATACATTGTAATGGCAAGGGATGCCCATCTTTTTAATATCAATCCTATACTTGGAGAAGATTTCAAATACCTCATGATCATGTAAGCCACACCCTAATGAGCCTGTCACGACTGCTCCATAAACTGGCTGATTTGCTTACTGTAAAGAAGATATCTAGCCTTGTAATAGTCATGTAGAGGAGCTTCCCAAGAAGCTCCTTATATCTCCTCATGTCCACCTTCTCTGTGTCATGACATCATTGTATAGCTTCATGCTGGGTCCCATGGGAGTAGTGGCAGGTTTGCAATATGCTGTCACTATCTTTGGAAGAAGATATGTACTGTACTTTTCTGTGTTATCACAAGACCTCGTTGGCTCCTGGAAAAATCAAGCCCAAGGAAATGCATAATTCGCCAAGGTCTTTGGTGGCAAACTGCTATCTAAGGATTAGCTGCACTAATGCCCTGTAAGTTATCTCCTGTAACAGTGTTGTCACTAACATAAATCAGAATGACAATGATACCTCTTTGTGTCCTTTACACAAAAAGTGAATAATTTGCAGTCAAGGTTGCAAAAGTCGGTAGTCGGTCGGGTCACTGACTGAGGATTAATTAGCAGTGGGCGACTAATCGGATTTAGTCGGACTTTAATCGGCTTTGAATTTTATGATTATTTTAAATATATAACTCATTTTTATACATATATTTACATAGATTTTGTACAATTTTTATACCGTCATAATAAAATAAAAGAATAATTGAATTTAAGCAAAACATTAAGAATAAGTTTGCTTATAAAAATAAAGCATAAAAAAATATAGTTTCTCCAAGAAAAAAATAGTCAATTAGTGCGTCTAGTCGGAATTAGTCAATATTCGATCGACCATCCCACAGACTAGACTAGTCGGACCTACTAGTCGGGCTAGTCAGACGACTTCTACAACACTATTTGCAGTCGATCTCATAAAACCCTGCTACTCTATCAAGTTCGAGAGCTTTTGGACCCATGCTTTAGGACTCTGCTTATGGTGCATACCTTATGACACTCCCCCTCAGCAACAAACCCATGTAGTTGTAGTTTCATGCAGGTCACCATAAAGAAAAGCATTCTTCACCTCTAGTTGGGAAATAAGTTAGTTCTATACCACAACAACTGAGAGGAGGATTCAAAGTATTGAATGATGAGCCACTGAAGAGAATGTTTCTTAATAGTCCACCTTATATGTATGGATGACTCCATAAGCCAGAAGTCAAGCCTTGTAGTGATCAATACTGTGATATGCTTTGTGCTTCACTATAAAGACCCATTTGTAGACAACTATGGATGCCCATGTTGATGCAGTAGCCAAGCTCATACTCTGCCTCTGTTGAGGCTGATGATTCCGCAAGCTATGCACAACAGCTTGTGCGGTTACAACATCTACCATCAGCATCAGCTTCATGCCATTATTCAAGTTTATTTCTCCTTTGCCCTTACTCAGACCATGTTGCCTTCACCTCTAAGGGCATTATTATAGGGGGCTTTCATGGCTATGGTTGGGTTCGTCGATTTCTTTTTTTTTTCAAATTTTCCGACTTAAATTTGAACCATTTAACCCTACTTGCTCAGATGGGTGTTCACCCCAAAGTGTTCCTTGGCCGCATGCATACATCTTTAAGTAACTTAGTGCAACATGAGAAATTATTGAGAGGAATCGAACAAGAAAAGAACTCGAGGACTCGAAAATGTCCCTCCATTTCTTCCTCTTGTAATTAAATTCTTGTCAGAAACCCTTGGCGTACTACTAAATAGGGGTCAACCTTGGTTGACCCAATTATATATTTCTATGTAAAACATCTCGTTAGAACTTTTTTGAACCCTCGACAAAGAAATGAGGAATTTGTATTGCTTGGTTGGGGGCGCCAACTGACGGTGGTGGGGGTATGAGATGCTGGTTTCTATTTCACCCTTTAACCTTCCATAGCCTCTTGGTCTCGTAATAGGAAAGATATAGGCATGTAGTGCATGTAAATGAGGGAGGGTCTAGATGACCAAGAAGGCAACACATGGAGGGAAGAAACTACTAAAAAGGGATTGACTCATTTTCGAACAAAGAAACACATCGAAAATCCCGTACCTTCGCGAACTAAGTTCAGAGTCAACAAGAATTCTACGAATGAAGGGAGTGTACAACTGGGGTGCTTGACCTCTTTTTTGGTTGGAGATACCGAATGGTCACGAAGTTCAAGATAAAGGAAGAAGGAATTTTGGAGTGGGGATGATTTTGGTATAATAAAAAGTCGATGAGGGGGAAATCAATCAAGGACTTCTGTCAGAAATATTATAGTTGTCGAGATCAAAAGCGAGTTACATGAGTGAAGCATATTATAGAACCAAGCACACAAGTTGGGTATAGAGGTCAAGCAAGTTGTTGGGATGCGAACTTGGGCAGAGAGGGAAGGAAAAAGAGTTGTCCACCAGTGAAAAGACAATTTTATAGTTGTTAAGTGAGAAGGATCAAGATTTCGGAGAGAGGCATGGGTTGTAGATATATTAGTTCCTGACAGAAGGGAGAAAGGACTTTTGATTTTGTGCATGGAGAAAGGAAGTGGGAGTTTGGATTGAAGATGGATGGACGACAAACTTTCATGGTCTATTGTAAATCCTCAAACATCAATGTGATGATTAACTTAATGTGATCAACGATTATAAATGCATACAGATCTTCTCTATTATCGATTTTACTAAAATCACAACGCAACAATAAAATGGAGTGAAACCATATTTTTTTATTTATTACATTGGGATGGGAGGTGTGTGTAAGTATGTGCACATTTTTTAGATTTATTCGCTTAGGTTTTAGCCTTCACGACCCAATTACAAGCTAATAAATCACTAGGAGATTGGGGCCCGCGACAGGAAAGAAGATCCATGGGAGAGCGAGTTACAACAAGGCCATTTCCTTCCACCTTCTCACGGAGCCGTACATAGACGTTATCGCTCATGCAACTCCCAACAAACAAGAAGTGGGATTTTGTCTAAGAGACTATATATAGGGGAATATACATAAGTATGGATGAATTTACATCCGAGAAAACTTTATTAAATATATATTTGTTTTGTTTTTCTTCCTTCAACGAAAACATGAGCTTGAAATGGCCATTTTGGGACATGGGAAAGTCTTTCCAAAGTAATTCTCCTCTTCTTTTTGACCCTTTCATCCACGGATCTTCTTTTTGTTTGAAGGCTAGATCTAGCAAGGAAAATTCACTGGGAAAGACTACATCCAACCCTCGTTTTCTTCTTCAAAATCACTATGTTTGGTTGTGCCATGGGAGTGGAGCGTTGCCATCTCCTCCTCAATAGTAGGATGCCACTGACTATCTTGTATAGCCTCCTGATATATGCATGGTATCTTTATAGCTGACAGTCCCATTGCAAACCTCTTAGAATTCCTTTGAATGACACTGAAAAGAAACATGAGCAAGAAGAGTATACATGGAACTGGTACACCTATGCTTTTAAAGAGTAATGGGTTGATCAAGATCGTCTGAACAATCATTGTCTTGTAAAGGAGCCTCCCGAGGTGCTACATGCTCAACATGTAAAGTGGCATGTGGTACATACTAATCGCAGTGCCATCAATAGAAACTAAGTGCTCAGAATTTCTTGGGGTGTGCTGGATGATGAGAAGACATATGAGTAGGGGGTACGGTTGGCGACATGCGATAGTAAAAATAAGGCAAAGTCTAATCCCCAAGAGGCACCACCGTAGGTGGCGTTGAAACCACCGGAGGATGTGATGGTGGCGGCGGAGGAACCACAATAGATGGCAGAGGAACCACGGGAGGAGGTGGTGTTGGTGCTATAGTGGTGTAGGAGTAGGTGGTATGTAAACCTTCTCACTAAGCTTTGATGGGGTCCTCATATCACAAATAGGAGAAAAGTACATGATAGACTGAAAGAATGTGACAACACTAGCATATTACTTTCGTTTGACCGGATCAGAGCACTGGTACCCATTCTAGGTCCGAGAGTAGCCCACACATTTGACTACTCTTGGAGAGAGCTTTTCACACCCAATAATTAGATGATGAACAAACGCCATGGAGCCGAAGAAACATGGTGTTAGAGTGAAAATGTCTTTATTTGGAAACACAATCGAAAAATGAACCTTTCTTTTAACACAGAGGACTACATACGTTAATCAGGTAGCATGCAGTGATGACTGCATCACCTCAGAAAGAGTGGGGAGAAAGATTCTAGATAAGAAGGGACCTGGTCACATCAAGAAGATGATTATGTCTGCGTTCAACAACATCGTACTTCTAAGGAGTGTATGCACACATAGTCCGATGTATAATGCCAAGGGACCTGAAGAACTGAGAAATAAAACTCCAAGACATTATCAAAGCAAACATACTTAATAGTAGCAAAAAAAATATTTTTAATTCCTTAATAAGGGTTTGAATGACATGCCCAACCTCAAACTTGTTTTCCAAAAAAACCCCAAGAAAGTCTAGAATAATCATCTACAGTTACATGATAGAACATGCGCCCTGGAATCTGGATGGACAGGGACACGACTGGGACCCCAAATATCAAATGAACCAACTCAAAAAAGGTATTACTACTACTACTACTATTACTACTCTACGTGTCTCTTCAGAAATGATGAGGTGCATTGGAATCCATAATCCATCCTAAAATGTCTGCCCTGTGACAACCAATAGGGGCATAAGCTATACCTGAGGCACTGACAACGGTTGTGGCAGCAGTGATGGAGCACTAGTAGAGGCGGCAATTGGAGCTATAATCTCCCTCAAATGGGAGACAAAATCATTGAACTTTTGATCAACAAAAAATGACATGATGCTCAACTTGTTCAACAACATGAGCACCACGTAGCAAGTATCCTCGGAGTGGCTAGAACGGTGCAGTAGGTGCACTGCTAACGTGGGTGTCCATCTCCTCGGCTACAAACACTGTGTCTTTTGAAATGAAGTAGGACCTCCATTGTCGCTGTTTGTGGCTATTACAGAGGAGGTATGAGTAGTGGCAACTGGTGACATCATGATCCTGTTCAGTCTACAGTAGGCTTCCTCCATAGGAGGTATCGATGCACCTATATGAAGCTAGGTGCATCCATCATCATATCATACTATGAGTCAAATATCATGGGGAACTCACCAACTATAGTGGCATTCCTGAATGCATGTTGCTGTTCTATGGAAGCATTCAGAGGCATCAAGCTGTGAAGCTTCTCAAACATGCCCCTGAGCTATGAGTAGAAAACATGAAGTGGATGACCATCGTGCTTGGTTGTGAAAATTATCATAGTGAAGTTGCATGATCTTTGTCTCGTTCCTCGTTTGAGAGTAAGTAGCTGCAAGGATGTCCCACATTGCCTTAGCAATTAGTTGATGAAGGACGTCGTTGGCTACCCTGTGGTCAGAGTACCATACAACCATATACATGCATACACATCATCTTCACGTTAGAATGCGCTCCTTATTATTGCACTGCATAATAAACTGCATGGACCATAACTCATACTTGGTCCCATCCATTTTGACAATGGGAGCCGGATTTTTGAAGTCATCGAAGGAGGATAAATCTGCCTTGCTCTCTTAGATGATGATGATGAAGAGACCGGGAAATAATGCAATTGGTGTCATAAACGGATATGGAAATGTATATGCATACAATCATACATGAAATCAGTTGTGTGTGCAGAGTCATGCTACAACCATTCCCATCAACTTCGGTGGTGCTCTAGGACAAATGGAGTGATATATAGGGGCTGAAATCACCCTAATGTCAAATCAGACCATCTTTATAACCTAAATCTCAATGAGATCAGCAAGGATGTCACTTTTGAAAGAATGAAAGATAGAACGAGGTGGTTTCACATTCGAAATGAGGTGTATCCTCAGGACGGTTGAAGCATAAGCCTCAATTTTTCTTGAAAATTGTGTAGTTTAACCTAATATGCTATACAAATATTAAGAATGCTATATAATAACACAAATCTTGAAGCATGTAAATCAAGTAGACTTGCAATTCATCATTGTTGTAGACTTGCAGCTTGCCAAATGTTACTACTAATGATAGAATTGAATGCAAGATCAAATACTGAGTACAAAACATAATAAGTTCTAGGTTTCAAATTCTAATTCTAGACCAATAAATGAAAATGTAGAATGTTAGTCCATGTTATAGACCAAAAGATCTTCAAATCATTGCCATGAACTCTAAGTTCTACATCAGACCATGATTATAATTCTTCGATCCACTACTGCTCGTTGGATCATCCAATGAATTATACATGTAGTTTAAATTTAACTTCATCACCACTATTAACGTCATCGACATCAACCACATCTTTACTTGTATTATACAATACCATTTTTAATATATTATTTTTTTATTTAAACAAAATAAGTTTAACATCACATTTCCCTTTATTTCTCTTCTTCCTACAAAAATCATCTTCTGCTTCCTCAACTTCCTCAACATCCTTCTCCAGAGGAGTATATGCATCAAGTTCGTGATACACATCATATTCACACGTCTGTAGCTCTGATATCCACTCATCTCTATAATCCACATCATCCAAGAATAAGGAAAAAGATCCTCCATAGTTTTTTTCTTAACCTTTCTTTGCTTTTGGCTTCAAGTTGAACATCACATAGGCCAAGTAATTCAGTTTTGCTCGTGTGAGTCGATTTCTTCTCTTCGTATGTACTTACCCAATACACATGATCAAGCTTATCATATTTGTAATTAGAAAATATGTTTATGATATAACTGCCTGATTAAATGAACTCAAATTTTGTTCACATCCAAATGCACTCCATGTCAAACTCAAAATATTTATGGCAAGCTTTGTCAACTCATGAGTATCATCTCCAAAAGTCCTCCACCACTCAGCTGATGATGGTCATAAATCATAATATATGATTATATTTAATAATAAACGGAAAAGAATAATACACCAGGAGGAGCGCATACCTGATCATCTCTTTTTACTTGTGTTTACATCATTACAATATCCAAACAAGCCTCGTGCACTCCTGAAAGCATCTATCTGTAGATCTACTTTCTCCCTCTCCAAGGGATCAATGATCAACCTCTTCATACAAGCGTACAATCTAATTTTATCTCTCTGTATGTGGAAAATAAGGAAGTGATAATGGGGATTGAGAAAGTAGGCGACAACATTCAAATGAGTGTGAAGTTGGCGATCCCATCTAACATCCATGATGTCTCAACTGGTTTATATTTTTCTTTATCATTGCCTAATGCATACACAATTTCCTCCTGAAATCCATCCGGGGATATTTTTGGAATCAACCATTCCTAAGATTATAACCAAAGGCTTGGTTGTGCTAATCACAAAGGCAGCATCATTCTAAGAAGACCCATGTCTCAAAACTGTGTTGCACATACTTTGCCCTTAAGGCTTGGGAGAATATGGACTCCTTTTCTATGCATATGAAGTAAAAAATTTCTCTAGAGAGTATCTAACAACAATCAATCTCTGCAATGTGAGGAAAGTCATAGTAAAATGTGTAATGGCATGTTGGTCCAAATCTCCGCTCATCTTTGCCCTGATCATGCCAAAACCCAACAATGAGTATAGATGTAGTTGATGACTCTTTTGGTTTTTTGAAAATGGAGGCATGCAAAGGCAATTTCAGAATGTCTTCAAGCATTAGGTCAATGCAGTGGGTGACACATGTCGTATAATATAATTGTTTTCTCTTCTCCATCAATAATTTCAACCGCTTTGTAATTTGAGGCATTATCAGTTATAACTTGTATGATGTTGCCTTCATCGACCTCCTCAACTACATCATCGAGCAAAGAAGAAAAGTAAGTATGCATTCATTATTTTGTCAGATGCATTTATTGACTTCAAGAGCCAAGTCCCTGTGGGATTATTCACCAAGTAAACGCCTTTTTGTGTCTGTCCAACCATCGAACATGATGCTATATCCCATCTCTTCTTAAGAAGCCTTTACCGCTTTCAGCAAATTGCTGATGTTTTTTGTTTCTTCCTTCAGTATCCAAGATCTCAATTCATATATCGATAGAGGTTTCAATCCTCTCCCAAATGCACCCACAGAATGATGCATTTTTTGAAGTGATGTACTATTAATCCATTCTCAATGAAAAATCTTCCAATATCACTACAATCACGAGTCCTCTCCATGGTGCAATCAATGTTGTCGGCTACTGCTTCTCAATGACGTTGCTAGTCCCAATTGTGGGACCTCCTAAATCGGATGCCAACAAATAAGTCCATAGGACCCCTCCCTTGCTTCACATTGTTGGATCCTCCTACTATGTTTGATGTTCGTTACTCCCATGAAGTTCTTTCATTTCATAAGTACCCACTATGGAAAGTTCTTCCATCTCTTCCCCTGCTCTTTTTATTTTTTCTGCATGCATTGCTAGCAAACATTTCATGTCATTTGATATATCAACTAGGAATTTTCGACATGATTTAACATTTATCCTAATTTTTGCAAGGTGGTGCTCGAGTCTTGCCACTTCACCGGTTGTCCTCTTAGTACAAATATTGCATTGTATGTAAAGATAGCCCTTGCCTTTCATAGTCTTGTCCATTTCGAGTCGAACGCAATATTTCCATCTAGGCTTGTTTCGACCTCTTTTGGAATATTTGGCACCTCTCTTGTTTGCTTTCGGTTAAAATTTATTGCACAAAAACAATTGCTAGCACATCCAATCAAACGTGCATCAAAGTATGAATCCAATCACAACAAATACACGAAAACCTCACTAAAATAAATTAGAATCAAATTCCATCTTACAAAACAATAACATACATATTTCGATATTAATCGACACAATGTGTTTGCATATATTGCATATTTAAGTGGTATAATTACATATATTGGTGTCATAATCATATATGTATATATCCATAGTTAAGTGTACCAACTTGATGAATCATCCTCCGACTTTAATAAAAAATGTTGCGACTACATAAAATAGATAGAGCATCATGGGACCTCTAACGCCTCCTCTACCTGGAGCATTGAAGTAGACGATTACAAGATGATTTGACGATCTTAAATCCCCCCTTGGATGTAGATGTTTCTTTAGCCGTTGAAGAGAGGCAGATTGACCGCACGAACATTTAAATCCAAATGGTCCCATCCCAATGATACGTCCTGTCCTAGGTGCAAGTGTGTTTTGGAGGACGATGAACACATTTTCTTCTCGTCTTTGTACTTGGTGGAGCTTCGGAATTGTGTCGACCTTCCTTGGGTGCGTTTCTCGGATCCAGGCGCCTTTTGAGGTGTTGTGGGTGATCTGGTTCTCTCACAATGAGGCGATATTCTAAACGGAATATTGATATGTTGAGAACACACTACTACATGTAAAAGCCCCAGCGGAGGGCATGGTCACTGTAACCCAACTTCTTTTGGTAAGGAATATGTTGCGGGTGTGACTAACATTGAGTCCACACCCTTTCTTGTAATAAAAAAGGAGGCAGACAATTCATATGTATTAAAGAGGTGGAAAGTTTTCATATCATAATGCTCCTTTTTTCATGTGCACTTTGAAAATACATCCTTTCTATATCAAATGGTAATGCATAAAATTCAAATAGTCAACGCATGCCATTCATCACTACAATTTGCACTAAGCAGTGTGAGTATTTTTTTGGCAGAAAATCAATAGGGGGGAAAGCATTCATGGCCAAGTATCCGAAGCGGAAAATCACATCCCATATTTCACATTAAAGGAAGAAGTAAACAAATAAACAAATTGCATATAAAATATGGTATACAGATTCCAGTTTGAGCAACTAAACTGTAAATAGGTCAATATCTTTCTTGGATGCAGGGGTAGTGTAGTAGTGAGCAACAGGAGTTGAGTAGAGCAGCTTGGCAACCATGGGGAAATCTCAACATGATTCATCGGATTTTCGAGCATCCATGAGGGAACGATGTCTGCATCCCGGTTTGGTTCCTTACATCCCTTTCTTGTACTTTGGGCAATTTGGCTATCTAGAAATGATGTTCTTTTTGGGAGAGAGCACTCCTATGTGGAGAATTCAATCCTCTTCCAAGAGCACACTCCGATCATACTTCGGTGCTTGGTCCTCTGATGAAGATGTGAGACCTAGATCTTTATTTAATTTGAGAGGGCTTGGTTTCTGGAGGATGGTTTCCTTGAATCAATGGCTACTTTCTAGAATGGGTGCATACCATCGAGGTATCCCACTGCTAGGTTGGCGATAAAGTTGACTACGCTGAGGTGGCATTTGGTGGAGTTCTACAAGAATAACCGGGTGTTAAGGCGGTCCAGAAGGGTGAAGACCCATGAGGGGGTATACATGCTGGATAGATTGGGGTATTTTTTTTGAGGCTCAAAAGTAGGGGGATACACTCGTTGGTAGTCGCCCCATCAATATATATATAACTAAAAAAAGAGAAGATTGGGAGATACTTACATATTGAAGGAAGGGGAGAAGGTATTAGAAGGCGAATGCGAATACAAGAAACTCGGCCGCCACAGAGAGCGCCAAAAACCTACCGAGTACCCCAGTCGGATATAAGTCGAGCACACGACATAAGAACATTTTCACGATAAAAACGCTGCCCTGAAAAAATAACATCGTTCCTGCCAAGCCATATGCACCACAGCCGCGCGATAGGAGCCAAAAGATCATGCCTGCCCCTGCCCCTGTTCGACCAAAGAATCTCGCAGAAGGCGGCGAGATTGTCCGCTCTTGCCCAGGGCAAATCGTCCCAAATACCCAAAACCAAGTGGTAGCCGAAGAAGAGGTGGTCACCGATTTTGTCCTCATCACAACATAGGGGGCAAGATGCACTGAAGTTCTGAAAAAACACCTTGATGATGGATATATTGGAGGATGAGATGACGCTAACAGTGGATGAGTTTGATGAGAGGAGAAAACACGTTGATGAGATCCATCTGGAGCACTAAAGGGAGGAGTTGGCTTGGAGAAGATCCAGACAACATTGGCTGAAGGAGGGTGATGCCAACACGCGTTTCTTCCATGCCATGATGAGTGGTCGGAGTCGTAAAAACTCTATTTACTCTATTGTTGTGGGTGATAATGTGGTCCAATGCATCCATGCTGTGGGATTGGCATTTCGGTCTTACTTTGAGGCTTTTAGCAGGAGGGGTGTTCGTACTGGCTGAGGATGGAGGGGAAGGAGGGATCTCGAGGATCTCATATGTGCATGTGAGCTCCCTTTTGCATGAGTTTTCAGAAGCAGAGATCAAGAAAGCTTTGTTTCGGCTCAACGATGATGGGACATCGGGGCTGGATGGTTTCCCCTTTCTCTTCTGTAAGGAATTCTGGGATGTGATCAAGATTGATGTGGTTGAGATGTCCCAGGAGTTTTAGAATGACAATAGGGGGTTTGGTAAGCTAAATAAAGCACTCCTATTTATTCTGCAAAAGGGATGTTCCTAATAGGATGGAGGACTATAGGCCCATAACTCTCTCCAATGCCATTTACCTTATGCAAATATCCTGGCCATTCACCTTCGAAAGGTGCTGCCTTCTATCATCTCTCCAGAGTAGACAACTTTTGTCACTGGGAGTTTTATGGCGGATGGATTGGTGTTAGCATCTGAATTAGTGTTGGATTGGAGAAGGAGCAAGACCAAAGGGTTGCTTTGGAAAGTCGACTTTGCTAAGGCATATGACTGCGTCAGTTGAAGATTCTTGTAGACTTCTATGGAGAAGAGGGGTTTTCCTAAGCTGTGGATTGCGTGGATTAAACAGTGTATAACAATGATCTCCTATGCGGTGCTCACCAATGACAAGCCGGAGGGAGGATATTTTCAACCACAGAGGGGGGTTAGGCAAGGATGCCCCCTTGCACATCTGCTCTTAGTCATTGTGGCAGATGCATTGGCAGTTCTGATGAAACATGCGACAGATGGGGACCGGTGTGACGGTTATGTTGATGGCGATATCTCGATTCCTCTGATCTAGTATGTAAATGACACTATGTTGTTCTTGGGATGGACTTGGATAAGGTCCGACGGACAATACATATATTTGACATTTTTGGGGACATCTCAAGGTTGCGAATCACTAGAGAGAAATCGATTATGGTACCTTTTGGGGTGTCGGAGCAAGTGGCACAAGCGACAATGACCATTTTGGGATGTCATATCAGTGGTTTGCCTATCACATATCTCAAGGCTCCCGCTGGTGGTGGGGCGATTGCATGCCAGTGATCGGAGACTCGTGATTGCAAGTCTTGATGGAAGATTGGTGGGATAGAAGGCAAATATGATATCTAAAGGGGGAAAACTGATTCTCTTGAAGCATGTCCTCTCGGTTATCCCTATTTTTTCTGTTCTACGAGGCTTTTACTGATCGAGGTTCGCTCAAAACTGGTGGCGCTGATGATGCGGTTTTTTTGGTCGCATGGGAAGCAAGCAAGGAAAGGGGTGCACTTGGTGTACTTGGGCAAGATCACAACTGTGAAGAAGGACAACTTGGGGGCAGTGAGATTGGAGGCGATGAACAAAGCACTGGTGGCAAAGTGGGTGGTTTGGTTATGAAGGAGTTTGGAGGATTTGGTATGTCTGCTCATGAGGAGGATTTATAACATTTCTGTCCTTAGTGGCCACACGGATGCATGCCCCCTCGGTGATGTGGCAGGATATCGCTAAGACCCTTCTTGAGATGGTGATAAGGATGCATCCCACCTTGGGAGATGGGGAGGGGTTTAGATTTTGACATGACGATTAGACGGGAGACGTGGCCTTAAAGGAGAGGTTCCCTGGACTCTTTAGCCTGGTTTATGGGAAGGATGCACATGTGTGCAATTTTTGGGAGCATGGTATGTGGGTTTTCAAGTTCCCCTCTAGGCCCTCTGATGGTAGGATAGAGGACCTACTCAGGATGCAGAGGGAGTTAGTATAGGTTTAAGTGCCTGCGGATGGTAAAGTTCATTTCACTTGGGGTGATGGTAGATTCACAGTGAAGAAGGCTTATCGTTTCTTCGTTAACGATAGCGAGCGGGTGCACATGGACATCATGTTGGATGCGAGGATCATATGGAGGAGCAAAGAGCCTAAAAGGGTCAAGGTCTTCTTGTGGCTGTTCGATCTTGGCAAGGTTCTTACGAAGAGCTGTCGGGGATAGCTTCTGGGTGTTGAAGACCACAACCGCGATCGATTGGGATCTGGGGTGGAAGACTTGGACCATTTGTTCTTCTCTTGTGTGCATTCGACACAAGTCTGGAGTAGGGCGAATATTCCGTGGCTTACGATGGCCGATGTGTCTGCCTTTTGAAGTTGCATTAGAGCGGTGTGCGGCAATAGTCAGTCTGATAGTTCATGCCCGTTACATTTTGTGGGCAATTTGGCTGGGTAGAAACGAGACAACATTTTGTGGGAAACCGTTCTCCTGTGAAAAGGTTCTTGGGCATTGTATGGTGATGCGTGAATCCTGGAACCATGTAGCATAGTGCGAATTCTGTATCTTGCATCTTGTATCATAGCGCCCTGTAAGTTTTTCTCTGTTCCAGTGAATAAAAGTGTGGGTCCCAATCTTGGAATGCCACCCTTTCTCTTCTAAAAAAATGCGGAGAATTCAGTCTAGCACGTGAAGGTGCTTTTTACTGGTCTTTGTAATGAACTCCTTTTGAGGGTGGCTCATGTTGAGTCCACATCCATTTCCTTTTTCAAAAAAAATCTTAACAAAACAATTGAACATATAGATTCGTGCAGAAAACCATTCTCCACAAAGGGAAAGAAGGCACAATGACAATAAGTCTAACTCCACACAATCTACTAGGGTTTTCTTTGCACTTTGTTATGTTAAAAAGATTAGAGGGTGTTATTACATAGCCAATAGAATAATGAGATCCTCCCTTGAGATCTAGATATCCAAATACAAGATAACTACGAGGAAAATATCGATATAGAACATACATTTATTTTTTTCTATAAGAAAGGTTGCATATCTTCCACGACAATGAACTGTGAACATATATTTCCATTCCACTGTCCAACATATTGTTGACTTCTCATGAATCAACAGACAGGATGTTCTGAGTTTTTTTTCATCTGAATGAATTGATTAGCTAGGAAAAAGAATTAAGTATTCTTACTTTCTCTTGATTTGTGGATTTGCATTATGCTCGCGGGCTGTTGTTCATTTTTCTCCCTTAATTCCTTTTTAACGTGTGAAGGCCAGAGATCAACATAAAGCCATGGGAGCAATTATTAGAGGAACTGAAAGAAGGGAACAGTAGGATCAAGTGGATGAGTAGGTACCCTTATGCCTACTGGAAGGGGAATCCTGCAGTTGCGACCACAAGAATGGATCTTCTCAAGTGCAACGTCTCTGATATACAGGATTGGAATGCTCGTGTGTTCGCTCAGGCATTTGCTCATGTCCTTCCAAATGATTTATGCTTATGTAATTTTTTTTTACCTTTTTATGCTTCGCCAATTTATGTAGTTTAACTCAAGCTATGTTCTCATGCAGGATTGGGCAAGTGAAACACGACAGGGATTCAAAGAATCAAACTTGGTCAGTCAATGCAATTACAGGTAACTCGTGTGACAACTTCTTGAAATCGTATTTATATGGCTTTCATAAGTTGAGAGTCTTTGCTTATAAGTTGCAGATATAAGATTTATATTGAAGGGTCTGCTTGGTCAGTGAGCGAGAAATACATTCTGGCCTGTGATTCTCTCACCCTCTTGGTCATGCCGAGGTACTATGACTTCTTCACAAGGGGCCTTATTCCCCTGAAGCACTACTGGCCTATAAGACCTGACAAAAAATGTAGTTCTATCCGATTTGCAGTTGATTGGGGAAACCGTCATAACCAAAAGGTGAGAATATTTCCCCTTGCTTTGTTGTTTGTCAAAGCTAGGCCTTGATTGGATTGCATGAATATGACTGTTAAGTACAATGATTATGAGATTGGTAAAGTACAAAACACAGTTATAGATTTCCTTGTCATCATGATTTTGTCTAAAGTACTAAACACAGTTCTCATGTAAAAGAATGTCAATTCGTTAGATTTAATCTTTTAACTTTGAATGCATGTTTCTGCATTGAAGGGTGCCTATCACCTCGAATATTTGGTAATGAATCAAAAATGTCCATACACATCGCTTCTGGTCCTTCCCCCTTTTCCAGAATGCAAACGGTTATCTTATCCTACGATTCCCAACCAGGGATAATCAGTTGAAAACACCTAACCAGGGATAATCAGTTGAAAACAATGTAATAAACATTACAGAATCGATGAATAAATCCAGTTTTATTAGAAATAGGTCCATGTTTAAGGCATAGTACATCATGCATTTCCAATGGTGAAAAGTAGATCTAATTAATTAACACGACAAATTCAATCGTATGATTAGAGAAAATGGTAAAACCTTCTCCCACTATAAGTCAATTCAATCGTATGTGAATCAAGCACATAACATACCACATCCCATAACTCTATCCATTTGGGACATGCAACTCATCGACATCCCGTTTATGGAGTATTGCCCTAGTTTCATCTTCTCAAACTCAAGAGCAAGCCCATCCCTTTACTCATGGGATAACCTGTTGGCCAAGTATCTAGCCGACACCACTTGATTCCTCGTACCCTTTTGGTTTAACTCCTAAAAATAGCCAACCATCACTGAATCAACCTCTCGGAGTCTCGATCGTCTTGATATTTGTTACTCCCAACTAAAATAGAATCTACGAGGTTTACTTATTTGTCTTTCTCGTTCCGAAGCATAGAAGAACCTCATGTTTACATCACCCTCCCTTGGTCAGGTATGTCTAGACTTGTCTCCACTCCACCTTTAAGGCATGGTATATCATGCATTTCCAATGACGAAAAGTAGATATAATTAATTAACATGCCTAATTTAATCATATGATTAAGTAGGAAAAAAATCCTGAATCGATCACATAACATACCACATCCCACAACTCCTGAAAAAGAATGTTGGTAAGCCATTTGGGACATGCAACTCATCGTCATTTAGTTTATAGAGTATTGTCCTAGTTTCATTTGTTCAAACCCATGGGCAAGCCCATATCTTTGCTCATGGGATAGCTTGTTAGCCCAATATCTAGCTACCACCACTTGATTCCTCGTACCCTTTTGGTTATCTCTTAAAAATAGCCAACCATCACCAAACCAACTTCTCGGAGTCTCGATCGCCCTGAAATTTGTTACTCCCAACCAAATAGAATCAACGAGGTTAACTTCATTGTCTTCCTCTATACTAACACTCCGATGCACATTATGTCCATCCAACTCCTAGGTCCATGCTCTAACGTCTTCTGCACTGCCGAGCTTGGAAATCTCATCTTGTGCTTCACTCTTTTGATACTGCTTTAGCCAAATCTCTTTTTTATCGGAGTCAAATTCCTAAGTAGTACCTGGGAATTACTTAAATACCCAGGTTCTACATAATATTTTTTTTTACTCAAAAACTGCAGAGGTGTCGCATGTTGAACATGCGACACCCCTTAAGTTTTTTTTACCCAGGAAATACATATGTGTCGCATTTTGGATATGTGCTATAGATAACGCATATTCAATATGCGATATTGAGCCTAAATAAGGCCCGCGCCCAGCGGCCTTGCCATTTCCCAGCCCTCTCGTTCTCCTGCACCCGTGCCGCCCCCGACGCCCACTTCGCCACCCGCGTCTTGTGATCTCCTCCTCTCTCAAAAATGCCCGTTTTGGTCACTCCTAGCCCCGCGGAACACTCCTTTTCCGTGGTGTCACTGATTGGCACCGTCCTAGCCACCCCCGCGTCTCAACAGGGCTAATCCCTTGTTGCGAACAATTGGACTTGGTAAAACGTTTTCTTTAGTTATTGTTTGTATCATATGCATATTATTTTCATTTCTCGAATGTATGACGTTTACTTGTACGTTGTGTCACGTATTAGGTTAGAATGGAGCAGTTGTATTGTATGTGTCATTTGAGTAGTACACTCATGTGTGGATCGTCAACCAACGTAAGGGGGTTTGTGTTGACTGCTAATATGACGTTCGATGAGATGTTGAACTTGGTTTACCGTAAGTTCAACTTGGATGTTGACAGTCAAAAAATCCGATTATTACATCGCATCCCTCGAGGCCCAGGGGAGGAACCGTCATTTTCATCTATTGTCGATGATGATGATGTGCAGGCAATTCTTGTGTATGCTCGGACCATTGGGAAATCAATGCCTACCGATATTTATGTTGAAGATGTATCTGTGAGCGAAGTCCCCACTGTTATGACTAACAAGGGACCCACAAGCAGCAGTTGTCCGCAGCACGCAACCAAGAAATGTCCCAACCATGGGACGCTACTTTGATACGGATGCGCCTGTAACGCAGCCAAGCACGGTTCAGGATTTGGGCTTGAGTGAGCCGTTGCTGCGAGAGGTTAACCGGATGGATCAGGATTTCATCCCTTGGGGGACCGATGATGACCTGGAAGAAAGTAGCGAAGATGTCGAAGATGATCTGATGGACGAGGAGATCCCAGCTGATGAACAAAGCACACATGCTATTACACCCCGTATACCCTTTTTTGGGGTTAGAGGGTCAAATACTCGTTCAACATATGAAGACGACATTCGAAGCAAGTCTGGACTTGATGGTGTTGCTGACGAAATCCGCAAGGGTAGGACGTTCAAATGTAGGGAGGATTTGGTTTATGCTGTGAAGAAGTTCCACATTCTATCACATTATGACTTCATTGTCATGGAATCCACCAGCTTGATATGGTCGGTTTTTTGTACGCAGAGATCGAATGGTTGTGTGTGGTATTTACGAGGACATTTCAGAAAATTTGATGGACTGTGGATGATCTCCAAGGTTGTTGGGGCACACACTTGTATAAACCCAACAATTAATCAGGATCACCCTCAGTTGGACTACAAATTCATGTACAGATCATTGCTAACTCTTGTTAGGGATGACCCTAATGTTCGTGTATCAAGTTGTAGAGCTCACATCCACGAGATGTACAACTACTGGGTTACAAAGAAAAGGGCTTGGGATGCTCGAAGGAAGGCCATCGGAATCGTATTTGGTGACTGGAAGAAGTCATACGCTGAAATGCCTTTTCTTTTGCATGCAATGAAGGCTTCTATTCCAGGGACTGAAATTGATATTGAATACGGTGACCATCCTGATCCTCGGAAACCTCTCTGCCGTAGATTTGAACGATGCTTTTGGGCATTTGGTCCTTCGATTGAAGCATTCAAATATTGTCGGCCTTTGATTAGTGTTGACGGGTCACATTTGTACGGGAAGTACAAACAAAAACTGCTCATTGCTTGTGGTGTTGACGGGGATAAACATATTGTTCCCCTTGCATTCGGGATCGTCGACGAGGAATCCGCTCCGTCATGGAAGTGGTTTCTTTCGTTGGTACGTGTAAGGGTAATCGGCATGCGAGCTGGACCAATATGTATCATCTCTGACAGTCATTCTGCTATAAAAGCCGCTATGAAAGATGCTGACGTGGATTTATTAGAACCCTTTGCATATTGGCGGTTTTGTACGAGTCACGTCGCGAGCAACTTCAATATCGTCTTTAAAAATGGCTCCATAAAAGCTCTGGTGCAAGCTGCAACATTACAGACGACACCTAGGAAGTTCGCGTACTTCATGAGGAAATTGCAAGAGTGGAATAATGGAGTAGGTAGATTGTTTTCGACTCATGATTGTCGTCGTGAGAAATGGACCTTGGCCTATGACGGTGGGTATAGGTTTGGTCAGATGACTACAAATCTGAGCGAAAGCTACAATGCAGTTCTTAAAGATGCCCGTTGCTTGCCAATCTCTGCGTTAATTGAGAAGACATTTTATAATCGTGTGTCATACTTCATTCAATATGCTGAAGAAGCAAGCGCAACCATTGCTGCTGGTCGAAAATTCACGCATTACGCATCCACAGAGTTGACCCGTTGGACTGCAGCTGCGAATGAGCGCACAGTAACTCAGGTACAAGTACAACCAGAAATATTATTCGAGGTGTCTACCAGGGCTCGACGGATGTCTACTGGTATTCGCAGGCGCAAACAGTACACGGTAAATTTGCTACAAAAGAAATGCACTTGCAATAAGTGGCAAATATTTCGTATCCCATGTTACCACGCCATTGCAGTCATTTCAAAGCGTCGGGTTGAAGTGGATTCCTATGTTGGAGAGTGGTACACCTGGGAGAACCAGTTGAAGGTTTATGGAGGGCAATTTTTTCCCATCGGTGATCGTGAAACATGGGCTCCCTTCGAATATCCTGAGTTACGTCCGGACCCAAAGCGTAAACGCGGTAAAGGTCGTCCACGTACAACAAGAATACATAATGAAATGGATGTTAGAGATGTGATTCGGCAAAATACTTGTTCCTTTTGTGGGATATTGGGTCACACACACCGTGGTTGTCCCAACAAAACCGCAAGGGATTCTCAAGCATCCACATCAAATGCGCCGACGACGACCAGGAATAAGAATAAATGTGGAAATTGTAGTGGCATAGGTCACAACCGACGTAAATGTCCAAGTTCGAGTAAGTGTGCTTCCCTCCTATATTATTAATTTTCATTGTATGTGGTAGTTGTGGTAAATACTTGTTGCTTTTGTCGGATATTGTTGTTTTTTACATTGTATTGTCTAACATTGAATATTGTAATTTTCAGATGGATCCCGACCCAATTGATCCTTCAGTTTTGCACCTTCAGGAGCGACATCGTTCACGTCGAGTTTGGGCTGGCGATGTAAGTAATTTTAATTTCTTCCTTCCTTCAATTTTTTTTCCTAACAATTTTCTTGTAGGAATCTTCGTGGTTGCGTTGCCGACGACGAGAGACCCATGTACGTCGGATCCCTTTGGATGATCGGCTACTGCCTTACGTAGTCGAAGCATGATTTGGATGCATTTCAGAGCTCGAGTTCATTACCCTGGATTGGCATTTGGTGACAGCGTTAGTTGAACGGTGGAGACCCGAGACGCACACCTTCCACATGCCTAGTGGGGAGATTACCATCACCTTGCAGGATGTTGCATTCATCATGGGGCTGCGAATTGATGGGCCTGCGGTTACTGGGGAGACAACACCTGGAGCGACATGGGCAGATACATGCGAGGAATTGTTGGGCGTTAGGCCACTGCCCGCAGACATCGTTGGCAGCAGGGTGTCAGCAAGCTGGCTGTCCACCAATTTTGCAGAGTTGCCAGAAGATGCAGACGAGCTGGTAGTACAGAGACACGCTCGAGCCTACATTTTGCAGTTGCTTGGTGGAGTCCTATTCACGGACAAGTCAGGCTCGTTGGTATCACTTATCGCTCTACCACATCTGCATGATTTCGAGTACTCTGGGACACTTAGCTGGGGATCCGCAGTACTTGCATATCTATACAGACATCTGTGTTTAGCAGCAGATATGGCAACCGAAGAGATTGGAGGCTCGGTCATACTCCTTCAGCTATGGGCATGGGAGCATTTCCCCCACATTGTGCCAGTTGTGAGGGACGACAGAGAATGGTACGGGCGCCCGTTAGGAGTCCGCTGGGCAACGGTGTTTGCCCATCGTAGACAGCCTACACACGTGGTTAGACCTTACAGGGACGCTTTTGACATGCAATCACCAGAGCAGGTAATTTTACATTCACAAATTTTTCCTATATCTACAAAAAAAATACTAATCGTAATACAATTTTCGCATTCAGGTATTTTGGACTCCATATACTGATGAGATCCGCGCTCATCTCCCAGCCAACTCTCTTTAAGGAGAACGCATTTGGAGAGCGGAAGTGCCGTTGATATACTTCCACATTGTGGAGTATTACTACCCACATCGTTTCATGAGACAATTTGGGGGTCTTCAAGATATTCCAAGGCGTTGCTCCACCTTTCAAGAACTCCATGCAATCGATTTGAGGGGGAAAGTGCATGTAGATTGGAGGGCAAAACACAACTTGCATATTGCCCGCTGGGATGAGCGGGAAGTTAGAATTGTTCGCATCGATCGGTCCAGAGGGATATTCGCGATGCCCGCATACGAGCAATGGTATCGGACCATAACTCGAAGATTTGTCGGACGCTTAGGTGCAACTCTGGCAAGCAACGTAAGTGCTCGAAATAGAAGTTTGTGGTAAATTAATTAAGAAAATTGCTACAAATTTACATCTACGTTTTTTCCTTGGATGCAGCTCGCTTTGTGGAGCCGTGTGTACGACATTGGACACAAGGAATGCCGTGAGATTGCGGCACAAGCGAAGGCGGAAATGACGGAGTGGCTGTCATTACAATTTGCAGATGCGGTCACGTTACATGACGAGCGTGCTGATGTGGCTAGGGAGGAGGCAAGGCGAGGAAGGGCAAGAGGACGAGGAAGAGGAAGAGGTCGAGGTAGGGCGCGTGAACAAGTGGCGGAACCCATGGACTATGAAGAAGCCGCTGCGGAAGATGATAACCTTGCGCAAGGAGACTTCTTCACACCTGCCACCGAGCGACCACGGGAGGACTTGCCAACGCCTCAGGCACCGTTGAGGCATGGATTGGACACCAGCCAGACACGACCAACTTACTGCACACTAACGCCGCCGTCGATGCCAACCTTCGAGGAAGATGTCCCAGGACCCTCTCAAATCCACATGATAGACGAGGCGAACTGCCTGTTACCGTTCCATCCTCATGATTCTACGATTACATACCAGCGGAGGAAAAAGCGTTGACTTGTAATCATTGTAATTTTTAATATGACGCAAAAATGTAATGTATATTCGTGAACAAGTCTATTTATATTAAATGTTTGGAATGTCTTTTTGGATCATACATCTTTGAATGCGTGAATGCGACGTCTATACATCTTTGAATGCGTGAATGCGATGTCTGTCTATTTACATTAGAAACATGCAATTGGCATGCTTTTTCAAGGGTTTTTAGAAACATGAAATTCCCTAGCCCAGTCCTGGCCGGTCATTTTCGAGGGAAAATCACTGGAAAGATGTCGCATATTCAAAATGCGTTATCTGTACTGTCTACGGGCTATCAGAACATTGGTCGAGACCAATCCTTTTCGAGGGAAATTCCCTGGAAAGATGTCGCATATTCAATATGCGTTACCTGTACTCGGACTCATTTTTTAGGGAAATTCCCTGCCCCCTGGAAGGATGTCGCATATTCAACATGCGTTATCTGCCCAGAACATTTCGAGACCAGTCATTTTCGAGGGAAATTCCCTGGAAATATGTCGCATATTGAATATGCGTTATCTATAGCGCATATCCAAAATGCGTCACATATGTATTTCCTGGGTAAAAAAAAACTTAAGGGGTGTTGCATGTTCAACATGCGACACCTCTGTAGTTTTTGAGTAAAAAAAACATTATGTAGAACCTGGGTATTTAAGTAATTCCCAGGTACTACTTTGGAATTTGACTCTTTTTATCGACAATTTCTTCCTATGGGATATCGGCTTTAACGCTGTCAATGTTGTTACCGATCCCTCCACCTGACTGCTGCTTTAACATTCCACAATCAAGCTCTAAACCCCTCCTCCAAAAGTTTGGATCCCTCAAATATGAAACAAGACAACAAATGGATACTCTCCTTTGAATCCCATATAAGTGGCATGTGATCTAACAAAGATCAAGGCAAAACTTTCATCGATGGTAGATAAAACATCCTCAACATCTTAATATACACCGCGAAATGTATCAGACATGATATAGAACTCGAATTCCACCATATATATATATACGCAATTACATGCATCAGAAACCTCCGCTTGCAGCTTCTTAGTTATCTTTGAAAACTTCATAGAACGAAGGTATTGTTCCCTCGGGAACCTTGGACAATCACACCAGATCAAAGTGACAATAAAGCTGGCACCCAATAGGTTCAAAAATGCGGTATACATATGCGTTCAAATGGGAGATCGCATAATGAATAAGCAGTAAATGTGGGATATTTAGTTATCACAACAATATATATGAATTTATGTCACGTAAATAACAAATGACATCAATTAATATATAATCTATGTATAACAATAATAAAACCTTTTCCCACATTAAGTGGTGTCGGCTACATGGATTCTTTGCTTCCATTCAGATCTATTTATAAGTCATTCTTAGGCTTAAATCCAAATAATTAAGATTCCTTCGGATAGTCTCATTCCAACACTTCTTAGGCCTTCCTCACCGTCTCTTAGCTGACTTAACATCCCAAATCTCACATCTTCTGACTAGTGCATCAGAGGACCTCCTTTGCAAATGGCCAAACATCTTAAACCAGTTTCTCTCATCTTATCCCCTGTCGAGCTACACCAACTTTCCTTCTGATCATATCATTCCAAATATGATCTTTTCATGTATAACCACACATCCACCTTAGCATTTTCGTTTATGTTACTGTAGGTCTCTGCACATGTCTATAATTCACATGCCAACTTCCCTGGTATCCAATGCTGGACGATTAATAGAGCTAGTCTCAAACATGCTTTGTAATATTTTTCTTCGATTTTTAAAGGAATTTTCTTATCACATAGAATAGTTTGAGGCTCCTCTCTACTTTGGCCAATATGCATTTATTCTATGAGTAACATCTCCAATTTCCCCATTGTGTTGCAATATAGATCCCAAGTATCTAAAAGAATCATTATTCAGAATGTTACCATCCCTAATCTTCACCTCGTTTCCTCCACTACTGCTTCCATCAAATGTGCACTCAAGATATTTAGTTTTAGACCTACTTCTACGATATCCTTTAGTCTCTAAGGCATGTCTCCAAACCTCAAGCTTCTCATTTACTCAATCTCCAATCTCATCATCATCAGCAAACAACATATATCAAGGTATCTCATCCTAAATGTATAAAAGTATAAGGGTTTTTATCAGTTCAGTTGTGCCCCTCTGAGATATTGCAATTTCAGTTATGCCCCTCTTTTAAGAATATTAGTTGTACCCCTGACTTCTTGCTATTCTATCACTTGTACCCCTCGAGTTAGTTGCTGTCCATTCCCAATGCAAACAGACATTAACTTTAGGGACATATCAGGAATTAAATTAAAGAAAAGGCTAAAAAAGTCAACTTAATGGAAACTTGTCTTCTTCCTCCCTCTTCTCATCCTCCTCTCGAGCCTTCAACTCCTCCATCCTCTGCGATCCTAACACCATCGCCATGGTCGTCAAGGAGAACCATCCTCTGGTCTTTAGCTACGAGGTCGAATTCATAGAGAGCGACATCAAGTGGCCGACGCGGTGGGATGCGTATCTCAGGTTGGCGGGCGCCAAGGTCCACTGGTTCTCCATCCTCAATTCCCTGCTTGTCGTCACTTTCCTCACCAGAATTATCTTCGTGACCTTCCTCTGCATGGTTAGGAGGGTCATTATGCGCTACGAGGAGCTCGAAAAGGAGATGCTGTCGCAAATGAACTTAGGAGCTCTCTGGGTGGAAGCTCGCAGTCGATGATGTCTTTCGTGTGCTTGTGCACCCCGTCTTGCACTACATTGGCAATTGGCGATGGCGTGGAGATACTCGGGATGATGCTGACGGAGCTGTCTACCTTGGGTATCGTGAAGAGCAAACCTCCGCAACTGCTTCTTAAACAGTTGTTCAGGAGGAGAAGGAGGATGGGTTGGAGGAGATGCGGTCTTTTCTTCCCCAATCCCCTCTTAACTACACCATGGTTTGATTAAACCATGATTAAGTTCAACTTTCAAAGTAACGGAGGGGCATAAGTGAAAGAACGGTAAGAAGTTGGGGCTACCATTGATATTCTCAAAAAGGGAGGGGTATAACTGAAATTGCAATATCTCGGAGGGACACAACTGATAAAAACCCAATGTATAAATATTGAGATAAATATATATCTTGGTCTATTTTATGTTTTACGTTTCTCTTTGTACTTATCATGCAATTAACCCAAGGGCTTTTCTCCTATATATGAGAGCCCTCGGTCTATTCTAAAAGCATGTTCGTATTTTCTCCCAACATGGTATCAGAGCAACGGTCCTAGACCGGGGTTCCCATATCCCACCTAAACCCTAACCTACACACCACCCTCCCCTCGCCCCATGCCGCCATTAGAGCTCACCTCGCACTGTCGCAGGGGCACCAGAGCCCACCCCGCACCACAAGGTTCCCTCCCTGCGCTACTTGGCATCCTCTGAGCGCCGTCAGGTGCTCTCCCCAGCGTTGCCAGGCGCACGCCGAAGCCGCCAGACGTACTCCTGCGTCGCCTTAGCGCGTCCAGCGCCCCGCTGGAAGGTGCTGCCGCCGGCCTCTGCGTGATCTACAAGGGCCTCGTCTGATTCCTCTCGTGAGTCTGCGACACTAGACCTCGCACAAAGGCTTAGTGATGGTTGTATGAGTCTACAGATACAACTGATCCCTACTATGGTTTTGTAGACGATCTTTTATCCTCGTGTTTTAATTCTCAGTTGTTCCACGTCTTGGCTTCTTGGTACAATGTCGGAGAACAAGGGTGATGTTTTCTCCTCTTCTGGTGCATTCAAAGGCGTTGCACCTATTATGAAGATGGACGGGACCAACTACGAGTTATGGTCCATGCAGTTTCGTACCCTAATGCAGTGCCACAATAAGGAGCATATTATGACTGATTCAGAGCCGACAGACAAGACTGGGGTAAATGTATCATGGAAGCAAGATGATGCCTCTGCTCGTATCTGGCTATCTGGTACACTTATCACAGATATTTCTAATGATATTGTTAACCATCCAACTGCAATGGCTATGTGGGAGATATTGACAGATTCATACGGGCAAGCAAAGAATGAAAGCAAGATTCTACAACTGCAGTTCGACATTTTCTCGACCAAATAAAATGGTCGCCTGCTCCACGTACACTTCGCCCATCTGAGAGGCATGTTTGAGCGACTGCACAGCTTCATGCCGATTACCACTAGCACTGAACAACAACAGTCATATCAGAATGCCACCATGACAGGAGTCTTCTTATCCTCTCTTGACTCAGAGTATGATGCCGCTCGTACTCAACTTCTGACTGGAGAGACGATACCGCCAATGGAGGAGGTCTACAAATGATTGGGCAGGATCACTACCACAAACACTACTATGGTCCAATCGACTCCCTCTGCTATGGTAGCTACTCGTGGTAGAGGAGGGTCGTCTCAGTTTCATGGCCGTGGGCTTCGAGGTCAAGGAGGCGGTCGCCAACGTGGTCCTTGTTCCCATTGCCATCGTCTTGGTCACTTTGAGGAGACATGCTTTCAGAAGCACATATATTCAACGTCTGTACGTCTTGCTGAGAAGACTGAGCATTCTAGTATGCCTACTCCGGATCCACGCTTCAATGATATTGTATCCAGACTCGGAGACATGATGACCACTCCTATGACTACGACTCCAGGTGCCACATATGCTGCAACCACGACCAGAGCATCGTCTAGTTCATCAGGTACTCATTCTGTGTTTACAAGTAGTAGCAGTTCAAGATTTAACTGACTGGATTATGGATTTCGGAGTGTCACATCATATGTGTGGAGATCGGATGCAGTTCAATACATACCAATCTATCTCACATGGCAGGTCTGTGGTTAATTGCCAATGGAGTTCGTCTACCCATTGTCGGTCAGGGGGAGATTGTTCTAGCCCCCTCCATGCATCTTCAGAATGTCTTATATGCTCCAGATTTCCAGATGAATCTTTTGTCCATTAGTCAAATAACAAAATATTTACATTACTGTGCCATCTTTGATCCCTCTTCTTTTGTGATCAGGACATACTAACTAGCAGGGTGATTGGTTATGTCCATGAGCAGCGGGGTTTGTATAAGCTTTCCATACCACCTTGTGCGGGCATTGCTGCTCTACCTTCATGATCGATTTCTCCCTTCATATGGCATCTTCGATTTGGTTATCTTCCACTACAGAAGATGTGTCATGTGCTACCGCAGATATCTCCTCGTACTGCACTGGATTGTGAAGCCTGTCAACTTGGGAAACACCATCGCTCCTCTTTTCCGAGTCGTCCGAGTTGTCACAATAGTCAGTCCTTTGAGTTGTTCCGTTTTGATATTTGGGGTCCAAGTCGTGTCCCTGATCATCAGGGACATCGTTTTTATATGGTTGCTGTGGATGATTTTTCTAGATTATTTTGAGTTTTCCTGTTAAAACACAAGTCTGAAGCTGGTGCAATCATTCAAACCTTTCTCATTGATGTTAAAAATATTTTCTCTGCTAATATAAAGTTCATACGTACAAACAAAGCTTTGGAATTTTCCACATTACACTTATCTGAATTGCTCAGGTCCCTTGGTATAGTTCATCAAACTTTTTGCAATTACACTTCTCAGCAGAACGGTGTTGCTGAACGTAAACATCGTCACCTTCTTGATGTCACAAGAACATTATTGATTCAGAGTCGTACCCCTCATTCTTTATGGGGGGACGTTGTTTTCACAGCCTGTTACTTGGTAAATCGCATGCCATCAACTATTCTTGGGGAGAAGGTTCCCTTCTTGATTGCGTTTCCTGAGAAGTAACTTTTCTCGCTCACTCCCATAGTTTTTGGATTTGTGGTTTTTGTCCGTAATTTCACTCCTGGTCGTGACAAGCTCTCGCTAAAGCTGTCAAATGCGTTTTTGTTGGTTATTCTCGTACCCAAAATGGGTATAGCTAATTTGATCCTGTTGGACGGAAAAATTATGTGAGCGCTAATGTTGCTTTCTTGGAGTCAGTTATGTATTTCTCTCGTACAGGCATGGCCTCAAATTTCAGCGAAATTCGGTTGAATTTCTATCGAATATCGATATCCAGTCGAAATCGAAATTTGACCGAAATGACCGAAGTGACCGAAATATGGGGGTCTTAGTACAAAAAATGATCGAGATGATTGAAATTTCGGTCGAAATTCCACCGAAATTCCATCAAAATTCTGTTTTGGTCGGAACCGAAATGGTGACCGAAACTGACATTTAAGGCCTTGCGTACAGGTGACAGGTTTTCAAATGCTACTACTGGAGAGGATGTTGTTCCTCCGCCTCCGTCTGCTCCACCATATGAGCCACATGCTGCTCTTCCACCTCTACCACCTTCACCACCCCCACCACCTCCATTTCCATCTACCAAGTCACAATTATTAACTCGTTGTTTACACTTGCAGGTCTTCTACTCGCCCCTTTGCTCATGCGCCGTCCACATCATCCACCATGCCTCAGGTATGTCATGAACACGCTGTTTCTACTGATGGCACTGGAGTTTTACCTGATACACATGATGAGTTGATTCTAGCAGATAGTGAGGTTGATGATCTACAAATTCCTATTGCACTAAGGAAGCCTCGTCGCCAATGCGCCACGTATCCTCTTGCTGCACATGTTTCTTTGAATCATCTTTTAGAAGAGTACATGAAGTTTGTAGTGGGGCTATCTGCTGTTACTATCCCACGTACATATCAGGAGGCACTACAGGACAGTAGGTGAGGCCTTGCAATGGAAGAGGAAATGGCATCCTTGAGGTCACGTGGTACATGGAGCATTGTATATGCTCCAAAAGGTACCTATGTTGTAAGCTGCAAATGGATCTTTACAGTTAAGCAAAGGGCAAATGGCAGTGTGGACCGCTACAATGCAAGACTTGTGGCACGTGGGTTCACCCAAACCTATGGGGCGGATTACCAGGATACTTTTTCGCCCGTGGCTAGACATTCGACACTGCACATTCTTCTTTCCATTGCTGTTTCAAGGGACCGGCCATTGTACCAACTTGATGTGAAGAATGCCTTTCTATACGGGGACCTTCAGGGGGAAGTTTACATGCAGCAACCACCAAGGTTTGCTACTGAGGGGGAGTCCCAGAAGGTGTGCATGCTCCACAAGGCAATATATCGCTTGAAGCGAAGTCCGAGAGCTTGGTACCAGAAGCTATCGGAGTTGATAGAACACCAAGGGTATGTTTGGTTGGTGGGTTGGGTTGGGTTGGGGTAAACCTGTGAATAGTAAACTGGGAGGAGGGTTGGGAGGGTTGTAATAGTAGGTGTTTGGTTTGGAATGGGTTGGGTTGGAGATAAATGTGACTTGATGTGATGTATTGATATGATGTATAGTTAGATTTCATGATTGAGGGTTATAATTGTTTTTCTTATTGGAATAAATATAATAAAGGAAATTTCATATGTAAACAAGTATGGAGAACACGTTTTTTTACACAAATTCGTTGTTTTGGAAAAAATCGTCTATGTCATATGCAGTTCAATGTTTTTGGAGTAATGTTCATTTCGTTCTCGGATGTAAACGAATGCATGATTCCTTTCATTTAAACAACATAAAAGTTCCGTCTTATCCCGACGAACGATTATAAACAGTTTTATGTAGCAACAAGAAATTCATTACAACTACGAGCATCCCTGGAAATGGCACTACGCCGGCACAAGCGAGCAAGATCGCATCCCCTACTTCCGCAAATGGGTTGTAGGTAGGGAGCGACATCCCTGGAAATGGTATACGAAATGGTATAAAACAAGGACTTTCATTTACTAACGTTATTAGAATTAACGTTATTAAATTTGCTTATGGCAAAAAAAACACATGTTTAAGAAAATTATAATTGTCTAATTGCAAGGTTATCGCAACATCCCCCCCTGCAAGGGGTTAACTTTATGGCCGCATCACCCCTGCAAGCGTTAGAAAATGACTGTAATTGTGTATGGCCACATCCCCCTCCTAGTGAATAAGACCATGGCCACAACCCCCTGCATGCGTAATTGTAAACAAAAACAAAATGATTGTAATTGTCTATGGCCACATCCCCCTGCAAGAGCAAATTTTATTGGCCAAATTCCCCCCTGCAAGCATAATTCCTAGCACAGTGAAGAAGATTTTAAAACTGCATGGCCACCTGCACGAAGAGAAAATGCATACAAGCAGACCCCATGCACCTGCGTTGAAACCACGCATGGGACCTAAAAAAAACCTGCAACCGTTACGTTAGAAATTAATCGTAGCAGTCGGAGTAGCAGTCAAAGTAGCGGCATGTTCGACTTATTACAAATTACGTCAACATAAAATGGTTTGTAGCCGAATGGGTTGGGGTGCTGAAGAGGTAGTCGGAGTTCATGCAGAGTAGTCAATGGGAGATGGTCATTTCTATCCATTCGTTCAACTTCGCGGCGTCCCCTCGAACGAGGAGGTATAAGTTCCTCCCGTTTTGCGTAGCCAAGCTGTCTGCAATCTTCACTCGTTGTGCAACTGTCAGGTCAGGTCGTAGTGCACATATTTCAGTGCAGGCCGCATGTGCAACATCATCAGGACTAGTCCTGGTATCAGTAGTATTCTTCGACAATTTCATCAAAAAATTCTGAAGTACCTCCTGCCCTACTTGGGCCCTGGAGCCCCCACTCCTTGACTTCTTTGTGTTGCTTCCACCGACTCGTGAAGTTCTCTTCCTTGACAAAGGAGTGGGGGTCAACTCCTCGCTGTCGTAGGCGTCGTCCTCGGGCTCTGGCATACACTCGTCTAGTTCCTCGTCAAAATTAAGCTCTCGGAGGCTTGAGGGAGGGCGTGACGAGGACGCTCCCACCGTCGGATGGTCAAAACCTGGACGAGAGGTGGTTGCATGCACCCCGGTGGCCACGTCTTTACAGAGAAACCTCTATATGTCACCAAAGTGCAAGAACGGCTTGTTGCGATATTTGCGGTATCTATCTGCAAGCTATATTACAATAATTAAAAATATGTGTTGTAATTAAAGAAATTATTGGTTAGGCATGTCGCATAAAGTACCTCAAACCAGGCTAAGTCGGATGGAGGAATAGGTCTGTAAACAACATCCCATCCCCATCCCGATTTGTTGCGTAGGTATGTGTACGCTGCGTAGTCCCTTTTCAAGTTTTCCCATCTGCAAAATAGTTGAGCCTTCGTGTAATTCAGACAACTTATGTCGTTGAACCGGTCTACAATCATCCGCCAGCCGGGCACCGTGAACGTGCTACCCGCCCATGACGACTCGAACTCTAGTAGAGTGTCTACGAAAATCCTGTCCAACCCAGGATTCCAATGCGCAGTCTCGAAGCCACTGCGTCTGCGCACTGGGCACTGCTCGACTTGGGTGCCATCGTGTTTTTTTTAAGGCAGAAATTAGTAATAACGACAATGCGTGAAAAAGGAACGTTAACATTTTCTCTCCCAATATCGTAGGCGAAGATGAAAATTTGTGTGTACATGAATACTTGAAACAGTGGACGACGATCAGGTCCCCAGCTCCGCCGACCCCAGCTCAGCCCCCTCAACTCCATCATCCCAGCCCCCAGCCCCCCCCCCTGTTGCAAAACACATCAAGGCCGATCTGTGAATTCATGTCAAATATTATGAAAACACAACGCAAGAATGGAGCTTCATTACACCTCATGATCGAACAACAACGAAGTACAAAAATGATAAAGATGGCAAAATTAGTGAAAATAGAACTGCTGATCGAATGTTGGCGCATAAGTACACCTTACTTTCCAATCTTGACGCATAAGTACACCTTAATTTGACGGAAAAAATTACATGTTGACGCATGATCGGAGATGAGGTGTATATTCACCTGGTAATGCCTAATCCTGAGGTGTATATTCAAATGTGAATATACATCATGATCAAACAAGGACGAACTACCCGTTAGGTGCTTATGCGTCAACATTCGAAAAGAAGGAATTGTCTTGTACAAGAAGGAAAAGATTGGAAAAGGCATACACATGCCATGTCAAAAATAATATCAATAGGCGAAGAAATGTCAATATTTATAATGAATGAATATACGCCAATAATTTCTTCACCATGAATAACAACATGTAAACTCAACATTTTGGTATATCGGATTAACGACGTGAAGATGAATAATCAAAACCAACATCCCAGAACCCACATCCCAGATCCCAGATCCCAGATCGTAGATGGAAAAACGACACAAAACCCGCATAACCCAGATCCCAGACCATGAAAAACGACCGTCTTTTTCACAACACAAAACCCACATCCCACCACCCAGATGGAGAAGATCGGGTATATTATACCCAGGAGAACATATACCCACATCATCGAGACGCAAAGATAATCCACACGCAGAGATGAAACGACCTCTGTTCATATACGCAGGAGTACATCATCAATGTGTCGAGTCAAATACCTTTCAACAGCTTGGGCGATGGTCCTCGCGAAGGCGATGGTCTCCTCCTCTCCGAGCTTGTACCCGACGCGTGTGATTTCGAAGACCACCACCAAGAAGGTGGCGCAGTACTTGTAGGCGAGGAGCTCGTCCTCGTCCTTCCTCCTCCTTCCACCCCTCAAAGGTCTAGGGGACACGGTCGGGGCTTTGGACTCGCAGGAGTCGGCCTTGTGGACGTTGGCTTGCATCCTTCCCCTATTGCTTGTTGGAGGAACCAAGCTCCCATCTCGTGTAGTCAAGTAGGGGTCGGTAGACGATGTCGGGGCAGAGCAGGACCGCCTTCTGTGGGAGGAAGAGGACATGAGGTTGGGGACGAAATCATCGGGAGCCTCGCCCGCAGCTGTGGGCGCGCGCGACGAGGAGGACGGATGGGACATGTCCTGTCTTCTTGACATGTGATCGGGGAAGACACTTTTGAGAAGGGCATCCCACGCAGCGCGCCTCCCAACCCGTTCGGCCAATCTTCCAAGCGCGATTTGCAAGGGTCTGACCCGGTCTGACCCGGGTCACCCTTGCTACCAAACGTACCCCAAGGGTTTGTGCGGTCTGCCACAAACCACTCACTCTTTGTTCAGATGACACAGAGCACTGTTGCTATTCTTGTTTACGTGGATGATATTGTTGTCACAGGGGATGATAATCAAGGCATTCAAACTACCAAGGAGTTCCAAGGTCAACAGTTTGTGACTAAGGACCTTGGCACTCTTCGATATTTCCTTGGATTGGAGTTCGCCAGGAACCAACGTGGTCTGGTATTGACGCAGAGGAAGTTTGTGATGGATCTCCTTTCTGAGACAGGTATGGTAGGATGCGAGTCTACTACTACCCCTATGGATCCAAGCATGAGGTTATATGATGATGGCATTGAGGAAGTAGAAAGCATGAGATATAAAGAGCTGGTTGTGAAGCTTTTATATGCCACTATCACTAGGCCAGATATAATGTTTGCAGTAAGCAAAGTTAGCCAGTTCATGGAGCAGCTCAGAAAGGTGCATATGGATGCTGTTTATATGATATTGAGATATTTAAAGAACTCACATGGCTCAGGTCTTATATTCAATAGAGATACATCTCTTATGGTGACAACTTGTGCAGATGCTAATTATGCAGGTTGTCCCAGAGATAGAAAGTCTACTTCGGGCTTTGCTGTGTTCGTCGGGAGCTCACTTGTTTCATGGAAAAGCAAGAAGCAGACAATGGTGTCCAGATCAAGTGCAGAGTCTGAATACAGGGCCATGGCACAAGGAAGTGCAGAGATGATGTGGGTTAGATTGGTATTGAATGACCTTACTATTGAGTTCCTCTTCCTATGCAACTCTTATGTGATAATCAAGATGCACTATTTATTTCCAATAATCCCGCGTTTCATGAAAGGACGAAGCATATAGAGGTGGATTGCCACTACATCAGAGATCAGATCCAAAAAGGTCCCATATCTACGGTCCATGTTTCTACAGGAGATCAGACGACTGACATCTTCACCAAGGCCTTAGCTAGAGGTCCATTTCAAAGATGTTGCTCCTAGCTGAGCATGATAGATGTATATGCTCCATCTTGAGGGGGAGTGTTGAGATAAATATATCTCGTGGTCTATTTTATGCTTTACGTGTCTCTTTGTACTTATCATGTAATTATCCCAAGGGCTTTTCTCCTATATAAGAGAGCCCTCGGTCTATTCTAAAAGCATGCTCTCATTGTCTCCCAATAATAAATGTTCAACCTGATAGAATACCATCCATAACCGATGCGATCCGATTATGATGATGGGCACATAACAACGCATGATCGGGCACATATGCGTTATATGCGTATAACATATGCGTAAGTATTGGAGTATATTTTGTTATACGGACTTTAGTTCACAGTATGGGGGTGTAGTTGTAGTTATTTCAATAACCCTAACCTCTTTTTTTACAAGGAATATCAACTCAATGAGAAATACAAGTTCATTTTTCCCATTTTCGATAAATTGCAACTTGGTGTTAGAGCCTTAAGAGGCGCTCCCTCTTGGGTTGAGTAACGTAATTCCAACCGTCAATACCTACCACCATCACCTACCACCTCACCAGCGCTTACACGATCGCCTCGAGCATCAACCACCACTGCTACCATCACCTCTAACACCTCCATTTCTATCAACTTTTCCTCTAGCATCATCTCCAGTGCCTCTACCATCATATTCAATGCCTCCATCGCCTATCATCGCCTCCATGGCTATCTACTTGCCAACATCACCTGCCAGTCACCATACCTCACTATTGTCTACCAACCACCATACCACCGCTACCAGTAGCACCTATCCCTATACTCACATCGCTACGACCATACTATACCATCGCCAACACCTACCACCACACCATACGAGCCAACAATCCCCACCAACAACATCCACCATTGTTGTTACCACCCGCTGCTGTCAACCACTGCCTCCACCGCTGCTACCATTTTCCTGAAATGTTGCTGCCAGCAACCTCCACCTATGTCACCAGTTGTCAGTTTGCACATCCTTTCTTCATCTTGAGAAATGTTGTAGTTATTCTTTATTGATTGTGATTGATATTTGAAGGGATCATTATGACTTAGACTACATGATATGATTTTCCATTTCTATTATGGTCTATTCATGTTGCTTCTGCTATGACTGTGCGGTTGGTCCTAATATACATTGTGAATTATGTCTGAAGTAGTAGATTCATCTACCACGAAGGGGAAATGAAGAATCCTTGTTTGGTTCCATTGCCAAGTTGGATAGTGTAATTATGTGTTGTGGTCGTAGTCTCTCTTCTTTTCGAACGAAAAAAGAGGAGACCACCAGTTGGTGGATGCCCTGTGGTCCCAGTCTCTTCTAAATGTAATAGGACATGACAAGGAGTCATGAATGTAATAGAGTGCCTCTATAATCTTCTGAGTAATAAGCACATGATCTTCCTCATCCTTGATGCATCTCACTTGAGGAAGGCTATTGGTCTTTCTTTCTCTTGCTTTAGCTAACTTGAATATATCCTTCTGGTCCTCCTTAGAGTCGAGATTTTTGTACAAAACTTCATAAGATTTTGACTTAGCTTCGCTTACAACCTTCTTTGCATTCTTCTTTGCTATTTTGTAGTTTGTGATAGTTTCATCCGTTCTATCCTTAGACATAGCTTTAAAGCATGCTCTTTTAATTTTGAGCTTCTCTTGTACCCCTCCACTCCACCACGAAGCCTCCTTTTGGCCTAGAGCTCCTCCCTTTGACTCGCGTATCATCTCTTTGGTTACCCTTCGAATACAAGGTATCATTGCCTCCGGCATCTCGTTCGCACTTTCGTTACAATTCGAAGGTAAGACTTCTAAAATCTTCTCCCTGAAGCTTGATTGCTTCAATTGAAGATTCCACCATCTAGTTCTCGTGATCTTGGAAACCCTCATTTTCTTTACCAACCCTTTTATTTACACATCCATGACTAACACGCGATGTTGGGTGGTCAAAACTCTCTCATGGGATTACTTTGCAGTCTTTGCAACACAATCGATCTCTTCTCAATGCAAAGTAATTTATATATGTTCTAGTCGAGCTACTCTTATAAGTAATTAAATGCTCCTCCCTCTTCTTGAAGAGAGTGCTTTTTATAAAAAGTTCATAAGCATTACAAAATCCATAATGACTTTTCCCTCTTCATTTCTATCCACGAAGCCATGTCCATGAACACTAGCATACCCAGAAGCATCCATTCCCGCATGTCCATTAAGATCTCCAACTAGGCAAATCCTCTCTCTTTGTGGTATTCCTTGCATAATTTTTATACAAATCCTCCCAAAAGCTTTGTTTAATCCTTTCATCTAAACCAATTTACAATGCGTAAATTGAGACAATATTTGGAATTTCTTCTTCGAGCATCACTTTTAGCAAATTATTCCGATCCCCGAATCTTTACACCTCAACCACACAATCCTTCAAATCCTTATGAATGACCACTCCAACACCATTTCTACCCTTGTATTTACTTGAATACCAAAGTTAAAGCATGTTGTGCTTTTCTCGATCTTCCTTGCTTTCCCTCCAATCCATTTTGTCTTTTGGAGACATAATATCTGAATCTTCCTTCTTTCCATCGTAAGTACTATCTCCATCGTGTACTTCTTTTGGACCAACTTCTTTACTCGCATGCATCCATCATGCGAGAACCCTTGTAAAATTTAAGACTGCATCTGAACGGTGATGCAATAGAACTAGCTTATTTACTCGCATGCATTCTTCTTGCGAGAATCCTTGCAAATTTTGAACTACATCAGGGTAGCGATGTAGTAGCCCTTGCCAACTTCTCATTACATTCAGATGATGCAATGCGTCACTAGTAGGAAATGCCCCAACGTAATCTGAATGTTTGCTTAAATCTATGTGAAAAGATCCGAACTGTTTTGAAACAAGAATTTGTCACTCTTGCGCTGGCTGTTGGCTACCTAGTGCTCAACCCTCCTCAATTTACCCGGGCTTGGGATTGTTCATGGCTGAGTTTGTTTTATTAAATTGATAGTGGCTTTTAAAATCTCGAGAAAGACCCGCAACACTAGTCTCTTTTGAAGGGTCCCCTGTATATATACATGCAAGCATGTTGCTGAGGAGGATATTCAAGATTCCCAAGATCATTCTGATCTGTGTGTAGCTCTTCGAAAAAGGATATGTGCATGCACTACATCCTGTCTCCAACCATGTGCCAACATTGTTTGTGCAATACAAGACTTTTCTGGCAGGGCTATCTATTGTTGGTGTTCCTTCCACTTATTAATATACATTATTGTATCCTGAGTGGAACGTTGCCATGAAGGAAGAATTGGAAACTCTTTTGTCCAGCGGTACATGACAACTGGTTGATCCTCCAAAGGATGCAATTGTGATTGGCAGCCGATGGGTATTTACTACTAAACATCTTCCAGATGTAACTATGAAACGTTGTAAGGCTTGGCTGGTATCTAAGAGCACACAAATTTATGGTCTGGATTATCTTGACACCTTTTCACCAGTGGCACATCTCCTTACGATGGGGATTCTTATTTCCGCCTTCTATGATGATGATTCTTCTTTCCATTGTAGTCCAGCTCTTCTGCCCATTTTATCAGTTGGATGTGAAAAATGCATTTCTCTATATTGATTTGCATGAGGAAGTATATATACGACAACCACCTGATTTTGATACTAAGGGGGAGTATCATTAAGGTGTGTAGACTTTACAAAGCAAAATATGATCTCAAACAAAGCTCCAAAGCTTGGTTTCAAAAAACTGTCTAACATTGTATACAAGGTTGGTTTTATTCGCTTTAGTGTAGATCATTCTGAAGGATACGAGGAATCCTCAAGAGCATCACGGAAGCGTGACGATCACATCTCATGCGATCGAGGCGACTAGTGCAACTAGTCGCCAGATGCAACGGAATTTAAAATTTTTTTAATCATGAGATGAAACCACATGATCACAAGAACATGTCTTGGATCGTTTCATCAAACCACAAAGTATTAGAAATACCTCTTGAAGCGTGGTTGCGATCACCAGATCTCTAAAGCAAGAGATCCTCCTGACTCAAGTCCGATCTACGAAGATGGCACTTGTGGACGCGATGATGAGATGCGTTCCTCCCGCAATCCTCGATGAAGATCCAAGTCTTGAATCTCCTAATTTCGTCCAACGAAATCCGATGATGGAGATCCATGAGCAATCGAAGCGACAACACAATGCCGTAGAGACGATTGCTATTCTCTCAAGTACAAGGTGAACGGCCACCTTAGAGAGAGAGATGGCGAGAATGAGAAATGAGAGAGAGAGTAGGCGTGTAGAATATTGTATCTTAAAGGGCTAGGGTTTCCCTCTTTATATACTAGTTTGGGAGTCCATGGATTACAATCCATGGCATACACAAAATCAATGGTTAGATTGATATATGCATTTAATCATTGGCCATGATCATTGTTGCTCAAAAAACAACATATTAATTTATATTAAATTAAATATATGTTGCATTATCATCAACATAATTTAATTCAATAAATAAATCAATAATCATTAGATAATGAGATGATAATTAAAAAGATAATTATCCACTTAAATCACGTGGGGCGTCACCCATGAGCAAGTCATGGGTGATGACACCTCATGTAATTAGGTGGATTATCTTCCTTTTTAATTCATATCATTATCTCTTATTTATTTGCAACATTATCCACTAAATTAATTCCAAATTAATCAGTGTATATTTATTGCAAAATTATCCATTAAATTAATTCCCAATTAATTAGTGAATATTTCAATCATGCCATTGAAAATATGTGAATCATATTCACAGCCTAAATTAAATTGTAAATTACTTTTCCAATTAGTTGCTTAATGTGGATCCAATTCACATTAACAATTAACAAATGCTATTTACAATGGTGCTCTCTCTCTAATATATTATAAATCATATTTATAATATATGCACAGATATTATGGATAGTACTATCCACAATCTGCATTTCCTTGATAATTAAATCCCATTTAATTATCTTCGATACTCATTCTCACAATATGAATCCCATTCATATTATTCTTGATAATTAAATCCCATTTAATTATCAACATCTTGTTGCTTAACGTGCTTTCTCCGCAGATACTTGGAGATAAGGACATGGCGATTGTATTGTTCTCTGTATAGTGACTTGGATGTTGTTTTGATCTTATCTCAAATCCAGATCTCACGGACCTCCTACAAATGCTTGATTAAATCAAGACCGTAAATCTAATCTTCTCATTGCATCTGAATCTCATTCAGACCAATGTCCAACACTTGACCAAGATCAGATTGCTTCTCTACTGAGTGGAGCCACTAAAATCCAAACCTGTTTCATCACTCCCTCGGAATGGAAGCGTCATGGTTATACAATCGTTTATGATCACATCACCCTCAGGTATTCCCAATACCTGTACATCCTGCATACTGGAAGACCTATGATCAACCTGAAGATGTAGATCAATTTTACACTGTCGTCTTCAAGGTTTGATCACCAAGTTTCTCAATCTTGATCGTTGGGAATCGGTATCGATCATATGATTTCCCAAAGCATATATCATACCTTCAAATTCTTGTCATGCTTCCAAAGCACGACAATCATGCATGGAATTTGATCGGTTCCAATACCTCATGAGTGAGCTCATGTCTTCCGGTTCATAAGTGAACCTGTATGATCCCTTTGAGAGATCGTATTACTCATATGCCCTTACATGCACACCAGCGCACTGGTGTATAGACCTTGGTTAGGTCATCAACCTATTGGTCTGCCAAATGTACACACTCAGACATATAGTAATACATCTGTCTCCGGTTAGAGGATGCATGCCTATGCTGTGACAGTATTCAACATAGGACTTAGGTTATCTCGATCTCGTTAAGTCAACCCTTTGACCTAACTAAACTGACACCTCCGAATCACTATTCCCATGCAGAGGACCTGCATCAAGAGGTCGGTCAGATATCAATCTATGTGAGAAAGGATTGCTATCTCCTACTCAGGCTGGAGATCATCTCTTAATAATCATTTGACGGTGCTTAATGAGTCCTCTATCTAACTTTTTAGATATTCATCCAAACACCAGCCTCTATGATTCATTTAATGAACCAACAGCTATATGATTATCAAGATGGCCATGGTACATAACCCTAATTGTACAGAGGGACCTTATAGTGCATCCATTCATTTAATTTCAGAAATGGAGTGAAACATCAATAACTTTTATTGATAAACTTATATATTACAATAACATTTATTGTAATAATGGTTCGTCCGGGGCTCACATGTCCAACAATCTCCCACTAGCCCTCAGAACCGTTCATGTACAATCCGTAAAGCCATACTCATTACATGCTGGTCGAAAACCTTCAGTGTCAGACATTTGGTAAGAGGATCAGCAACATTGTCGGCAGAGGCCACCTTGGTGATGATGATATCACCACGCTTTTGAATCTCCCGAATGATGTGGTATTTCCTTTCCACGTGCTTGCTCTTTTGATGCCATATGGGTTCCTTTGCCTGGGCAATGGCTCCCGTGTTATCGCAGAGTAACGGGATGGGAGTATCAGAGGAAACTACGCTAAGTTCCAAGATGAACTTGCGCAACCACACCGCCTCCTTTGCAGCATCCGATGCGGCAATGTATTCAGCTTCTGTTGTTGAATCCGCCGTAGTGTCCTGCTTCTTGCTTCTCCAGCTCACAGCACCACCGTTCAACAGGACGATAGACCCTGTTGTCGACTTTTGATCATCAAACTACTGGAAGTCTGAATCTGTATATCCCAAGACTTGGAGATCACCATCTCCATAGACCAAGATGTAATCTTGCGTCCGTCTTAGATATTTGAATATGTTCTTTACTGCATTCCAGTGTTGCTCTCCATAGTGGGATTGGTAACGACTTACCACTCTCACTGCATGCCAGATGTCTGGCCTAGTACACATTATGGCATACATTAAGCTTCCTACAGCTGATGTACATGGGCATCCAGTCATGGCCTTCTTTTCCTCAACACTTTGAGGAACCATCCCTTTAGACAGATGGATACCATGTCTTATGGGGAGGAATCCTTTCTTAAAACTATCCACATGGAATCATTCAAGAATATTCTTAATGTATCCATGTTGTGATAATCCCAATATCCTCTTTTCTCGGTTTCTGAACAACTTCAGGCCTAAGATGTAAGAGGCTTCTCCAATATCTTTTATCTCAAAGGTATGGGATAGCCAAATCTTCACACTGGTCATCATTCCTGTATCATTCCCAATGATAAGGATATCATCTACATAAAGCACGATGGACACTATGGCACTCCCACTAAGCTTCTTGTACACACAAGGTTCATCCGGATTCTGCACATAACTCTTTATGGTTTCGTCAAATTTGATGTTCCAGCTACGAGAAGCTTGTTTGAGCCCATATATGGATTTCTTTAGCTTGCATACTTTACCATCGTCAACTATGAAGTCCTGGGACTGCTCCATATAGATATCCTCCTCGAGGTATCCATTGAGGAAAGCAGTCTTGACGTCCATCTGCAAGATGTTGTAGTCAAGAGATGCAGCTATAGCCAGCAGTGTCCTTATGGACTTAAGCATAGCCACAGGAGAGAACGTCTCATCGTAGTCGATGCCTTCTCTCTGTGTGTAGCCCTTGGTTACGAGCCATGCCTTGAAAGTCTCTACTTTCCCATCAGGTCTCCTTTTTCTCTTGAAGATCCATTTACACCCAATGGATTTTACCCCTTTAGGTGGATCCTGTAGGGTCCATACACCATTCTTATGCATGGAGTCAATTTCTGACTTCATTGTTAGCATCCATTTATCCATGTCATGATCAGCGAGTGCTTCATCGAATGAAGAAGGATCATTATCAGTCTCACCTGACATATAGAATCCATACCTTTCAGGTGGTGCAACCACCCTCGAACTCCTTGAAGAGGTATGGGTCTTTCATCTTTATTTATCTCTTCAGTTTCTGGCTCAGGAATCTCAGAATCCTCAGGGGATTCAATGAGTTCCTCTACTTCATTTCTATCTTGACCTTTAAGGAAATCATCCTCTAGAAATTTCACATCCCTAGAGACAAAAACCTTTCGGGTCTCAGGATCATAAAGTTGGTATCCAATACCATCTTTAACATACCCAATGAAGTAACACTCACAAGTGCGAGATGCTAGCTTACTTGCATCCATGTTCTTCGCATGGACCAAGCAACCCCAAACCCTCAAGTGTTTAACACTAGGCTTGGTACCATACCAGAGCTCGTGATGAGTCTTGGGTATAGATTTGCTAGGAATCTTGTTCAGGATATATATTGCAGTCTCTACTGCATATCCCCAGAAACTAAGAGGTAAACGTGCTTTTTGATCATCATTGAACGGACCATGTCCATGATGGTCCTGTTGTGTCTTTCAGCAACACCATTAAGTTGGGGAGTTCCAGGGGGAGTGGGATTGGAGACAATTCCATTCTCTTTAAGATATTCCTTGAATTCATCTGAGAGGTACTCACCACCTTGGTCAGATCGAATCCGTTTAATCTTCCTATCGGTTTGGTTCTCAACCAAAGCCTTAAACTCTTTGAACTGTTCAAAGGCTTCAGATTTATGACGTAGTAGGAAGATAAACTCGTATTGCGAATCGTCATCAATAAACGTTAAATAATATCGATATCCATTTCTAGTCGCGGTACTGAAGGGACCACATACATCAATATGTATTAGGTCAAGAATACCTTCGCATCTCGTAACCTTGTTACGGAAAGGTGTTCTAGTCCTTTTTGCCTCGAATGCAATGTTCGCAGGTAGGTAAAGGTTGAACCTGTAGAAAATCTAAAGGTCCATCCTTTATCATTCTATTGATCCCATCAACAGATAAATGACCAAGCCTGTGATGTCAAATCATATTCGAATGATTTTCATCCTCCCTGGATCTTTTGGGGTTTCCATTATTAGTGGTAGTAACATTCATGACATATTCATCAATGCACAATTCACAGAGTCCACCAAAAGTCAAAATACCATCCGCAATATATTTATCATAAGGGTTTATGATTAATTTATTATAGAAAGTGAAGGAATATTCATTTCTAACAAGCTTAGATACATATATCAGAATCCTTCTAACTTCAGGTACATAAAGATACTCTTTAAGTACTAAGACTCGACTACTAGATAATGATAGTCGGCAGGTCCCGATGGTGATTGCTGCAACACTTGTATCAGATACCATCTGGATGACTATCTCCCCTTGCTTGAGATTTCTAGTTTCCTGAAACAAATGCAACGAATTGCATACATGGACAGAAGCACCATAATCTACAACCCAACTTCCTTCTCGTCCAACGAGAAAGCTAGTTTCAATGATGAAAGTAGATTTCATACCTGCTGGGGTTTTACCTTTATCAGCTGACTTCAGGTATTCTGGGCAGTTACGTCGCCAATGCCTCGATTTCTTGCAGTGGTGACAAACATCGGTCTTCTTCGATGTCATTAGTGTGGAAGCACTAGAAGATGAACCAACTCCTTTATTCTTCTTCTTTCTCTTCTGGGGCGGGCCCTTTCGAGAACCTTGCTTCCGACCGTGCTTTCTTTTTACTTGTGCAACCATTGCACTAGCAGAGGGGCCGTCCTTCCTCATTACGTCTTCTGCAGACTTTAATGCAGCTAACAGCCCAACGCTAGTGAAATCTCCTTTGCTCATGTGATATGACACGACAGAGTTGTTGAAAGGCTTAGGGAGCGACATGAGAATGAAATCAGCCTGCATTTCAGAATCCATGTAGGCTTCCAAGGTTTCCAATTCAGAGAGGTACCCAAACACTTTGAGTACGTGTTCTCTGACAGAGGTCCCATCCTATATCTTGCAGCGAATAAGCTCTTTCGTCACATTATAGCGCTGTGTGCGGTTTATGTCACCGAACATTTCCTTCAGATTCAACATGATTTCTTGACAATGGTTCATTTCCACATGCTGCTTCTGAAGCACATTGGACAATGAGCCAAGGATATAACACCTTGCCACGTTATGATCTTTCATCATATTTCTCATTAAAAGATTTATCTTCCGCAGTCTTAGGATTTGCTATCTTGCTGGGATAGCACATAATACATATGAGATGTGCTCCGCAAAAAGGACAAGATCCAAATTTCGGATCCAATCCGAATAGTTTGGTCCGGTCAACTTATTGACCTCTAGGAGCCTGCTCAGTGGGTTCATGGACTTCATTTTCTGAAATTAAGAATGCACTATATTAGAACATATAAATAATTATATATTCATTTTAAAACATTTGATTAAGGCATTTTAAATCAAATTTGTCTTGCTATGTCAACTTTGAAAGATTCTTCCCTCATTGTCTTTCAAAGAAAGAGATATACTTACCGCTATATCTCAAGCAAGATTTGGGATCTCCTTTCCTATCTTTGTCACATCTCAATAATATGAGAAGTTGTGACTCCGATAAAAGAAGCGGGAACACATTCCGCCTTGTAAGTCCAACTTGCATTTCCCAATTCGGCCTTTAACATCCGGGCCCCACCACCCCTAAGATGATGTTGACTCGTTGTTAATTGAACCAACCGTCAACATGATTAGAACTCGCTATGCGCAATCCAATATCGCCCCAATAATATGAGGACTCGATATTGGGGTCTCTACGCATACGACCTTACTCTTTCGAGAAGCAAAGAGCACGATCCAGATGAGCTTGTATACACGAGCTGTCACTTCGGACAGGCGTCTCCTATATACAATCCCTGGCGACAGAACCCTTCGCCTTGACGGGAGACCATGGATGTCACTTATGTGATCCTCCACCTCATATTCAAATTTTAATAATTAATTATCGTGAATCATATTCACATAATTAATTCTTCCAAGGGAAATGCACATCTATTCATAATAGAGTGTTTATTGGATATAATTAATTTAATCACATTAAATTAATCATCAATCCAATTATCAATCAACAAACTTGATTATTACTTGAATAGTTGGTATAATCTCAAAGGGAAATACACATCTATTTATTGGATATAATTAATTTAATCACATTAAATTAATCATCAATCCAGTTATCAATCAACAAACTTGATTATTACTTGGATGGTAGGTATAATCTCAAAGTACGTATTATTCGAATTTTAGAAAAATATACTTTGACTTCTCCGGTATTATCGAGTCCCTACCCGCTGTCATGGCCAGTACCGACGGAGTGGGACTGACCACATCCGGTGCAACCCGCTACCCCAACGTTCCCCGACTAGACACCATATCTACCTCAGGAAAGGATAATGCTGATAGATCATAATGTACTTTGAGATGCTCATCGGTTTTTCAATCGAAATTATACCGTATAATATTCATCAAAATCATTTTGATAATATTATAAGGAGATTTGCTAAACAAATCCCCAATCCTACAAGCAAGAGGGTTTTGCATGTAAAAGTTGTCCTACAACTATTGTAGGATAAACTAGGATTTTGCATGGAAAACAATGTTTGTTGATTTCATATCAACCAATTAATGATCAAGATCAACTATCTTATCATCTTGGTTAGAGCAATGTCATTCAATGAAATAATTATCTCTTTAAATATTTCACAAATATTTATCACTAATTATTTCATGAAATTAACAATTAATTTTTTTGAAGCCCAAAAAAGGGGGAGACACTCAGCGGTGTTTCGCCCCAATATATTAACAAAACTAAAAAGAAGAAGATGAATACAAAATATAGGTAAAACTATACAAAGAAACACCACAACCCCCACCAAAACAAGAAAGAACTGGGGCCTAAACCGCAAACCCCAATCACCCACAAATCTCTCACAGCGAATAAGCATATTGTCCTTGTAAAAGCGTTGGCCTGAGAAGAGGGCCTCATTTCTCCCCAACCAAATCGACCACAACCTCGCAATTGGAAGCAAGATGACCCTTCTTTCCCTGTTTCTGTTAAGAATCAACGACTCGCAAAGACCGTCAAGTCATCCGTTCTCACCCAATCCACATCCGGTTCCTCCCAAACCCCTCTGATCGTGGGGCAACCGAAGAATAAATGCTCAATGGTCTCCACTGCTGAATCACATAACACACAGGAATTGGAGATATTGGCCATTATCCTCGCGCAACGATCTCTCGTCATCAACCTCTTTCTACGGAAAAGCCACAAGAAAAAGCCAAGGCGCTCGGGGATCCTTAGGCCCCAGAAAAAGCAACAATCGCGCACTAGAAAGTCAGACCGCTCCGGTGGGGGGCGAGCCAACGCCTCATAAGCTTTCCCACGTCGAAAAGGGGCCGTCCCTCCAGGCCCAGTGATCTCGACCAACGCTAGGCCTACCTGCGTCACCGATGGCGTCCAAAAGGGAGATAAACTCATCAAACCTCTGGTCGGAGAAGTTTGCCAGGAAGCGCGGACACCAACTCCCATTCGCCCAGCAAGAGGCGACAGAGGCATTTTTGTCAGCCGCCAGCGCAAACAAACGGGGGAAGCACACATTCAATGATCCCCTTCCCGTCCAATCGTCTTTCTAGAATTTAAAAGACTCACCATTCCCCAACACCGGCATAAACAACGACCGATTCCTTTCAAAGACCTCCAGCACACCACGTCAAAATGGGGTTTGAGCACCAACCACACCAAGCCTCTCCTCCCTCGCCCTTCCTTCCCCATGAATCTCCCGCAAAATGCCGGTAAAGAAGTTATCACCCTGGCCCCAAAACCTGCTTGTCCATTTGAGAAGAAAAGCATCATTA
>JAZKJV010009031.1:0-79751 GCA_037367405.1 Ottelia alismoides | reverse complement strand
TCCCCGGCAGCCTTCGGCGCAGCTGCACACGCCCTCGCGTGCCCCTACCCTGGGCCGCGCCTCCCGCCTATCCACGTGGCGGCCCGTACAGCTGGCCCTCCGCACACAGGTACGGCAACCGTACCGAATCCATGGTTGTGTGCTCCGAGCACAGCCTGGGGGTTCCCACACGCAGGGACGAGCAGAGCAGCCAAGGGTCTAGGCAAGCGCCCCGTCCCGCCCGCCCCGCCCGCCGGCTCGCACAGCTGTGCTGCAGAGCCATCTCGCACCGTGAACGATGCTTGTTGTTTGACTATCCACCAGCCCGTTACTGCGCCGACCCGACCCCCGCAGGACGGCGGACCTGGAGCTGCTGTCGCGCCAGCCCGGCATCGGGCTGTACTACTCCGAGACGCCGGTGGGGCTGCCGCAGGTGCTGCTGCGGTTCATTGTGAATGTGCGGGTGAGTTGGAACTTCTGGCATCCGACGTGCGGCGGGTGGAAGCTGTGTGCGGCGACACACGCACAGCAATCCGTACCAAGGCTTAGCAATGCTGGGAGGGGCCTCAGCAGGCCGAGCGAGGGTTGGAAGTGGCAGCAACATCATACCCAACTGCATCAACGCCCCTACCCGCCTTGCAGGCCATGCACGACGTGTCGGTCTTCATGACGGTGCGCGTGCTGCCGGCGCCATACGTGTCGGACGAGCAGCGGCTGGTGGTCAGGGTCGTACAGGCCGTTCCAAACTTCTACCAGGTGGGCGCTGCGGCCTGCCTGGAGCTGTTCATGCCGAGGGCGGGGTGAATAGGGCCATGTATGCTTGCTGGCAAGCTGGTGGCGCGATTGGGGCAGGTCCGGGGAATGGCCTGCACGTGTACGGCACAAAGTCCCGGGTGACGCCCTGTGTCAGGCGCTTTCATGTTGCATGTCCTTCATTATGCAGCATGCAGCATATCGAGGCACTGCAAAGTTCAGACGCCTGCCTCGCCGCGTGCGACATTGCCTGTGGTTCAACGACTGATACGTGCCCTGTCGTCCCCTGTCCTCCCGCGCACGCCTGCGTCCTCCCCTGTCCTCCCGCGCAAGTTTGAGTCCTCCCCTGTCCTTCCGCGCGTGCTGCTTGTTTTTACGTGTACACAGGACAGGGGCCTGCACAAAAGCGAAACAGGCCCCTGCGAAACGTGCCACACGAAGCTGCGACACGCACCACGAGCAGCCTCTTTAGTGGAAGCGCTTTCCGCCCAGGCGCCCGCCGATATGCACGTACGTACTTCAGCTGGTTTGCACTGTACGGCGCAGGTCGTCTGCCGCTACGGCTACCTTGATCCCGTTGACCACGGCCCAGCCTTCATCGACACCGTCGTACAGGCGGTGGTCAACGTCCTACACCAGCAGCATGCCGACAGCAGCGGCAGCGGCAGCGGCGCCGCGGCTCCCAGAGCGCTTCCGGTCACCGTACACGAGGAGGAGGGCGGGGGGGAAGCCGCGCCGCAGGTCGCCGGCGCAGGCCTTGGCGCCGCAGTCACGGCAGCAGAAGCAGCGCCTGCAGCTGAGCCCGCCGGGCCGGTGCGGCGCGGGGGGTGGGGAGGGGGCCGCAGCGCGTGGGATAGGCGCCTGTCCTGTGCACTCTGTGTCAAGGCACTGTGTGGCGCCAGAGCCGGCTCGAACTGGACCCACACAATCAGCAACGTCGCAAAATCTTTTGCATGCGATGGACACCCTGTGGCAGCATCAGAAAACCACAGGAGCCCCATCAGAGCTTGGATCCACCCCTAGTTGTGCAGTGGGCTGCAATGCTGCCACAGAGCAGGGGGCCGTGCCGTGCCGAGCCGAGCCGGGGTGGATCCGAGTGGGCCTTGTGCTGGCTGCTTGAGCCGGCCTAGCGTGCATCAAGCTGCGCAAAGCGCCTCGGCGGGTTTGCACGTCCATGTCTGGCTTGACATCCACCCAGGGCTGCACCCTGGGCCGTGCCCTTGGATTGCATAGACTCTGTGGCGGAGGGATGCATGCTATAGGGCCCTCTTGTGTGTTCATGCCGTGCCCCTGCCGTGTTGCACACATGCGCAAGCCGGCACGATGCGCGTTCCGAACGGGTTGTGCTGCTAGCGCCCGGAGCGGCAATCATGGGACCATCCGCTGCGTTTTGGGTTGGGGCGTGCTGCCGCAGCAGCAACCAGCAGTGGACCGGGAAGGGGGCAGAGAGGAGAACAGAAGCGTCCGGTCCTGATGCAAGTCCTGATGTGTGTGAATGGATGTATCTGCATCAGCCACTCACAGAACTTGAGACGTAATGGCTGGCTGGCTGGAACCCATATCGGCACCCGCTGCCTGCTGCAGGACTCCCACCCACACCCACACCAGGCTCAAGGCCATGTCGGGCCTGCGACAGCCAACGGGTCCGCTGCGGCCCCTGCCGCCAAGGATGTGGAGCACATAACTGAGGCGTACCGCAACGGTGAGCTGCAGGTGCATCGGCGTGCTGCGCATGCGCGAGTCAGCGCCTTTTGCCAGCTCCGATACACCCCTCCTCCTGCTAGTAGCCTTGCTTGAGGCCCAGATTCAGGACGGAGAACGACGTTGTGGTCTAGCGGGTCTGCCACGCCCGCGTTAAAGCTGCAGCTGCAGCACGGCCGCGCCGCACAGGCATGGCCATCCCTTTTGCTTGAGTAGTGTGCGTGCGCGCAGACACGCGCTTGCTGACAGCAGGACCATCATCGCCCATCGGGTCAGCCTGCGACCCGCCCCCCCCTGGTGTGTGTCCCTTCCTCCCCTCACTTGGCTTCCCTCCCCTCGGCCTCTACCTGCTCCCAGGCGTGGTGTACTACGTGGGCATGGTGCGCGTGCGGCCCGACCCGCGCAGCCCGCCTGGCGCCAGCTGCTGTACGGCAACGTGTACCGCGGCCTGCTGCTGCTGTCCCACTGGGACGTGGAGGACTGGGACCTGCCGTACGAGCATGTGGTTGAGCTGGGCCTAACGCTGCACATGTGACACGGCCGGCAGAGGGATGGCACAGTGAGCGGCAGACCTGCAGCCACCAGGCAGCCACCTTGTGTTGCTGCAGGGGTTGCACGCCGTTGTTCGGGACGAGCGGACAGTACAGTATCGTACCGTACCGTACAGTACAGTACAGTACAGTACGACAAGCCGTGTATCCACCATCGGCAAAGCGGCCTTTGCCATTACAGTACGGCCACTGTTCGCGCGCGCGCGAGGCGCCAGCTTGCGCCCTGTTAGCAAAGTCGCGCTGTTATTCTTTTCGCAGTGGCTGGCAGTGGCGCCAAAGTTGCAAAGCAAGTGGAAGGAAAAGGGTTTAGGGTTTTTTGGGGAGGCGCTGAAAATGGTCACTTCACAGCGCTGCCGTGCATTAGCTAGGCGGCCACCGCCCGACAGCATCATCATCCAAGCAGCGCACGGATATGCAGGCCCCCAACAGTGGTGGCCGGGATCGGACGGCATGGTTGGCCGGCAGTTGATCTTTTACAGACCGCTGCTAGTGGTGGCTGGGATGCGTGCATGGGCCCGGCGCGCGATGTCAGCGCGATGTCGACAGGCCGGTCCATATGCGCTGAGAGGGCGCATCGCCCATTGCGTATGCGCATGGGCAACCATCTCCGTTTTTGACGTGCCAGAGAGCGTGCGTCAGCTTACGCCAGGTGTACGTTTGCGCACTTCGAGATAGGGTATCCGACCCCGCCGCGACGACCTAAGCCAGCCTAAGCGTGCGCCGCCGCGCTGAAACGGTATTGACTGCGCAAGGAATTGGCCAGGACATGGTGTACAGGTCCCTGTTCCTCCAGGCGCTGCCTTGAGGTGATTCCTCGTCAGGACGGGGCCTGGATACGCCCTTCCTGTGCAGAGCAAGCCACCGCACCACCACTCGCGCAGACCTGCACTGGACGAAACAGGGCGTAAAGCTGTATAACCAGGCTCGCCACCACCTCACCGTTCACTGAAGTCGTCAGCTTGCTGTTGCGTGCTGGCTTTTTAGGAGGGCAGGTCGTCGGAGGCCCAGTCCGGGAGCATGCCCAGCTGGCCCCAGGCGTCCGGCAACAACCCCGTGATGAACGCGTTGTCGTCACAACTTGTCAAATGCTCGCGCGCGCTCAGCTGCAGGAGCACTACATTTGCGCAAAGCTTTTCCTAACCATGCCCACTGAACAACACGCTTAAACGCAACAAGAGCGGCTTGAAGACCCCACCGGACCTTGGCAGCCAATGGTGATTCGCCCACCGCTCTAGCAACCCCCACCGCGCAAGAGCTTTCCCGTTGATCCCGCATCCTAGTTACACCAGTGACGGAACCATGTTGCGCAACGCTGTTCTCCGTGGCCTCTCTGCCACCCCGGCCACCGCAGCACGGGCCAGCACAGTGGAGGTTTCTGTGGCCTGCTCTTCAGCCGGAGCTACACCAAGACAAATGCAGCGGCCGGTGAGGAAGCCACATGAACGACAACGACCCTGCCTCATACGACTACTACAAGGAGCTCAGCTTCACGGTGCGGAAGACGGGGCCGACCCATGGGTCACGCACAGAGCGACAGTCGACCCCTCGGCGCGGGATCCGCAGGTTGCATGCAAACAGGTGGCCTGCTTCCACAACTGATTAATGCCTCACGCTGTTGTCTGAGGTGGGCTATTGGGCGGGTGGGCCTGTTTCACCCTGACTGACACGCAGGGTCAGACGCCTTCCTTCGTGCCCGCCGCCGAGGGCTGGTCGGAGCCGCTTGCATCTGTGAGCGAGGCCGTCATCAAGGCGGATCGGCTGACGGACGATGATGCGGCAACGGACTCCAAGAAGCTTGAGGTAGGTATGTTGGGCAGGGTCCGAGTAACGGCTGTTCCGTGCAGGGAGGTTTGCGGAAGGACCTCAAAGCGCGGAACGCCCACTCTTGTTGGCTCTGCGGCGCGGCGCGAGGTGCTGACGTGGTTTGGAGCAAAGCTACAGAATCCAGCCACTGCTGTGGTGATGAGAAGATCAAGGGTGCATGCAAGTGCACGTTTCAAGCCTGATCGGCCAGGGGTGCGTTGTGCACATGGGCCGATCAGGCAGGTAAGGGTAGCTTCCGTGGTGGCGGCGTTTCCGGACACAGCTGTGGGGCGGTTTAGATGTCAGCACCTTGGCACAGCTCCCGAGCGGCGTCACATGGCCTCACACCGCGCCCAAGCTCGCCCAGTGCGCCGCGGCGCAGTCGACTTGGAACGCCTGCATGGGCGTGCACGCCTCGCAGCGTACTGGCAGCACGCCCTGCGACTGCAATCAATGGGCAGCTGCCCGCCCACGGCAACTCTTTCCTGGCATGTGCCTTGTGGCATGGCTACCTGCTGCCTGGCTCTTGCCCCGCGCCCCGCAGATCCTTCAGCAGCACACCATCGCTGTGGTCCAGCAGCTGTACCACGAGGACGGCCCCTCCCTGCCCAAGCGCCACGACCACGATGTCATGGCGAAGAGCCCCGCCCACAGGGTGAGTGGCACTGACAGGCAGGCCACACGTGACGGTGCGCACGCAAGCAGCGCTGACTGGGGGGATGAGAGGGGCCGCCGCCAGCGGCGCCAGGGTGCACTGCACGGCGGTAGATGAATGATCCATGGTTGGCATGATCGGCGCGACCGGCTGGCGGGGCGTTGGCGGGTCACGCTGCAACGTGGCGACACACATCGTGATGGTTGCCACCACTGCGGGCGGCGCAACGCGCGCAGCGTCCGCATGGCATGGCCCGCAACGACCGCGTCAACTTGCTTTGCGCTGGCCTTACGGAACTGCCATGTTCTTTACCGACGTATGCAGGAGAATCTGGAGCATACCAAGTCTGCTTCAGGAGAAACCATGCAATAGCCGACGTGTGGAGCTTGCGAAACGGGGAACCGGCCACTGGTGGTAGTGGCTGAGCAAGGCGGCGCTAATGTGTTTGGCACGAGTAGTTGTGACAAAGATGAGGTTCTGCGGAACACCGCATGGATGGCGGTCCATGCAATAGCGCAGTTGCGTTCCCTCAACGACAGTCTGAAGCAATACGCAACGACGCCATCAGCCCGTGCATGCATGCTGTTTTTCGTTCGTGCACCGTTCTCGCGCTACCGGTCATTGCACCCGAACCGAGGCGCGTGACTGCGTGTGATGTACAACCCAAACCTTGATCCGGGGGCGGGGGAAGGGGGGGGGGGGGGGCGCGCACTGGTCTGCATGGACAGTGATGTGGCTGTTTCTTGCTGGTTGCGCAGGGTTGCAGGATATGGGTCACGTAGGCCGCGCTGCTAGTGTTGCGCGTTGCGCCGATTGCAAGAACCACGTAAACCTGTACAGGAACAGCGCCACATCTGCACCGTTCTGCAATACTTGTGCATTGTCACGCAGCCCGCACGTAACGCTCTCTGCAATAGCAGATCATTCCTGCAGCAGCAGCAGCAGGGCACTGCACAGCACCCCCTCCCCATGCATCACGCTCACGCACACACATAATCAGACCAGACACCAATGACAGCAAACACAACGGATAAGTCGCTCACCAAACTGACAGCGCACATGCACGCGTGCAGCACGCACGTGGAGCAGCTGCAGTACGAAACACGACGTCAAACGCCTCTCAAGCAGTCACCACAAACCACAAGTCTTAAAACCAATCAGTCAGCTCTCTCCTTCACGGACTGTGGCGAGTACAAGACCATGTCACCGTGCATCAACATGCGCAGTACGAGCCACCAGCTGAGCCGAGCGAGCGTGTCGAGTACGTCGACACGGCCGGCAGCCACGGGGCTCAAACCTACCGCCTGCGCGTGGCACGCTGCGCCCGCATCACGTCAGAACCAGGTACACCCGAGCAGCCCAGTCGCGCGCTTACGCGAGGCCGGCCACGGTCCTCACCCACATGGCCAGGGTGTCCACGTCGCGGCGCTCACTGGGGTACTTGATCACCTGCACGGCGGTAAGGAAAGTTTGGGCGCAAGGGGACGTAAGATAGACGTTGTACCGTGTACTGTGCATACAAACATGCGTCTAGAGGCGTCGTTCGCGCATGCGGAAAGGAGTGTAACAATAAGCGTCCACAGCAAAGGGCCAGCGCATCACATTCCACAATCACTCGTAACTATGCCGGCCCCCCTCGAGCCTCGGCGTTGGCTCGCGTGGGCCCTGCTGACCTGCGTGCTGCCCTTGGGCAGGTATACGATGGTGGGGAAGGTCTTGAGCTGCAGCTTCTCGTTGCAGAACTCGCGGTCAATGTCAGCCTTAAGCGCACGTCGTCGCGGCTTCACAAGCACAAAAAGGACAAAAATGTTTGCGTGGAGGCAGGGCAGGGGTTACGGAGATGGCGAGTATGGCACAGTACAGTATGGCACGACTCGTGTGCCAGGCGTGTCGGGGCTGCAGGGGCGGCCGGCAATTTCTCATATGGCTGCTGTCGCTTCACGTCCCTGTTCCTAGCCCATCATCCCACGCCGCCCCTTGCCTCCAGCCTGTGCAACCCTGCCCGCAGCAGGCCCGTACGCGCGTGCAAGTGCGCGTGCAGTTGCGTTTCTGCGTGTGTCGCATGCGCTCGCACGGGCGCACCTGGTACTTGGCGACGCGCACGTGGCTTCCGGCCAGGTTGTCCGCCAGGGCGGCGTAGGCCGCTCCATGGCTTGGCAGAAGGGGCACCAGGGGGCGTACAGCACCACCAGCGTGCCCTTGTCGCGCTGGCCGTCGGCCATGGCGCGGACCTGCTCCTTGCTCAGGGCCTCAACGGCGCCTGGGGAAGGGGGAGAGAAGGGGCCCGGCACGCACAGGGGTTGAGACAAGCTTTGGGGCACAGGGAAGGGCAGGCAATACGTAAAGCGGCATCCAGCGTAACGCACTAAAGGCTGGCCGCAAGTGTCCTCGCTCGTCCGTCAGACAGCTTGCGCGGGGCCCGCCGAATGCGAGGAATGGGGGTGGGATTCGCGCGCGGCACGCAACCCATCCATCAGATGCCACAGCCTCATGATGAGGTCAACGCGTGTGCAGTCAAGCAGGGGCATATGGCAGGCCCACGCATGCCAGCCAGCGAGCACAGCACGCTATTGCGCCCCGTCCCCACAAGCCAGGCGCCAGCTGGCCGGCTGCGCACAACCGCGCCGCCTTGGCCCGCTTCCCCCCGCACGCCGCCGCCGCCCAGCGCCCGCGCGGACCCACCCGCCGGCCACAGGTCGCGCTCCGCCTTGCGCTCCTCAGTCGTGCCGTCGGCCTTCTTGACGTTGCCGCTGTGCAGACCGCACTCCTGCAAGGAAGCAAGGCAGCGCGGCGCGCAAAGCGGCTCACGGCAATGCCTTAACTTGCCATGCTACGCCGTGTCAGCAAGGCCACCCCACCCCGCCCCGCCGCGCATCCCTCCTGACAACTCGCCCCGCCGCGCATCCCTCCCTGACTTCTCGTCCCGCCGCGCATCCCTCCCTGACAACTCGCCCGCCGCGCATCCCTCCCTGACAACTCGCCCCTGCCGGCCTTTGGCTCCTTTGGCGTGGCGCTCCCAACAACGCGACAGCTGCAGCGGTCCACAAGGCCGCTAATCGGCCGTGGCAACTAACGATGGCCAGGCCACCTCCCCTCTTTCAACTGCTTGGCCTTCTGTGCCCTGACCCTGCCGCGCCCACCAGCCCGCTCCACCCCACCCGTTCCTCACCCACCTTGGCGGCGGCGTCCTCCCACCACCAGCGGCCCTCGCGCTCAGCCTGGTTAGGCAGCACCGGCCGGGTGCACGGCTCGCAGCCGATCGAGACGTAGCCGCACGCGTGGAGCGAGTTGGTCGGCACGTTCTGCGGCGGCACGCGGCGGCGCAAGGGCCGCGGAGTACAGACACGTGCGCAGCGCGTGTGGGGCCCCGTTCAGTACCACTGTGCCGGCGGGGCATGCGCAGCCGAAGTGTTCAGTGCGGCGACCATTGCACCGCGCAGCCTGATGCCTGTATGTGTGGTGGCGGGGAAGGCTCAGCAGCAGCGTCCAAGCCACGGAGTATCCTGCCACCTGAACGGCGCTAAAGCCAGGGCTCGGCGGTGCGCCTGCCTTAGGAGGGGCAAGTGGTTTTGCTTTCAGCTGTTGAAAGGCCGCAGCGCAGCACTGGTTTGCTGTACCATGGTGAGTGGCAGCTGGTGCTTACTGAAGTAGATGCTTCGTGCGTCGTGATGCAGACGGGCCTTCGAACGCAGCGCGTGGCCCTGAAAGAGGGCGGTGCGGAACATGCCTTCTGCCAACACATCCCATCGCTGGCGGTGCATGTGCGCCATCACGCCCGCAAGCCTGCCTGCTTTTAAGGCGTGGAACCATGCCGACAGCGGGTATGGCTTGTCGTGCCCGTGAACGGTGCTAGGGCCACGAGTCGGCCCTGCTCCTGCCTAAGATGGGGCACGTGGGTGTTGCTCTCAGCTGCAGAAAGGCCGCAGTACAGCATGGCCAGGCCGTACCATGGTGAGTGGCAGCGGTGCGACGCAAGTAGACATGCCTTTTAAAAGTGTTCAGGACGAGGCCAACGAGAAGGCCCTACACACCACCCTCATATGCAAGCCCTGCCCTGGACCCAGATGGGCATACTGCGAATGCCTGGAGAATCTTCGCGCGTCGCGCCACCCACTCGCCCCCAGACGCTTGGCACCCGCCGCTGCAACTGCCAATTGTGCAGCCCGCCCGCCCGCGGGTGCCCCCCTCCCTTCCAGCCCCTTCCCGCCGCCTCCGGCTCACCATGACGCGCAGGAAGTTCCAGACCTCGGCGCTGGTCATGTTGGACAGCGGGTTGTACTTGACCAGCGAGCCGGGGCCGCCGGCCACGCCCTCAAAGACGGGGTCGACCTGGTGGTGGTTGGGAGGTGGAGGACAAGGCAGCGCCGCAGGCGCTTAGACACAGACACACGCACACATGCCGATGCAATACAGGTACGCAAGGCAAGCAGCAGAACAGAACAGGTGCGACCAGGCTGCGGGACGCAGGGCAGGCACAACCTTTGCGCCCTGCTGCGGCTTGCGGCTGCGCGGCTTGCGTTGCTGCGGTGTGTATCGTGGCCTCTACACATCCCCTTGACCACTCTTGCCGCGTTAAGCAAGCGCCCTACCTGATCAGCCACCGCTGCGCTGTGCAGCAGCCTCACACGCACGCACGCACCGAACCCCGGCGCCCGCCTACCTGCACGACCGGCACCTCGGCGCGTGTGCCCGGGCTCTGGTCCTTGCGCTGGCCGGTGACCCAGGCCTTGAGGGTCTTCAGCTGCTTGCGAAGGGGCTTGACCTGCGTGGGGGCAGGGGGGGAGGGAGGGAGGGGCGGGCCGGGTTGGGGCAGAGCGACGGTGGCAGGCCAAGCCACGTGTGCGCTGGGGCGGCCAGGCCAGGCCAGGCCAGGCCAGGCGCTACCTGCTGCCTGCCGTCCCGTCCCGCCGCGGCGACTGGCGGCCATGGGGCCGGTGTGTGCCCATCCCATGCTCGGCCCCCAGCCAGCTGCAGCCTCATCCGCACAGCAGCCAGCCCAGCCCAGCCCAGGGGCGCGCCGCCTTGTGTGGCCTAGACCTTCCCCGCTTCCTCCTCGTCCCAGCCCCACTCCTCCCATGCTCATCCTGCGCAGCTGCGCTGCCCTAAGCCATGCCGGCGCCGTGACCGTGCCCGCAGTCCCCCCCTCCCACCTTGCGGATGCGGCAGCACTCGTTGTGGCCGTCGTCGTAGAAGCTGAACAGGCCCTTGGTGCGCACCAGGTCCATCACCTCCTGCGCCTCGGGGAAGGTGTACTCGATGCGGATCTTGTAGTGCTTCTCGACCTTGTCGAACAGCTGGTAGGTCTCGGGGTTGAGGCGGCCAGTGTCGAGGCTGTGGGGGACGGAAGGGGGGGCGGTGGCGTGGGGCGATGCGGGAGCGCGGGAGAGGGGTGTGACCCATGGCCGCATACATACGGATATGGGAGGGGAGGAGGGGAGTGAGGTATGACCTTGGGGGGGGGTGCAAGACCACGGTGCGGCTGCCGCGGCTGCGCCGCGGCACAGCACACAGGATGCGGCCGCGCGCAACCTGTCCGGCGTGGTTGTGCCCCCCGTGCGCCGCGCAGCCACACCACCGGCCTGCTTCTAAGCACGGTGTGTATGTGGCGGCATGCCTGTATGGATGGCGTACCTCCGTCCGGCTGCCTACCTGAGGTAGACGAGCTGGAGGGAGGACAACCGGTGTGGGTCCACGCGGGTCCGCGCGCGCGCAGGGCTGGCACGTGACGGGCATCAAAGGCAGCCCCTACCTGCTGAAACCCGCCACAGCATGCAGCGCCTACTTGGATACAGCCAGCCAGGCTGCAACCGAGCAGCCGTGAATCCACCCCCGTAACTGCTGCTAGCGGCTTCGCAGCGCGCTCGCACGATGACGTGTGCGCATGCGGGGCCCACCTGAAGACGCGGTACGGCCGGCCGGTCAGGTGCGCGTACTCGATCAGCGCAACGTCCTCAGCGCCACTGAACGCAATGGCCACGTCGCTGCCGAAGTGCTTCAGCGCCTGCATGCATGCATGCGCCGTAAGGTATGCATGTTCAATACGCCCTGCCGGTGCGGAGCGGCTAGGCCAGGAAGGATCACGGTGCAGTCATCGCCGAGGGTCGAAACTGTGATGCAATCCCGCCGTGACCCATCGCCGGCCTCTGCCGCACCCAACGCATGCAGTATGCCCGTTGTGGGTCCTTGGTTTGGGCCCCGGCGGCGGTGGCGGCCGGCTAGCTACAGCGTACAAGGTGCCCCAAGTACGCCGACAGCTGCGCGCAGCATGCAAGCTGCCTTTAGCCTGCACTGGGGGCACTGCATGCAAGACTGCTCTGCTCTGTGTGCTCAGTGTGGGCGGGTTAGCGCTTGACCATGCGTCGCGGCTGGCCGCTACAAGCTGTGACCCCCCAGGCAGCACGACCCAAAATACACCCGCAGCCAGACCCACATGATCCATGATCTCCAGAGGAGACTTTAGGTCCAGCTCCTTGGCGGCAGCATCGAAGTCCACCTTGGCGGCAACGGTGGCGGCATTCACCGACTGAACAGCAGCACGCAGTGCGAAACACAGTGCAAAACAGGAGGATTTGTGCGCGAGTGCAGGATACGGCTGGTGCAGCAGCCCTGGTGCGGTTTGGCGCGACATCGCTGTGGTCAAAGCAGCTTGCGTGCGCAACGCGATATGCGGCACGCCAAGCCAAAAACCTCACGTTGCCGACCGCCTACCTGCGGGACACGGGCGACGCAGGTGCGCACAGCGGCCCTGCGAGGGGCCTGCTGCACAGCCCTGGAGCCAGCGAAAGAACGTCCCTGCGCACGATAGGCCACAAGCTGTTCCTTAGGCTTTGTCCTTGCGGCGCGATTGTCCTGGTGCGGCCTCGTTGGGAGGATAAGGCACCTGCGTGATCTGCATCTTGGCCTGCTGCAAATAGACGGCAACAAACGTCAAGGGAAAGGACCGAAGCAGGCGCAGGCACAACAGCTATGTACACAGCTCGGCAAGCACAGGAAGCAAGCAAAAGGGTCGCGAGGCCGGGGTCAAAAGAAGGCTCCAGGGGGCGCTGCTGTTACGTCAGCGCGTACGGCAATCACTTCGTCGGCGTCAGGCGCGTCAGGCTGGCCGCCTGAAGCCGACCGCCGCGCGTCTGAACGCGGAAAAGAGACAAGGAGAGCCCGTTATTGTCGTAACCTGTTCAATACAGAGTTCATCAGGGCGCTCCGTCCCCTCTTCGTCGAGCCCTCGCTCTTCTGGTTGGCGTTACAAGGGCCTGGTGCTCGTCCTGGCTGGACCCAGCGTTGCCAACACACACGCAAGCAGCATGTTGACCGGGTAAGCTACAGCAGCGAGCGTCGACATCGCCCTGCACTCTGCGCTCCTCACAGTAGCTGGTGTATGGTCTTCTTGGCGGCCGGTACAGATCATGTGTGCTGCCGATGCAACACCCTTCCGTCCTGATCCTGCAGAAACGCAAACCCCGTTGCCGGCGCGCAACGCGCGCCATGCAAGGCCGCTCATAGCTTCGTAAGCCGTTTGGCATGGCGTCCGCTCGCTTATGGTGCATGTTCCGCCGTGCATACGTACAGCGGTGCCCGTTGCAACGCACGCACGCTCCAAGAGCCATACGCATGCGCTTCGCCCTCCATGCGCGCACGCGCTGTGCGAAAGGCACCTCCCAGGCCGTGGCCTACTGCGTGAGGGTGGCAGACGGCAGAGGCTGGAGTGGACGGGCCGTGTACGAGGCGTCTAATCAACGCTCCCCATTACCCACATTTACGGCACCGCGCGACTCTGACCTCACAGCACCACGGCGCGGCTCACTGTTTCGGCTGGGCACAACAGCAGGTCACACATGCAGTCCCCCCGCATTGCGTGGCGCCACCGCGTCCGCGCCCGTTGCGTTACAACAGCAGGTGCGCAGCCGGGCGGCGGCACGGCGACCTGCACGGGCTTTTGCCCCCGTCAAGGCGTCGTTGACCGTCAAGGACGAAACCTCGGGCGTCGACTTCTTGCTCGCTCAGAAATTTTGGTGAGGCACACTTACACAGACGCACATGCGCATCGCATGCTCCTGCTGCTGCTGCACGCACATGCGCATCGCTGCACGGCGGGGCGTAACGCGCAGCCCGGATTGGGCTTCAGGTACCCCCCTACTTCGTGCTTGCTGCCCCCGCCGGGCGGCCAGCGCGCGGAAGCGCAGGGCAGCGGCCAGGGCCAGGGTCAGAGTGCCTGCTGTGGCCCTGCCCTTGGCGCCGCGCCGGCGGCCACCAACCCCACATCCCGCATCGCAGGCACACACATCCTGGCCTGGCAGCCTTGTCGCGGCGGGTTTCGCCGGCAGGTCTAGACGCAAGTCATTTCCCTTTGCGGCTCTGCTTGGCCTGGCCGCAGGCAGGGCGAGCCCCTTCCGCTGCCTCGGCACGGGGACCCGCAGCAAGAAAATCGTGTTCGTTAATGTCAAGGTGAGGGAGGCAGCTGGCTGGCCGGATGGACGCATGGTGCGTGGGGCATGTGCCCGCTGCCGGCATTGTGTGCAGCGCAGGGCTCAGTTGTTGCATGCGTGCAACAAACGATACTGTGGTTTACACGCCGACCCGTCGACGCCCGTCGTGGGCACCTCCCCTGCTGCAATCTCGCTACCGCACCTGGCCCGCATCAGGGCGCGGCGTGCTGACCAGCCGCCGCAGTCCCTTACCTGTCCCCCCCGAGAGCGGAACGACGTGCCGTGTGTGTACGTACGGATGCATCTCGGTTCCGCCGCGCCTGCAGCCGCCGGCGACGGTGCGCCCGCGCCTGCCGCCGTGCTCATATGCCCGCCCGGCCGGCCGCAGGTGTACAGCGTTGCCGCGTACGTTGAGGCCGACCGCTGCGCCAAGGAGCTGGGCATCCGGGAGCGTGGCGGCTTCTTCCAGAGCGACGAGGACTACTGCCAGGCCATCCTGGACGGCGCCTTCAACAAAGTCTTGGTGGTGAGTACGGCACCCGTGGTCACGGCCGGGACGGGACGGAGCAAGGGTGGGCTTTGGCAGGGCCACCCACCACATGCGTGCAACCCTCGCACACGCTCTTCGTGGCGGCGCATGTAGCTGCAGCAGACGTACATGGCCCCATACGCGCTGCTACGCCACGCCACGCCACGCCACGCCACGCCACGCCACGCCACGCCACGCCACGCCACGCCACGCCACGCCACGCCAGCACTTGCCTCGTGCCCTGCCCCGGGCCGGGCCGGGCCGGGCCGGGACGGGCCGGGACGGCGCACACCCGTCCGGGGTCTTGCTGGGCCTTGATGGTACCACCTCCCTCGCTCCATGAGCACCATGTGGACCTCCGCCCACATGGTCACGCCGTGCAGCCAGCCATCCAGCCAGCCAGCCAGGGAGGGCAAGCCCCGACCCCGGCCGCACCCTAAACGCTCACTCATGTACCGTGTACGCCACACCACACCTTGCCCTACCCTGGCCCACACTGCCCCTCCTTCCCCTCCCTCCCTCTCTGCTGCCAGCTTCACCTTGTCCGCGACATTGAGGGCGAGCAGTTCACCGACGCCATCAACAAGAACCTGCTTCCGCGCATGCAGCTGGCAGGTGCGCGAGGCCGTGGTCCTCCTGCCGTCCGTCTCCCTCTTGCGTACCGCAGGCATGTATCGATATCCTTCTGCCCCTCCCCTGCTCTCGCTAACCGGCTCCCCCTGTTGCTTGGTAAAGCCTCGCGATCCTACGTTGCACCCACCCAGGCGAGCTGGACAAGCTGGAGCAGTTCAACTCGTACTTCGGCAGCAAGAAGCTGGTCAACAACGCCGAGGTTGTGCTGTACTGGAACATGGTCGGGGATCTGGAGGTCGGTTGTGTGGTGTAACGTGGGGGCGGCGGCGGGCCGGGGCCGGGGCCGGGGCGGGGGGGGGGGGGATGGAGGAAGACGACGATGGGGCACGGGGGGGGGGGGGCGGAGGGGGGATAAAGGCTCCATGTGATGGTATGAAGGGGGGGCACTAGAGGGTGCAGGTGAGGGTGCAGGGAGGGGCGACGTGCGGGCTGGTGGTACGCATGCATCGGTGCAAGGGGGAGAGAAGGGTTTTGGAGCTGTCATGCTTTGGAGCTGTGGCCAGCTAATCGCTGTGGCCATCTGCGCATCGCGTCGCACGAGGCAGTCAACAGTCCTCCCGTTGTGCAACCACCTCGAGTGTGCCAAGCGCTTTTCGCTCCTGCTTCGCCCTGCGTGTTGCAGGTGTTCGTGTCGCAGCCCTTGTCGGCCCCCCAGGAGTACGACAAGGTGCGGGTTGGGTTGCGTGCGCACCCTCTACTTCCTGCAGAGCGCCGTCGGTGTACGGCCGGCGCTGCAGGCGGCACTCATCGGCCTCTTGCGGGGCAAACAGCTCAGCGTGTCTCTCTATCTAACGCCCTATCGTGTGTCTCGCTTGCCCAGGCCCGGTGTTGGGGGGGACCACCTGGTCAGCAGCCAGAGGCGCAAGCGCAGACGTCGCTGTAGGACAGCCACTGCCCTTTGCAGCTCCTCGCCAGCGTGGCTGCGCAAAATCCATCGCCGCCGCGCACCGGCCGGCCGGCCACGGCGCACCTAGGTCGCCGCCTGTGGCGCGTGTGTGCCTCCGCCGTCGCCTGAGCCAGCATCGGCCCTCTGCAACACGCCCCACCCATCCATCCGGTCCACCCGTTAGGCATAGAGGGACTTGCCCCCATCGCCTCGGTCCCGTTGTTCTTCCCCACCCCCCACCCCCCCACCCCACACACGCACACACTCCCAACTGACAACTACGTGCTTTGCCCGCCCTCGTTTCCCGTTGACCCCAACCCTCACCACGCTACCCTCCCTGCAGAACAAGCCCGACCTGACAATCCGCAGCGCGGCCATGTGCCGCGGCCTCTTTGAAATTTTCCTGGGCGAGTCGGCCGTTGTGCCCGAGGCCCGCGCGGCGTGGGTCAAGGGCGCAAAGAGCCTGCTAGAGAGCGAAAACGTGAAGCGCGCCACGCGCAAGAGCGGCAGCTAGATGCGCCCAGCGCTAGGCATGCGTGGACAGCTGCGCGCTCGCCCTCACAGGTGGCGGCCGGTAACCAGTGTGGCAGCTCCTCGGTTTCTGGGCACAGCCTCATGTGATCAACAAGACGTGCGCCCGCCGTTCCGCTGACACGGTGCTCGCGCCAGCCGCGCAGCGCGCCATCTGCTGTCCTCTGTGCCACTTGATGGCCTTGCCACCGTTGGACGGCGCTTGGCTGGGCGATGCCTGATGCGCACATGTCATGTCAGGCAGGCAGGATGAGCAGTTTTGTGTTTGTCGAGGCTGCGCTGGCAAGCCTGGTGGTGTTTCGCTTGTGCTACAGGACCGCAGCAGGATGTTTTGCGTGTATGACGATCATGAAAGCACGGATCAAGCGACGTGCTGCGTGTGGTGGCTCTGTGGTCCGGCGGCGGCGTGTTGTGGTGCGGCATGCCGGAGGTTCCGCGCGCAGGCACTCCTGTATCCGTTTTGCCTACATACCGAAGCAAGCCGATGTGCCGACAGAAACAGTTGTGCCGCTGTAAGAGGTGTGTGATGTGAGGCACGCTGTCAGCCGTCGCGTACGCGCCCGTGCCGATCTCCTTGTTCGCCGCGATGAGGGATTCGTCCTTGGTGGCGGGTTCGGAGTGCTTAGTCAAATCCAATACGGCGCGTCCTTGATGCCCGTACGACGTTTGCTGCTACGCATGTGCACCCGCTGGCATACCGCCTTGGCTCGGTGACAAGGTGATACATGTGTGCGTTGCACGTGCCTGCTCGCAGCCCGCGGCCGCACCGACCACGACGTCAGTGACCGCCGCCACTACGTCGCACCTGGTCGCACGACGCCGCAGCGCACTGCGCTGCGTCATGATGACGGCGGGCCACGGCGTGAGTTGTGGTCAGCTTGCACGTTAATTACAGGGCGAGCACAGTCGGTCGGCGCAGCCGGCGGCGGCCTCCTGTGAGGAGTCCTGTCGCCGACAACCTGCCGCCGACGGACAACCAGGGGGAATTCCCCCTGCACTCACGTACTACCCGCCGTACGCGTACGGGGCCCAAGTACGGCATGCTAAGCAATGCACAGGCCGCTGCTGCTAAGAGTCGGCCGCCCGGCCCGGCAGCGGGCACCGCGTGAACAACTGCAGCTCTCGACTCGAGTTCCCTGTAGAATAGCCGCAGCTTTCCATTTCGGTCGCTTCCGCTTCGGACCTGCGCCCTCTGACGCCGAGCCAAGCGGCACATACGTACATAGCAGTGGCAAACCAACCAGCCCTGAAAGCCGCTATCACGTATACCTAATCAGGTGTGCCTGGATCCTGCCTTGTGCCCCGCCTGGGGCTGAGGGGCCGTGCGCCCGCAAGCACCAGCACCGTGTGCCCACAAGCACCATGCCGGTCGAGGTCGGTGGGACGACTTCAACCTTCGGTTCCCAGGTATGCAACACCTACACATGCATAATCACTCATACATTGTTAGCATAGCGCTGCTCCATCGCCTGCGCAAAACTGCGTTCCTGGATCATCACACTATAGTGCGCGGCATGCAATGCGACGACGACCATCCATCGATGATCGTCCTCCAGGCACTGTCGACCAAGCCTACGGAGCCGCGCACCAAGTTTGGAACCTCTGGAAGGGTAGAAAACTTAGCGGAAAAGCCATTTGAGGACAGGCGTTTGGGCGGTACCAGCTTTACGTGTGGCGGCAAGGCGACGTCGGGCTTCGGGGCCCAGGCGAGCAGCAAGTCCTTCACGGCCCCAGGCTACAAGGTACGCCGCCGAAGCCGATGCCGCAACACGTGCAAACACTCGAGACCGTGATACCAGCAAGGCAAGGGTGCTTATCTGCGCTGCCCGCCTGCCCGCGGGGCGCACTTCGCCCCCCCCACACAAACCCCGCGCTGCATGCATGCTGCATGTGGCATGGCTTGCGCCCAACGCACCGTGCTCTTGCAGCAGCGGCTGCTCCGCCACATCCCCCCGACAGCACATACTGAGACTCCTGCACGGCGCCGCTGCTGGGTGCACCGCAGATCGGGCAGCGTTTCCCGGGCGACCATGACACCTCCACAGCCGCCAAGCTACCGGGGCCCGGCTCCTACACGCCGGGGCAGGACGCCGTCGGCCGCCAGATGCTGTCCAACTGGTCGACCGCGCCGGCCACGCGGATAGGCACGGCGGACCGGTTCGGCCGCATCCGGGAGGACTCGATCACCACGCTGGGCGGCGCCGCACGGTGCGCAGCAGGCCTGCAAGCATTGTGTGTATGTGTGCATGCCGAGACCCCCCATTTGCACCCGTCACGGAACGGGCCAGTACATGCATGCCATCACGACCAAGACGCCAACCCATGCGTGGATGGGTGGATGGATGTGCGCATGACTGCATGCATGCAGGCCATCCACCAAGTGGCTCGGTGATGCGCCGGCGTATAGCTTCCATGGGCACAGCAAGCGCCACGACCTGGCCTTTGGGTCGCCCGGCCTCAAGCCCACCGTCGTGGACGACCCGGGGCCCGGCACCTACGAGGCGCACTCTTCGATGGGCCAGCAGGTCGTCAGCCCCAAGAAGACCGCGCCGCGGCTACGGCTCGGCACCTCTGACAGGGAAAGGCAGCGCAAGGTGGGTGCAGGCGCGGGGGCGAGGAGGTACCCGGCCCGGCGCACAGACGCATGCCTGCCATGTACGGGAAAGCGGCTAGAGGCGTCGATGGATATGGAGTCCGAGTTACGTGGGTTCACCCCACCTCAGGCCGACCTCTGAGGCGCGTTTGTCCATGATTCCGCGCACCACACTCCAAACGGGGGCGCGGGTGTTGTGCACTTTCTCAGTCCTCAGCCACTTGGCGGCGCGGCTTCACCAACTCAGACACATAATGCCCGTGCTACAGCCGCGCCCTTGCCTTACGCTTTGCTTGCAGGTCTTTGTATCCAGGGAACATGAGCGAGAAGCGTTAGGGTCACAGTCGCCCAGCCCGCTCATCTACAACCCGCGCCTTGCGGCGGTAAGTCGCGCAGTCCAACCAATCCTCTACCGCACTGTGCCATTCTGCGCCGTGCGATGCTGCGTTTGCAGGTTCGGGTGGACACGTAGGTGCGCAAACGTTGTGACTTGCTGGCTTGCTAAGGCACCGGCTGAGCGTGAGCATGCGGCAGCAGTGCCATTCGTCATGATATATCGGATGTGAGCAGTGGTTGTATGTATGACCGGATCAGCGCCTGCAAGGCGGCGCCCACCTCCCCGCCCCGTGACTTCCCTAACACGCCGCGCCTCTTCCCTCCCAACCCCAGAGCTCCAAAGTAAAGGCAACCAGCAGTTGGAAGTTTGGGTCGGGCGACCGCTTCTCGCAGGTAGGTAGAAGCGGGGTGCGTGGCGTGGCGGGGTGCGTGCGTCGGGCAGTGTAGCGTCCGTTGGATGTGCTTTCCAGGTGGTCATGCCGTCTCGCCGCGCCATGGATTGCCGCGCGCATCCAGAGGGCCGCCACGCCTCGGACGGTGTCAGTGCATACCGCATCGTGACAAGTGAGGTGCCGTAATGCCCCGCAAGCCCCAACGGTCGGCGTGATTGCATCTGGTCGAACACGGCCGCAGCGGTGCGACTGTGTGATCTTCCGAAAGCACGGTCAACGTGCGCTGTTTTGCATGCATGCGTGTACTGGTTGGATGTCCTCAACAATGCGACTGCATCGTTGATAGCGATGGGTGCAATGGGTGCAATACGAGTGCAATGAATGCAATACTCAGCAGCTCAAACGCGCTGTGCATTGAACTTTACCACCTGGTCAACTTCGCGTTCAACTACGGTATGCAGCACAGGACGCTGCCCTCGAAACCACACCCACCGCTCACTCACGCACCGCGTGCGCGCAGGTCAAGCCCGCAACGCCCGACCGTGAGAAGAAGTTGATGGCGCTGTCGCCAGGGCCCGGCAGCTACATCGTGTAGGTGTCGTCATTCATTCGCTTTGGACGTCACAAGGAGGGATCATAGGATTGCATTGTGCGGCCCACGGGCCTGCGGTGGTATCAAAAGGAAGGTTTGGCACGGCGCTATTCACATGACCAGTAGTAGTGTTTGGCTGGGTGTAGCTAGGGGCGTCATTATGCGCCCCAAGGGTTTTGTAGCGGCGCAATTTGGCCGCTCAGAGCCGTGTGGCAAGCAACTCCGTCCCTATAGTATTGTATGTCGGTATGTGGCATGCTGTTTGGGGCGGCTGTGGTGCTAAGGAGGGATGTGTTGTTGTATGAAGCATCGTTGCAGTAGCGCCGTTGTATTGCTTTGAACTTGTTGATGCGCGTCATGCACGCTACGTGTACTTGAGTCGCGCGCATGTGGATTAGCGGGCCAACGCCCTCCTCTGTGTGCGGGAGGCCGCTGGCAGAGTCCATAAAGTTCTGACCGTGTTTGGGTTTCGGCTTCCGGACCACCCTAGACGGATAGGCACGCGGGAGAGCGTGCACTTGGCGTCGTAACGTAAGCATTTGAGTGGGGTGGGTGGGTAAGGGACCTGCGCCTTTCTGCAGGGTGTTGATGGAGAACCCTCCCTCCAGGGCAGTTTTCGCGTCGCAAGCCTGAGCATAGACCCATATCACCGAAAATGGCTCAGCCGCGGGCTGAGCCACCAACGCTCGGACGGCGCACTTTGAGTCAGCAGCAGTCCTAAGCACTGGTCGTACGCTCCGTACACCTTACGGCAAAGCAGATGGTGCGCGCTAGGTGCGGCCGGTGTGCCGGCAACAGAAAAGGACGAACTGCACCTTGTACGGCATCAGTTGCAGCCCTTGATTGCGCTTCGCAGCCACATCACGACATGTACGGTAACGGCTATCGTGGCCTCAGGCTTAGGCTGCGCGCAGCCGCAGTTCTGGTTTGACGTAGTACGGCAAGGGACGGGGGTTCGACGGCCTTTGGGTTTGCTTGGAGCAAACATTTGCACGGCATCTGGGAACTCCACCACCAGCCACACACCGCCGCACGCCTGACACCGGGATTTTGCCGGCGCCGCGGCTGCAAGGCCTCCGTTCTGCAAGCGCTGTCATGGCGGCGGCGCCGCGTGGGCGCGCCCGTTATTGATGCACGGATGCTGCGCGCGTCTGCAGAGGACATATGCGAAGGTTGAGCACATTAACGCCATGATTTACGCATGGCTTAGCGCGTGCATGCCGTATGCACTGCGTGGCATGCATCAGGCATGCTGCGGCAACAGCACCTGACAGCACTACGACGACAGGCATGCGCGACGTGACGGTCGGTATTGCCATTGGTTACTACCAGTGTACCTGCACGAGAGGCGTCGACGCTCCAGAACCAGATGACCAAAGCGCGGGAAGTCTCTTCGCTTCAGTGACAGACAGTGTCCAGCGACAAAGCGGTGAACGTCCACAGCTGGTCCACCACTATGAGAACGGCGAGGTCGTGTTACGGCACCTTACGGCACCTTAGGTCGCATTACACTTTAGGTGACCAACCAACACGAGCCTAACGCGAGGGGCCACAGAGCCTTGGCGTCCTCGTTCGTGCTATACTTGGAACCGTTGCAGACAGAGCGCCACACAAGCCCGGGAGCTCGGTAGACCCTGTTGCCGGGGGTTGCTGCGAGCGCTTCAGTCGTTAAAGAGCACGGAAAATGGAAGCGGGCGCACGCTGTACCCAACCTTTCTCGCCGTTCTGGCAATCGCGCGTGAGTACCTGAGTGGCGTTCTAGCCAACAAGGCCATCAGGCTAGTGTGCACGGAGGCTTGCAGTACCTACGACAAGGGCCACACGACGCTCCGGGCAGAGCAGCAGAGCCTGCCTCATACAAGCAAAGATGTTTTGGGCAACGGTTGAACGACGTCTCCGCCGGGTGCATCCACTGCCATTACTGATTCGCGCAGGCTGGCTTGCCCAGCTGTAACTTGCATCAGCTTGAGCGAATCACCATCGTTACTTAAACATGCCGCTGCTCGCAATGTTCCCGGATTGTAGGCCCGGCCCTGTGCGGTTTCTTCCGCTCGCTCCTTTCATGCGCGCACTGCCTTCGCCTCGTGCCAGGCTCAAGCGTTCCGCGTACGTGCGTGCGGCAGTGGCCGTTTATCCGCTACTTGCACGCTTATGGCACGTACGTGCATACATGCCCCAGCGTTCGCGTGCATAGACACCATGCCACGTAGCCATCTCGCAGCGTTGTCGTGCAGCATGTTGATGTTGATCGGACGCGAGCACGGCAGGAACGAGGCCTTTGTTGTTGTGCCACGTTGGCGTGGCACAACACGCCAATCTCCAAGGACTTGCAGTCACGTGCCGAGTTGCCAGCATACTCAAGCCCAGCGCCATGTGATGGGGTCTCACGACCCGCGCCTCGTCCTCTCGTGTTGCGCGTCTGCAGGGCAGCATATCTACGCTTGCCGTGCGTGCTTTTGGGCGCCGCGCGGTCGCCCAGGACGTGGGTGGAGACATAATCGTCCCGCCAAAGCGCCCTGACTGCGATGCCCAGGTGCTCATTTTGTGTCGGCGTGCACGCTGATTGGCGAGGACGTGCCGTGCTGCATGCTGCCCGCGAGGCGGCGGGAGCCAGCATCATCTGCTTAAAGATCCGCTCGTGCTCCCTCAACGCCAGCCTGGGAGCTGGCCGACAAGGGCGTAATCACTGACTGCATGGTCTGAAAGCAGCAGCAAAAGGTACCTCAGGTGCGGGATAATGCACGGACGGATGCGGCGTAGCCGCAGCGCCTGGAGCAACAATCGCGCGGCGCGCAGCGGGCTTGTACCGGCGACACGTCACAAAGCCGCACGCGAGCGACACGGCCACGGGCCGCGGCGCTCAAGTTGTGCCCCGTCAGGGTCTGCCGGCCCCTTCGGCTTTTGGTTCACGTCACGGGTGGCAAGGCAAAGCGCGCGCCTGCTGCGCTGAAAGCTGCAACCGAGTTCAATCCATGCACGCAGCGCCCGGCCGCTACACGCTCTGCAAGGACCTCAACTACCGCCGCGTTATGGCGGGACCCGCTAGCACCACAGCCTGTGCCGCCACCGCCACCGCCAGCCTCGGCAAGCCAGCCTCAGCCATCGCCGCACCTGCCTAAGCGTCACTAGCCACGCCCACCCGGCTCCAGTCACACAGCAAGTGCGACAGCACAGGCACGAAAAACACTTTGCCCTGCTTTGCAGCCCCTTACCGCTTGGTTGGTTACATGTGAATGTACGGCGATGTAACCTAACAAGTACAACAACATCGCTTTTTGCCATGATTCGAACACAAGCGTGCTGCTTACCAACCAAAACTTGTTTGCGGGTTAGATGCGGGCTCCAACCCGCAGCCGCGCCGCGCCGCACCCGCGCGCCATACAGATACCATAGAAAAGACAGATACCATCATCGCCCCCAATGCCGGCGTCCCTGCTTGTGGCCTCGGCGTCACGCGCAGGCCACGTTGGACTGTCCAACTCACTCATCGTACAACACAAGAACACATAGAGGAAATGCGAGTTGCACTGCCCGCAAAGAGAACTGCACAGCGTTACAATCACCATGTGCACGCGACTCCTGCTGCTGTTTTCACATGAGAATACGTAACCTGATGCGAAGCCAAGGAAGTCGAAAGCCCATCCGGGCGCAGCCAGCAACAAGTACAGCCCGGAGCACCGGGGAAAGAGTCCCATCACATGCACCAGACACAGTGCGTCGTACACATGCGGTCCAGGCCAGGGGTCGCCGCATGAAAACACCGCGCGCGAATCATTGCGCGCGCTAACGCTGTCGTCGGGGCACATCACCGCACCGCAGATTAAGGTCACAAGGTAGGCCCCCAGCAGCCCAGCCCTGCCCTTTAGCGGCGGCGGCGGCCACGTGGGCTGCGCAGGACTCTTGTATGCCCCAAAATGCTCCGCTGCGCAACACAGGGCGGGCCACGGTTGGCTACTACGGCCCCAAGTGCGACTGTGCCACTCTTGTTAGTACAGACCCTGCATGAGGTAGGAGCCCTCGTTGGCTCCGTAGATGAGCTCCGGGATGTTGAGGTCCACCTCGATGGCGCCAATGTCGCCCAGCGGGCCCTGCTGGACAGCCGCCGCCGCCGCCTGCTGCTGTGGCTTGGCGTGGAATGCCTCCACCCAGCCAGGGGACGCGTCGCCGCGCCTGCTCGGAAGTCAAGACAAACAGGCGGGAAAGATGCAAGGCGCGCAGGCACGCACGCAGGCATGCAAGCGTGTAGGTCATGAGGAGGTAGCTGGTGGAGGCGTGGCGCTGTAGCCGCCCAAGGTGACGTGCCCAGGCTTACGCTTGCTCCCGCGCCTACCGTTCCGCAGCGTGCCGCTGGGCAGCAACAGCCGCATGCAATCCGTGCGCAAAGGCTGGCCATCGCATCAGGTACGTTATCTCCGCCCCCAAACATCCCCCGCATCAAGGCCGGCGAGCGGCCGGCAACCGGCAGCAGCACGTACGCCCCTCCCCCACCCACCTGTCGTTCATCAGCTTGAGGATGCGCGCGGCCGTCTCTTCGATGCCGCGAAACGTCACGTCCAGCACCGGCCAGTCGGGGTGCGCGTTGTACAGCTGTCGAGCCCACGTCAACTCTGAGTTGGATTTTCTGCGCAGGCAAAGGGACAGGCCCCCGGTACTACAGTATGCATGCAACAGGAGCAGCAGGCTCAGGGCGCGACGACCCCCCGCCCGGGCCGGGCCGGGCCCGACCGATCCAGCTGGCTTGAGCAAGCAGTCCCTGCTGGATACCCCGCGGAACGTCTGCAAACAGCCCTGCCGCGCACCTTGCTCGCACTCCATATACCCCCGGACCCCAGCGCAAGCGCTTGCACGCTTCTCGCAACACCAAACCCACAGCCAGCAGGGACATCATACATGCCACATACCCGCTTACACTGCGTGGGTATAGCATTGGCGGGCGACACGGCAGCAAGTCACAGGATGGATCGGGGCCCTGCTTCCAGGTGCGTGTGCGCATGTGCGCGTGCGTGCGTGCATGCCCTACCTGAACCTCGGCGTAGTCGATGGCCTGCGCCCGCGACACGCCCAGCATGTTGACGCGATTGCGGCGGATGGTTGACAGCACCTGAGGGGCGGAGAGGGCGCGGTGCGGTGCGGGGCAGGTAACAGCACCACGGCGCTGACGCTTCCGCGGGTCACTTGTGAGTGGCACTGCCGGTGATGTAGTCTGGTACGGCCGGTATATGGAGCCAAAGGAGGACATGTCGTAGCTATGGGCCAGCACGTCCACTAGGCAGGTGCCGGACGTGACTCCGCCCCCTGCTTCTTCGGCACAGCCAGAGGCAGAAGCTCATACGTCTTGTGGCTGCAATGGCCAGGTGCCCAAAGCGGCGCCCTTGACGCCCTTCCCGCATGCCGCTGGCCACTCGCGGTAACACGAAACAGGGCACGCCACAGGAAGCATGGCGTTCACAGGACGCCGTGACACGTCATGCGCCATGACGCGTCATGCGCGTGGGTGGGTCGCAGGCCGCGCACGTTGCGATGCGGCCAGCCGGCGCACCTGCGGGTCTATGATGAGGCCCACAATGCGCCGCTGGTCGATCTCAAACAGCTCCTTGGGCACCGGGCAGTTGGGAACCAAAGGCAGGTTCGCAACCTGCAGCCGCACGACAACACGCGGGCCGTGCGGCGGCAACACATGGCATGCCGCGGGACATGGGAACCAGATGAGGCCCTGCTGCTCTCGGTGCATGCAAGCATACCACACAGCAGACACCAGGTAAAAGGCAACTGAAACCTCCTCCTGTCGGACCATTCTGACCCGGCGCGCCCAGCATGTCATTCTTCGGCGCCCCTGCCGTGAGCGCGCCCCCACCCCATCCCATCAGCAGAGCTCACCTTGTACCCTCGCTGGCCTAGGTAGATCGACAGCGGCGTCTTGCCGCACCGCGACACGCCCAGGATGAGCAGGTCAGCGGACGGCCACTCCTGCGCCGTGCCGACACAAACGCACGCGCGTCAGCGGGACGCGCGTGGGAAACGGGGAGGAAAAGGTGCGCTTGCCTCGAGCATGGCAACGTATGTGCATGGCAACGTATGCGCATGGCAACGTATGCGTCTGCGGCTACGGTCCATACCACGTACCAACGGCACCGAAACGCAGGCGGGCGCAGCAAGTGCATCAACGAGCCTGGTGCCTGGCAGCCAAAACAGGCGCACGGCCGGCGTGGCTGCACGACGTCTTGTCTTGGGCCCTACGCCCCGAGCGCACCCGTCACGTGCACACGCACCTTGGGGTTCGCCCCGTCGTCCATCTTGCGTGTGTACTCCACCGCCTCGATCATCTTGAAGTACTCGTCCGTCAAGCTCGCCTGCGGCAAGGCACACGCAGTGCGAGAGCCGCCGTCAGACGCGCCGCCCTTGACGCAACACGTTGTACACCGTAGTGCGGGGCAGCATCATGCACGACGGCAGGCACACAGGAAGGTTTCACCGGCGGTACGGTACGCCCTAGTGTGAGGCATCCTGCTCGCATGGGTCCGGTTCGCGGGGCGGCGGACAAAGGAGCACCACGCGCCACATGCGCGCAGCACACCACATGGTCACACGTTCGGTCCCTGCCGGTGCGTCGTGCGCTGCACCGCAAACGCCCGAGGCAGTACAGGAGCATGGTACAGGAGGCAGGCGGCGCAATCTACAGGGAAACAGGCGCCAGCGCCAGACGCCGTATTTGGCGTCGCCCCTGGCCCTGGAATAGGCCCGGCCCGCGCACCTTTGGCCGGGACGCCTCCACTCGCGATGCCGGCACGCCCCTGCGGCGAGCGATTCAGCGCCAGGGGAGGGAACAGCAACAGCACGGCTTGAAATCCAAAGCTTGAGGCGCCGAGGGCAGGACACAAATGCAGGTGCAGGTGTGGCCGCAGCGCCTGGGCCAGCATGACCTACTCTGCTGCTGTCATGCCACAGTGCAAACCTCGTATGCAGGGCCCACAGGATGACCGGCGTGGGCAAAGCCAATTGCAGATGTGCCCGCTGGTGCGCTTAGTCAGCGTGGCAGTCAGTTGCAGCTGTTTCCTACGCAAGAGGCAAGGCCCACGTGGTATGCTGGTCTCTGCGTCTGCCTGCCATCATGATTAAGGGATGTCCCCCTGCCCGCCACAGGTCAAAAAACCGTCAACTCACGTTCGTACGGCGTTCAAGTGCACCTCCATGGTGTCCAGTAGGTCGCTCCACAGGTCGACATACCGCACGCTGTACAGCTTGCACGCCGTGCGCGCGGCCTTGACCATCTTTGGGTCGACGAGTGTGTACACCACCAGCGCGTCCTCCTGTAGAGGGCGTTCGGTATCGAAGGGTCCAGGCGCACAGCACAGCGTGCAGGATCATGGTGCAATTACAGCAGCGAAATGGCCAGTACACCAAAACCACAACGTGACGGGTGGCAGCGCGTTCACTGCACCGGTAACGTTACCATCCTTGTGACGGTGCGTGCTTAAGGATCTTATGTTGCCCGCTGTTCCAGCCCCTGCAGAAACCAACGCGGTTGTGTGTGCGCCCGCGACGATGCATCGACCGATTTCGCGTCATGCCGTGACATGGTGGTGGGTGCGTCGGCCGCGTGGCGCACACGCGAGGGGCAAGCATCCACCTTTGCAGCCTCTTTGATGATGTCGCCGATCTTCTCCGCCTCCTCCACGAACCGAAACACCATGATCTGCGCGGGGCGCCTGGGTGCGGCAGCGCACCTCAAACTGGTTCAGCGCCGCGCGTACCGTCCGCGCAGCGCTTTCACCTGCGATCGTAGGCCATAACATGGTTCAAGAAGCCGCCCCCGGACGCGGCACAGGGCGTGTCAACCGCGGCTGCGCCGCCGTCAAGCCACGCCATCCGCATCACCAGCACGAGCACGCGGCACCGAAACTACACCCTGGGCTCAATTTGCACGCAAGGCCTTACCGGCCATGCGTAGGCCTTACCGGCCGACGCCGCCGTCGAGCCGGCGCGTGGCGCACGTACTTGCGCCCTGCACCGCAGGAGGCTGCGTGCGGCGCGTGCACCTGCCAGCCGCCAACCGGCAGGCCCGGCGCCACTTCACCCGTCCCGTCCATGCTCGCCTCATCCCGCCCTATCGGCCGGCAGTGCAAGTGTCCCATCCCCGCCTTCCTTGCGTCTCCCACACCTGTGCAGTCCGAGATGATGAACACGGGCTTTGGGACCAAGATCTCGTCTGGCACGTCACAGTCGCTGTCGCCACTTCCCTCGCCGTTCTCTTTGCTGTTGCGCTCAATCATCTCCTCCCGGCTCAGCAACACCGGCGGCTGGGCTGTCGCCGCTCCGGACGACGGCGCCATGCGCACAACAGGCGCCGCAACCGTTGGCGTGGACACCTGCACGGTCCAGCCGCCCAGCTAAACCACACATACACACATGTGCCGTCCTTCCGATGGATGTGCCATGGTCCCTTGGCTCCTTGCGCAAGAGCCATGTACCATATGTTAGAAGGACAAGGATATCATACATACTGCGGTGCGCACGCCCACAAAACAGCTTGTGCGCTGCACGGCTGCACCTTTGTAGTGCACAATGAGCGCTCCATGTATCAGTTGTATACGCGCCTCAGGCAGCAGGGCCGAGGTGTCGCCCACTTTCCGCCCAACTCGCGTGTCCAACGACCCACGCACCCTGTGGAGGCCCGACGCAGCGGCCACGGCCGACATGCGCTTGCTGCGTTTAAGCATCAGCTTCTTTTTTGGCGACGCGCCTGCCGGGGGCGCCAGTGCGGCGCCGGACGTGCTGGCTGACTGTCGCCGCTGCTCGCTGTTCCATTCACGCCGGCAGCGGCCGCCTCCGTTGGCGAGGCAGAGGCTTGTTGCTGCTGGTCACGAAGCATGGCCGCATTGGCCCGCTCTGTGCGACTCGCATGCGGATGGCTTGCTGCCGCCGCACCGCTTCCTGCTGCCGCATCCGCAGCATCTGGAGCTCTACCTCCTCGCGCTTGCGCCGAATGCTCTCCTGCGCACGGACGGCGGCACAGAACGCCAATGAATGGAGCAGAGGAGGGGCGCCGTGGGACGTGTCGCTACCACCAAGTCGAAGGACTACTACGTCCGAACCACCCACCATGCCCGTTATCGGAATGGGAGATGTGATGGACCTACCCAGGGTCACAGCGAGCACACCAGTCAACCACGCCACATGGATAGGCGCATGAACTTGCATGCGCACGTGCCGCCGACTGCGAAACCAAAACGGACGAAAGCGCTGCACGTATCCCGCGTCACAGCTGCTGCTTATGCGCAGCGAACCCAGCCGCTTCCCTGTGCGCAGGAGTCGAACTACATGTGTGCGGGTAAGTAGGAACATGCAAAGCATTACGGTCTCAACGGCGTCGTGACCCGTCATCTGGCTGTCGCTGCGATGGCGCGGGGTAAGCTGCGTGCTGCGCGCCCGAAACCGGGCGAGGCGGCAGAGCGCAGTCGCGCAGCACGGCACGTCACACCACACAGCGCCGACAAATAAAACCTCTGTTGCTGTATCATGTGAGTACGTGCGACACAACTGCGCCCGCGCCGTCCCGCCCCTCGTCGCCTCTCACCTCCTCCGCACGGGTCCGTTCAACAAACGCGGTCATGTCTTCAAACGTTTCCAGCGGGTTGAGGTTGTCGACAGGAGTGCTTTGGTGGCCCTCCACTAAGTCGGCAGAGGCTGCCGCGCCGCTGGGACTCGTCCCGTCTAGGCCCTCCACCAAGAGCTGAGGGCTTACACCACCCGGGCCGACACCGGGACCAGAAGCTGCCCGCAGGGGCGCGTAGGAAAGAGTCTGGCTTGGCCTACGCCATCGTCGAGCCGTCTGCAGCGGCTGGGTGGCGCAACAACACCATGCTGCACCGCTCTACGGAGGAGGGAGGTTGCGGCGCTGGACGTGCCCTGCCTCATGGTTGCTGACACAGTGTGTTGACAACATATTGCAACTAGGTTAGATGTGTGCTTCATGAGTTCGTCATTTCCGAGCTGCTCGGACGGCTGCAGGTGGCAGTAGCACCGCCGTAGGTCGACGATTCAAGGCGAGGCGGCAACACTGTTACGATAAACAACACTGTTACGATAAACACGGACGCACTTGTAGCGTCCGCACTTGAACTGTTTCGCCCAGCTTTGCCGACCTCCTCCAATAGCCTAGAGCCTTCTATACTGAGCACACTTTGAGCAAGTGCTCTGCTCTGCACGCAGCACAGGCGCGCTGCAGCGCTGAGTAGGACCCGCTGCTCCTAGGTGCAGTGTTAACTTGCTGCGAGTGTACGCCCGGGGGTCTGTCGGATGTCGGGTCTTCGCCTCCGAAAACGACGGAGCCATCCTCACCGAGCGGGACGTTCATCCAGTTGACGAAGGAAGACAAATGCAGAGCAGGAAGGACCTGGCAGAGGCGGGCAAGCGGAAGGTCGGTCATTAGCTGCGACTGAGCCTCTGTTCTGTTCTGTTTGCTGGCCTGGCCAATTCGTCCAAGCGTCGCCCCGCCCCTCCCCGCTCCCCCATCCTCGTGCCACCGCGCAGCTCGAACAATTCCGCAAAGCCAAAGCTCAGGGAAAGGACGCCTCCCCTGTAAAGTTGGCCCTGGTCAATGGAGGTGAGAAGGGTATTTTGGTCATCGTGTGCTGCCTCGAGCACCCCTTAGTCCGACCAGCGATCGGATGTGTGTCATGATGTCTTGCTGTTGCAGGTGCACTAGAGGATGCTGCGCACGCAGCAAGTGGCCCTGCTGAACCAATCAGGCCGGCAAACGGGTATACCATGGCGCCAAACGGCGCATCAGGTGTGTGGCATGCCAGGCTGCGCTCGGAGCTCCGCAGTGTGCGCACTGCAGAATGCGTCAGCGCGTGCCCCCCCCTGGCCACTGCGCTGCTGCCAGGCCATGCTCTGGCCGATCCCGGCGACGTCGGGGTAGCAGGCCCTGCCCCTGGTCTGGCCGACCCAGCGCGCACGGCGCCAGGATTGGCGCCGGCCTGGCCCACGCAGCCTCCGGTTGGCAGTGCAACGTCCGCAGTACCATCATGGCAACCGCAACCCGCGATCGGCCCCTTCATTCGCGACAGCCCCTCCTCTAGCCCCGCAGCACAGCCTCCAGCCACAGGCTTCTTCGTGCTGGACGCGCCGATCCCATTCGGTGGGGCAACAGCGCAGCCCTCGCCCCCGCGTCGCCCGCACCCGCTGCTGCCCCCGCCGTGATTGCACAGCCGGCATGGGCAGCACCCACCGCCGGTCCTGCCGCGGACAGCGGCATTTCCAGCAGCTACAGCTACGCCGCAGTGCAATACCCAGCACGGGACCTGTCCGCGCTCTTTGGCGGCAGCTCGCCAGCGCAGGACGATTCGTTCTCTGCGCTGGGCAGCGCGCAAGCCCAGGACTCGCCGCCCACAGCAACCGCGCCCGCAGCTGATGTGGTTAGCACAAGCTTTAGCGCCGAAGCCGCGCCGCAGGCCAACGGCTTGCACGCGCCTGCGCCGCACGCCAACGGCTTGCACGCGCCTGCGCCGCAGGCCAACGGCTGGCACGTGCCTGCGCCTGCCGTGCCAGTCAGCCATGCGACGGAGCTTGCGGCTGTGGCAAGCACCACCCCCACTAGTTGGCCGTTGCCCGCAGTGGCGACGGCAGCTGCTGGGACGGCGGTGCTCGACAAAACTGATACCAGGGCCTTCATCACAGTACGGCGGTGGCTCCTCGACGCTGGCCATATCGAGCGAGCCGTCCAGCGCCATTGTCTCGGGTGCCGGCCGTGTCCCGAGTAGCAGCAGCAGCGACGGCACAATGTTTGCGAATGCGGACGTGACCAGCACAGACTCGTTCAGCAAAGTGCAGGCGCCGCCGTCGCCACTGCCAACGCTGCGCAGCCGTGGCAGGTTGCGGCAGCTGCGGGTGCGGAGGTTATCAGCGCGCCGCCGACCCTGCCGCACCAGCCGACAGCCCCCGCCAGCGCTATTCCCTCCAGCTATGCTGTTGGCCCCACCACTTGTGGCTTGCCGGGAGCAGGGCACAGCGGGGATGAAGCATTCGCTGCTACTGTTGCGCTTCAGCAGCGCCCGGAATGACGCAGTAGCTTCCCACGCGTGGCCGCTGACGGTACCTGCATCCACAGCTGGTCATGCAGCCACAGCTGCCCCGGGATTTGGCGCTTTGCTCAGCGCCCCTACCGCGGTGGAGGACACCCATGCAGCGGCCGCTGGCGCTCCCAGCACAGTGCCAGCTGCCTACGGTGCGCTTTCGGACAGCTACTTGTCGCTGTCCGGCAGCTTCCTTCCTGCGCGGGCGGCAGTAGCAAGTGCTGCTGATGCTTCAAGCGCAAGCGACGCTGCCGCGGCGGCAATTGGGAGCGGAGTCGACAATCCGCCGGCAGCACAGGCCAGGGCGGTACCACCAGGTGAGAAAACAGTGGGGCAGGAGCCGCTGCAGGAGGAAGCGGCGCCGCCGGCGCCTCTCATGCTAGGGGGCGCGCCAACAGCAGCTCGGCGCCCGCAGTCCTTTGAGGTGGTGTCGGCAGAGCCTGCCCCGGCGTCGCACCAGCTCTTCCTGCGCCAGCCCCAGCCGCCCAGCCGTCGCGCTTCGCATGGCTGTTTGGCACGCCCACCAAGCCGTACCAGCCGCATCAGTCGCACAAGCAGCAGGAGCCGGCTTTTGCCGCAGCCGCACAGCCACCTGCGCCGGCGCCAGTACAACACGGCGCTGCGGCAGTGCTGATGCGGAGCCGCAGCCAGCCGTGCAGCCGCCGTGGCCGCGCCTGAAGCCAGCGCCGGCAGCAGTCCCAATAGCCCGCGCGCCCGGGAAGGCAGCAGCGGCAACACCGTCTGCAGCGTGCAAACGGAACCGCCGCCGGAGGAAGCTGGGGCAGCCCCCTCGCAGGCTGTGTTGCAACCCACAGACGGCCTATCGCACCAACTGTCGCTGCACGGCTGGGCGGGCGCAGGAGCAGCTGGCTCTGCTGGAGGGGCTGCCGACCAGAACCTGCCCCACCCAGCGCGCCGGCTGCTGCAACGGTAGCATTGGCCGCGCTAACTCCTTTTGGCACCAGCGCCGCCGGCCCTTCCGGCATGGGAATGCCGGCATATGGCTCGGGCATTACTGCTGACGGGTCAGTGGGCTAGGGCTGGGGCTTGGCCTTGCGCCCGTCCAAGGTGTTGTATCGGCGGCAGACGCAACAGCCGGTCCGCACCCTCCTCCCTCTAGCAGCAGCGCAGCCGTTGCAGGCGTACCCAGCCCCGAGGCGCAGCCCGGCGGCGTCCTCTCGGACCCTGGTATGGCCGGCTTGTCTTCTGCTGACGCTGACACGGGCACTGCAAGCGCACGCTTCCTCGTGGGCAGTGGCAGCACACACCACACCGATACGGCCGCGGCAGCAGGCAGTCTGCCCCCGCTGCCACAGGCCCTAAATGAGCGAGCATCAGCGCTGCCAGTGGCCCAGGACCAGGACCACGGGTCCCAAAGCGCTATGGCTCGGGCGCTGTGGGCTTTGGGTCTGTCCCTGCGTCCAGCTCGTACGCTTCCCTATCAGGGTTAGCGGCACCTTCTGAGCTGCCGTCCTCTGGTGGTGTATACGGGTCCACAGCCAAGCTTCCATCCTTCCTCAGGCGAGCTTGCACGACACCCCGCCCCGGACGCTGCTCCTGCTACAGCTGCAGCTTTACCGCCGCTAGCACCTCTTCCTGCACCGTCATCCGCAAGGGCCAGCGGCTTCGCATCGACCGCTGACTACCTCTCCAGCTACAGCAATGCAGCCGGCGGCTCAAGCACCCAGCAGAGCGGTGGCGCAACTTCGTCCTTCCTTGAGTCATACCTTGACAACTTGCTCACGTCAATGGCCGGCGGAGGTGCGTCGCTGCCGCTGGGGCGCGAACGCTCTGGCGTTCACTGCACGGAGGCATGTGCGCCACTGGTGCGTGCGTACGCGTGCGCGCTGCTGCAAATGTCGCACGGGGCCAAGCAGACAAAAAAGACGATGCTTCGTCGGTTCTTGGTGCTGATGTATCGTAGTACTGCTCTTGCGGCAGTGGATACAGGGGGACCGGCAGGTGCCCGACAGAAAATGGGCCGCGGGGCAGGCCCTCCCGGCGTCTCAATTGAAGCCTCGGCTTTTGGTTTGCTGCCGTTGATGCAGATGGTAAGGACAAAGCACCAGCGGACACCTCAGTGGCTAAGCCCGCTGAGGCAACTGCGGAAACCACAGTTGCGGAAGGTGACGGCGTCGGGGAAGAAGCTGGGACTGAGGATGGCGGTGCTGCCTCCGGCCCGGCAGATGGCACAGGTAGGCAGGCAAAAGCGGCGCTGCGTGCGCGATGGGGGGCAGGTCCCCCGATATCGCGACGGGTGGGTCATTGATGAAGCCGGCTTTGAGTGCTTCCTCCCTGATCAATCTTTGAAACCGTCCGCACGGAAGCAGCTGCTGTGCGCATCGCGCCAAAAGGCACGTGCCTGTACTTAGCAGCCGTAATGCCCGGTACAGCAGGCGCTGCGCTCATCGCATTCGCAGCAAGTGGGCACGGCCACAGCCTGAATCAGATGGCCTCTGGACCTCCTATGGTGTTTGGGTAGCGGACGGCGTGGTGCTTCGTACTACTCATGGACCGCATAGAGACGCGGACGATAACGGTGGTCTAGCTGCAGGCGGCGTGGAGTGGGTGTCCCGCTTCAGTACGCCTGTGCAAGGCTCTGCCTGCCTCCTCCGCGCTGCGCCTACAGCCGAGCCGGACGCTGCGCCGACCCCTCCGACCGTGCCGGGCAGCATGCCTGGAGCGCAGCCGGCAGCACCCGGGACCTCACGCGGCTGGAGGGGCATGCGACGCATGTACGCCACTCGCGGCAGCACTCTGGGGAGTCTCTGGCATCGGGCTTCTCGCACCCAAGGTGCGTCGTGCGCGACACCGTCAAGCAGCTGGCCCAACGGGCAGCGAGTGCACAGACCAGCATTTAAGCTTTCATCCCAACCATGCAGGCAGGTTCCTCCCAGACATGCCACAATGCGGTGTACATCTTGGCCTCATCGCGATGCACGCAGGCACGTGCATTATTGGTGCAAATGCGAGTGCATGCGGGCATTGGAAGGGCTGGGCTGTGTTTAGCGTTGCGGTAGTGTCGGTCGGTTAGTGAGGGCATCGGCCAGCTCCGTCCTTTCAGGGGTTTAAGCTACGTAGTCTCCCCGTCTTGTAGCCCCTTGGCCGTACCCGTGTCCTTGGTCAGCCCCAGCTCTTCACCCCCACCCCACCCCCATCCCGCGCCCCATGGCCTACATCTCCTCTTCCCTGCAGCGGCCTGCCACCCATAGTGCCCGGCGGCGCAACGTCCAGCCGGCAGCAGTTCGCGGCGCTGCAGCAGCACATCGACGAGCTGACTGAAGAGAAGCTCGCGCTGATGCGGGGCATGCAGCAGCAGTCGCGCATCAACGAGAGCCTCGTCGAGGTGTGCACGGCTTGGCGAACAAGGCGGCTGGGTTACATCGTGCGTGCGGCCGTATCAAGAGTTAAGGGTTGGACCGAAAGCTCAGCATGTACGGCTGTATCGTGGGAGCACGCTTGGTGGCGATTGACATCCTGCGGCGCCGCCTTCCCGTGTCTTCACCCTTTTCCCGTGCATTGTTTACAGTGCATAATGCCCATGTGCGCATGGCAGGAGAACGAGGCATTGGCCCGGCAGTACAACGCCCGCGGCGCGCAGATGGACGAGCTGCAGAAAAAGGTACGGTGCAAGCACCTTCCATACGGTATGCGCTGCGGTGTTTTTGGCGCAGTGCCCCTTGCACCATCGCCTAACCCCTTCAGCGCCACTTCTGGCCTGCTGCCTCATGTCCGTTATTGCCGTGGTTGTTGCGGTGTTTTTGCCTTTTGAGCCACAGCCCATGCAGCATGCGCGGTGTATCGACGCAGTTGAAGGTTTCGCCGGCTCACCATCCTTCGCACGCCAGTTTCGTTTGCCCCGCATCCGTTTGACACTTTGCTTCGCCAGATCGACCGCTACGAATCTGAGCTGGCGCTCAGGTGCTGATGCTGGAGGGCTTTGCGGCCGAGCGCGATAACGCGCGGTCCAGCGCGGCCGAGGCCAGCTCGCGTGCGCAGGCGCTGGCAGCTGAGGTGGTCTCCCTGGAGGCGCAGCTGCTGCAGGTCAAGAGCAGCATCCTCAAGGTAGGCAGCATCCTCACCGCCGACCGCCGACCGGCACAATGTGGCGCACAAGAGGGCGCACCGCAGACTGCGGCATATGCATTATGTAATGTGTACCGAAGGCACGGTACACATAATTGGTGCTATGCACGTGCCTCTCCACCGTGGCAGGCGAGCGCCAAGCGGATGAGGCCAAATCCCACGCTGAACGGCTTGAGAAGCAGCTCGCTGCGCTCACGGCTGAGTCGTCCGAACGCGGCAAGGACATTGGACAACTCCAGGTCAGGCGCAGCTGGGAGGCGAAAGGGGCAACGGCAAGGATAGCATGGTTGGTCAGCTCTTGACTGCCTTTGACTTACCTGCAGTCGGGTTCCGGATTTGCCGCACAACACCCAGCTCGTTAGCGTCGATGCCTCAACCACGAGATGGCTGCACCAGCGAAGTTTCCGGCGCCTCCATGCCTTCCCCCTCCACGTTCGTTCCCCCCCTCCCCCTCCGCTTTACGCAGGGCGAGAAGCGCGCTCTGGTCATTAAGCTGAAGCAAACAGAGGCCAAGCTCCGAGGTGGGGCACAGATGAGAGTCACTGGGAGTGACGATCTAAGACCACCGTTTGCTGCACAGCACAGGTTGTGTCTAAAGCCATGTGGGTTGCATATTGTACATAGCCGGCCCATATCGTCCTGTGTTGTGCCAACACCTCCACGCGCAGGCTGCTGAGGAACGGGCTGCCAGCCACACGGCAGCAGGGCCGTCCGCGCCGCCAGTTGCAGTGGCTCCCGCGCAGGCCCCAAGCCGCCAACGGCGGACAAGGACGTGCAGTGTGAGCTACTGGGTTCAGCGGCTGCAGCAGCGCATAGCGCCGCTGGCAGCAGCGGCGGCGCAGAGGCTGACACCGGGGCCATCAGCGCTGCCGACAACCCTGCAAGCCGTGCGCAGCCTTCGCGCGTTAGCGACGTCGCTGTCGAAGACGATGACCGTGCGCTAGCCCTTGTTGGCTACCGCGATAGCGACGGCTTTCTTGGCACCACCACTGCAAACAGCCCCTGGCGGGGCTGGGCTCCCAGCTGGTCATCGCCGACCGGGCGCTGTCCGACATGGACACCCGCACCCTGCTATCCCGGCGCAGCCTACCGGAAGAGGCAGCCCTCATCGCCCGGGAGCTTGCGCGGTGGCTGCCCGCTGGTGAGTGAGTGGTGCTCCACTGCCGTTGGCGGGCCGCCTGCCTGCACGCTACAGTCTTCGGCCGACGCGCTGTCAGGACTGCCCCTCAGGGAGCCCTCACAACTACTACGACAGTGCTTTGGCGCAGCGCACAGAGCCGCCCTTTTTGAGGCCATGCATGCATTGGTTGGTCCTGCGTTGTGCACCACCACTGTGCATCGTTTGTGCCGCGATATCGTGTGTACACACGTGTCGCCATGTACCGTGCACGCCTCCGTTGCGCAGGGCCGGTCAGCTGCTGCGATCCCGTGTCGGCTATGGTGGAGGAGGAGGTGCGGCTCATGAGCTCCATCCACGCAATGATCAATGCGCTGGAGGATGCGCAGGCGCTGTCCGCCAAGCAGATTGAGCAGCTGCAGGTGCGACACGCCTAGTACATGGCGTACTGCATCGGCCTGGTCTGGGACACTCTTGTTTGGCTGCGCTTCGTGACCGCGCCCTTGAAGGGCAAACATCCTCATTTTGCGTGAACGCTGTTTTGCTGCTTTTGACACGGGGTACGTTCACATGCATGTGTTGCTGCCCGGGTACAACACACTGATTTGCCCCTACCTCGTTATGCAGGGCCTGGTGGCGGAACTTAACGCGGAGAACGGGGAGCTGCGCCACAAGCTGGGCATGCAAACGCAGCGCCTGGAGCTGGCCATGCTGGGCGCGGTGTCGCTGCACCAGGTACGGCACAAGTAGTATAGTCTGCGTTAGCATGCACTACGGAGCGGCTATTTACTCAAGCCCGGTACCGGTGTTGTGCAGTGTTGCCCTTCAGCTCCTTGATGTGCTTCCGATGCAACATGCTGTTGCGTCATGAGGGCTGTGCCTGCAGCTGACACATGTAGTGCTGCCCGTCGTGCTGCAGACTCCTGCGCCGCACCCTCCGAGCGTGGGGCTGCCAGCTCCAGCTGTACAAGGCGCAGCGCCTGAGCTCTTGGGGCACCTGCTACCGCGGGTGGTAACGGCGCCGCGGCGGACTTCTTCACCCCCACACGATCCGCGCGTACGGCATTGGGGCCCGGCGGACCCCGATGTCGCCGCCCAGCACTTAGGCTTAGGTCTGGACCCCGCGGCAGCGGCACCTGCCGCGCACGGCGGCGCAGGCGCTGCACAGGGTGCCCAGAGGGGCCGCTGGCTGGGCTACTTTGGCTTCCGCTCCCGTCAGAAGAAGCGCGTACGCAGCCAGCTGTTGTAACAGTGGGTTTAAAGGGCTGGCCGTGGCAAGCTGCGGCCGGTAACTGCAGGTGGCGATGTGGCCATTCGAATGCTCCGCAATAGCTCAGCGACTTGACGGCGCGGGCTCCCAACCAACAGGCGCGGGCTCCCAACCAACAGTCTGTTCCGCGTGGCTGTGTTGGCATTAGTGCTGCTGCGTACGCTGCAGGGGAGCCGTGAGTTGCTGTACTACATACGCGCAGGCGATGTTGGTGCAGCACGACGCTGCGGGGATAGCATAGGTTAGAGCAGCGCCAACACAGTTGCGAAGCCATCGCCACCACCTTGGCAGTTACAGAGCGAATGCTAGCTTAGAAGGACGAGAAGCCCTTCTTGGAGGAGCCCTGGGGGGTGACCCTCAGCACGTTGAAGCGGACGGTCTTGGACAGGGGCCTGCAGGATGAAGTGCAACGGAGGCAAGAATGTGTACGTAGTGTTCCCATGTACGAATCCACGTACTGTGCGTGTCAGCTATCAGCTGCGCCAGCACAACATGAGCTCCGGTCGCCCGACCAGCCGCTGATTCGGGCAACACGCAGCCAGCGGGACCCAGGCGCCGACCCATGTCCTAACGCGCCTAGGTCGCCCCATCATCGTTGGGTCTGGCCGCCGCGCTTCCGCGTCAGGCTCCAGCTGGCGCGTAGCCTGAGCGGCGCCGCAGTGTCGCGCATATGGCGGCAAACACAAGCTGCGAACAGCCTAGGGCTACCACCCAGCAAGCTCCGTTCGCGGCCGCCGCTGCTTGTCCCCGCCGTTCGCTGCAGCTCCGCAAAGGCCGTTCCGTCCACTCCAGACTGCGGGGGCCGCTGCTGCAGCTCGATTCGGCGTCCGAGGGCAACTGTCAGGGCGCTGTGCATGGCTGCAGGCACCTTGCCCTGCCGCTGCTGCTGCGCAGCCAGCCGAAGTCGAGGCTGCAGGCTGCTCGCATGCGAACGCTCCTTTCCTCCACGTGGGCACCCCGCGGCCCCGTGCCCGAGAGCCCATCTCGCCCACCCACCTGCACTGGCCGATGACGACCATGTCGCCTCCTTGGCGCGGAAGCAAGGCGAGATGTGCGCCGAGATGTTGCGGTGCCTCTTCTCGTACCTGTCGCATGCAACCCACACGCCTTGGACATGTTACAGTACGCACATGCCATGCGCGCAACTAGTGGTCTTTCCAGTGCTCCGCTGGTGCTTCAGCCGCCCGCGTTCACCGTGCTCCGGGGCCTAAGACCGCTGCAGGTTAGCTTCGCCCCTGCGCGTGTCACTCGTTGAACCAGTCCAATGGCCGGAGGAACATGCGCACAGCCGCGTGCGTGACCCTATCACGTCACGTGACGCCAGATATGTCGCATGGCATGCGCATGTGTCACGGACAGCGTGTGGGCTCGTGCAGCCCGGAGGTGTGTGGCGGCGGCGTGCACTACGGCCAACCTTCCATGCACATTCGCGCAGCCACTTGAGCAGCCGCACCTAGCGTACTTCTTCACGTAGTGCAGGTAGTCCCTGCGGACTACGATGGTGCGGTTCATCTTGGTGGACTTCACCACGCCTGCGCCAACACCACCAGTTGGACACCCCCGTTGGCTGCTGGCAGTTTGGCCAAGTCGGTCAAGCCGCTGCGGCGAGGCGCATCGCCCCGCCCCTCTCGCGGCAACGCTAGGAAGCCTTCCTGGTCTTCATTTCTCTTCCTCCTCTCACTAGGTATGCGTCTTACAGCAGCTTACAGCAGCTGATGCGGCGTGCGTTCAGTTCAGCCGTCCACGTTGTGACAGAGGGGCCCACGCATGGTTGCAGCTGCTTGTACCCAGCCAGCATGAACGCCATAGTTGGCACTGGTTAGTGAATCGCACACCCAAGCTCACCGCTCAGGATGCGCCCGCGGATGGACACATCGCCGGTGAAGGGGCACTTCTTGTCCACGTAGTGGCCTGCAGCAAGCACGTGAGAGGCCTGGTAAGACCATGGAAGGCTGCCGAACAGCCCTTTCGTCCTCCACCTCCACCGCCTGCTGCTGCGGTCCGCCAAAGAATACGGCAGGCGCAGGTACCTCTGTTCGACCCTGCCCACATATTGCTGCAGCGGTCATATTCCGCTGCCTAGAGAGAGCATCCTGAGGGCGTATGCACTACATGACGCCTCGCTGCTGCCCACCCTCAATAGCCTCCTTGGGGGTCTTGAAGCCCAGGCCAATCTGCTTGTAGTAGCGGTGCCCGCTCTTGCCAGGGGCCTTCTTCTCCTTGGACTTGAAGCAGCCAGTGACACCAAGCTGCTTCTGGAACGCCCTCTCAGTCTGCATAACGGCATGCACGGAGGCCGGTCAGCAACCGCGGGGGAGGGCGCCAACCTTCGCCTAAGTGAAACAGGAGGTGTTCCGCCGACCTGGTCAGCCATCTTGCACCACTGACGCAGGAGCAGCACCAGGGGCAGACGAGGTGGAAGAGAGCCGTGCAAGAAACGCGCGGTGCGTGTATAGTGGATTGCATCCTGCTTGTGCCTGGTGCCGCCGCCTGGTTCGCGTTGCCCCCCCCCCCTGGCGCGAGGTTCTACGGCATTTTTCTGCGACACAGACACCTTCCTCTCCCCACAGAAGAAAACGGGGCGTGTTCCCCGCAGCCGCAGGTGATTAGCGAGACCGCCCGCCCGCTGTGCCGCTCCGCCCGGCAGCCGTTGCTATGAGTGGAGACCCGCTTCTGCCAGCCTGCGTCCGCCGTTGTGCTTCCAGTTACGTCAAGTACCGAGCTGGTCCAGTCCTGGGTGACGTCCCTTAGCTATCACGCGCTGTTAGGAGCAGCACAACTACTAGGATCAGCCTTTGGAGTGGGCTCCACCGCCATGGCGGGGCCACAGCCCGGCGAGGATGGCGATCTGGAGAAAGGACTCGCGAACGGCAACGGGAACGATCAAGATGGGGGCAAGAAGTCAAAGGCAGAAAAGTTGAAGGAGCGGAAAAAGAAGCAGAAACAGAACAAGCAGCAGCGAAGGTATGTGCCGCCTGTCACAGACCATCGCCCCGCCTTGAGGTGTGGCGGGGGCCGCCACATGCGCACCTGCATGGGCACTGCTTCGTGACGCCGTCGACATCCTTGTGACGCCGCGCAGGCAAGAGTTTGGACAGAAAGCGAACGGCGTTGCGCCGTCTTCAACGGTGCGTATTAGCTTGACATCTATGCCGCGCAGCCACACAGAAGGCCTTGCTGCTGACCGGGCGATCCACGGGATTGTGCAGGTGGGAGAGGATGAAGACATTGAGGTGGAATACGTGTCGGCGCCCATAGACCTTGACGCCCTGCGTGGCGATGCAGCGAGCACGGCGGGTGCCGACGAGGAGGAAGCCGAGGAGCGTCCGGTCATGGGCCTTGGATTTGGCGGGCTCGGGTTCACTTCTGCATCCTCGGTAAGCGGGGATGCCGCCACGTTTGAGCGGGCGAACGCGTTGCACCCGCTCGTGTGGACTGCGATAAGAGTAGCACGCGACGTCGTACGGGTGCGGTGTGCGCAGGAGCCGGCGAAGCATGCGTCCGCAGACGACGCAATAGAAGAGTTCAAGAAAATATTCGGGAAGTTTGCTACAGCGGAACAGGTCACCGGGGCAGTGGAGTTTAAGTCAGATGAGGATGACGACGAGGTAGGCGGCGACTCGCACTGTACGACCCCGTCCAGTCCCGTACTGTCGTACGTACCATGGGTCGCGGCGAGCCTCCACCATTGCATGCCGCTCCACGTGCTTTCAGGACGCTGATGAAGCGCGAGCCAAGGATGACCGAAAAGCGACGACGTCCGACAAGGACAGTGATGACGACGAGGAGACAGGTATGGCGGCGAAAGGGTCTGAGGAACTCGCCATCACGTTCCGCTCATGCAGCGTGTGACGCATGTTGCAGCTGCTACACGTACAGATCGCGCCAAGCAGTGCAGTGTGCATCCGCGCGTAAGGACCGGCCATGCAGCGCGCAGTGCTTGTGAGCCTGTCGCTTTGTTGTTGAGGCGTCGGCCAGAGCAGTGGCGCGTCGGGGCTGAGCCCCGCCTGACGTAAGATGCGCCTGACCTACCGAGCATAACCCCATGTTTCCCGGACACATCATGCCCGGCGCGTTCTGCCGTGCAAACATACGGCAGGCCGGTTCTTGCAGCGCGGATCATCCCGTGCAGCCACAAAGCAATGTCCACAGCAACTCCGCAGCTTTGGCCGATGCAACCTTTCTCCCGGACGCCTCACTGTGGGCAGCTCATCCACCACCGCCATGCATGTAAGCATGCACATCTGCAAGCGCTCGAGCAGCGTGTCCATTGTTAATGGGGCATGCGCGGGGTGTCCAACACCTGCAGAGGGCGGGAAGGGCAAGCTGTCCAAGAAGCAGCTTAAGTTACAGAACCGGCTAAAGGTGGCGGAGCTGAAGGCGGGGTGCCAGCGGCCGGAGGTTGTGGAGGTGTGGGACGTGACATCGCCGGATCCGCCGCTGCTCGTCTTCCTCAAGGTGAGCTGTGCGGCACTCGGCTGCGCTACGGCAAGTATGCGGATCATGCCAGGCCGCGACGCTATGCTCCGCGTAATGTTCGCGCTTCGTGGCTTCACATGCGACGTTCTTTGTGTCTAATGCACACCCCCCAGCGCGTTCGGGCGGGTCCGACAAGCTTGCTGCGTCGCCATGACGGCCGAATGACCGGCATGCCATGGTACAAGTGCACGCTGTGGTCTGCGCGAGAGCGCTGCATGCCGCTTGCCGCGCACCGCCCCAGGCGTATCGGAACACCGTGTCAGTGCCAAGGCACTGGTCGCAAAAACGCAAGTACCTCGCTGGCAAACGCGGGTTGGAAAAGCCGCCCTTCAAGCTGCCGGAGTTCATCGAGGCGACAGGTACGGCCGGGGCCGCTGCCTGGCCCGCACGGCACCGAGTACGGCAATGCAACCCTCGGCAGGGCAGGGCCGGGCCGGGGTGGGTGGGTGGGGTTGCAGGGGCGCTCATTGACACCGGTGCGCTGCCTTGGGGCGCGCGTATCAGACCGCACGCATGTTCTTTGACGCCTCGCCTCAAGTGTTGCCCCTCATGTATTGCTGCAGCATGCCGTCGTGGTTGCTCGCTGCGGGTCACCCCACTGCAGCGCACTCAGTTATGCATGCTGCTGGCCGGTGTGTGCTGCTGGTTGTAGGCATCGCGGAGATGCGGAGCTCCTACCAGGAGAAGGAGGACGCAAAGAAGATGAAGCAGAAGCAGCGGGAAAAGATGGCGCCGAAAATGGGCCGGATGGACATTGATTACCAGGTCCGGAGGGGGGGAGACGGGGCTGCTGCTGTGTGATTGCGTCTGTCGGTGCTCCTTTCTACCTTGACAACCAGGACCGGGCAGCAGGTAGTACACCACGAAGGCGGCGTTGATGCGCCGCTGCCTGGCGCGCATCCTGCTCCTCGTGCGGTGCATTGGTGCTATCAGCTTGCCAGCCTGGCAAATGAGCAGTCACGCTTCTCGGGGCGTGCGGCAGATGGCAGGCTGCCGGCGCGTTGATCCTGGGGCACACAGCGTTTGGTGTGTGTCGTTATTGAGAGTTTCATGGTGCAGCAGGGCGTCATGCAAAGCGGGCACGTCAGAAATTTGGCCTCCACCGCCTGGGTCGGCTTGGCTGCTGCAGGTTCTGCACGACGCCTTCTTTAAGAACCAGAAGCCTCCGCCCATGACGGCGCTTGGCGAGCTCTACTACGAGGGCAAGGAGTTTGAAGCCAAGGTCTCAAACGCCAAGCCGGGCATCCTTAGCGAAGAGCTAAGAGAGGTGCGGCTGCGCGTGTTTTTTGGGGGGTCCACGGTGGATGCTGCGGCGGTGGGGTCACAACACGCCGGTGCTGGTGACGTACGGCTGGCCAAAGACGGACACGGGTGCATGCGGCGGCATAGCACGCTCTGGACACTATCCGTGCCGTGTCTTGCGTGCGCCGCAGCGGCTTGCGCCTCGTGTACGGGCCGCCTCGATGGACATTTGCATGCACCAAAAGTAGGACCCGACGTATTGTCGGCGGCCCACCTCACCCGTGTGTGCGTGTGGGCTTTGCCCGCGTGTGTTTGTGCGGCGCGAGCCGCCACACAGCTTCGCGATTGGCGTTGACTTGCTTCGCCCGTAGGCGCTCGGGATGACGGAGACCTCGCCACCACCTTGGCTCATCAACATGCAGCGGTACGGCCCGCCACCGTCCTATCCCAACCTCAAGGTGGGCGACCGCAGCTGCACAGGCAGGCATTTAGGGGATGCATGTTTACAGCGACTGTGCCTGGGCGTGAACAAGAGTTGCTTGCCGATGGGACGAACTGCGTCCCCGCAGGGCCGACGTTTTTATGCTCTTCCGTGCGTTTCGTGTGCGTTTCGTCCTCACTGCTCCTGCGGACGCGCCATACCGTTTTCGATGCATTGTATGGCGATGTGCCGGTGATTTTGCATGCTTGGCAGGTGTTTCGGGGACGTGCTGGCACTGAATGTCTTGCGCTCATGCATTTCTGCAGATTGCGGGCCTCAACGCCCCCATCCCGCCCGGGTGTCAGTTCGGCTACCACCCAGGTGGGTAACGAAGGCCCGGACACGTGTTAGCTGCCCCGTCAGGCAAGCGCGGCAAACTCCAGGCCCACGCGCGTACATGCATGCTGTTTGACAGAGCGGCGGACGTTGAGGCGGGCCGCATGCTGGGCCAAGCAGTCATTCAGCAAGGCGCAGCCGCGCACCACGTCATAGCAACCGCACCTGCGGTACATGCATCACTGCATGGCTCAATGGCACGCGGCACGTCTCCGCGCCGCAGGCCGGGCCCTTAACCGCGCACGGGCCACCTCACCCTCGCCCTCACCTTTCCGTAGGCGGGTGGGGCAAGCCCCCGGTGGACGAGGAGGGCAACCCGCTGTACGGCGACGTGTTCGCGCAGCACGTGGGGCAGGACGACAGCGACGATGAGGTGGACAAGGAGGCGGTGTGGGGCGCGATCGAGGAGGTGGAGGAGGAGGAGGAAGGAGGAGGAGGAAGAAGAGGAGGAGCAGGAGGGGGTCGGCGGTGCGTGGCGGGCAGCAGGGGCGTGGCGCGCCGGGCGGGCGGGCGGTGGACGTTGGTTGGGTACTTCTACCTTACGTACGCCGTGCGTTTTGGGTTAGGAGGTAGCCGAGACTGGCATGAATTGTGTTGCAGGCCCACAGCAGGCACGGCTCTGGCGTGCCGGCGCGCCGCCGCTTCAGCAAATGACGGAGGTTTGTGTTGCCTTTTCCGCAAGCCTCAGCGTGTGATGCAGTGTCGCTGCGGGGTGTCAAGGTCTTTTTGCCTGGCATCCGGCGCTGCACCACAGGTCCTGGCATCCGGCACTGCGTCACAGGGCCTGGATGGCCCGTTCCAAGTGTCGCCTCCGCTGCCTGCATCCGCTGCCTGTCTCTGCCTGCCTGATTGTCCCTTCCTGCCTGCCTGCCTGCTCGCCTGCTTGGGTGCGTGTGTTCGCAGACGAGGACATTGCGGACGGCATCGCCAGCGGCCTTGCCTCGGGCATGGTGTCGGGCCTGGCCTCGGGCATCGCTTCGTCGCTGCCGTCCGGCATCGAGACGCCCGACACCATCAACCTGCGCAAAGACGCGGACGGGCCGCGGCCGCAGCTGTACACGGTGCTAGAGCAAAAACAGGTGCGCGCGGTGCGCGCGGCACGCGCGCCGCAAGGCGGGCCCCACCGGGATGGCGTGGTTGGCGCGCGACAGGCGTCTAGCCACCCTTGCGCGTTCAAGCACGACTGCCTTGTCAGCGCGCGGAGAGTGCGCGATGGACGCTGTCGGACTGCCTGCATGCACGTGCCTGCCTGGGCCCTGGCCAAGTCAAGGTCGGGCAAGAAACGCAAGCCAGGCGCTGCACGGCTGCCTATTGTGTTACTCTTGATGATGTTTGTGCCGTCAGCTTAAGCGTGGCGTGGGTTGTCGCGCTTGACCGCCATGCAGGTGTCTGTCGGCACGGCTGGCATCATGGGCACAGACCATGTGTACGTCATCCCTGGAGGCGGGGCACCAGGGGCGCCGGGTGCGGCAGGCCAAGGCGCAAAGAAAAAGTAAGCGGCGCATCCCCGGGCGGGCAGGCTGCAACCATCCAACCGCTCCTGGCCAGCGGCGATGTGCGGCTTTGCGCCGCACACCACCGCGCCCAATTGTTGGGTTTGTCGCAGAACCCGATTGCAGGCAGAATCGCTTGCTGTCGAGTGCAAGAGCGGCCGGTCACGGGTAGTCCCGTAACGGCCTATCCCTTGACTGCTCGCCGGCCTTTCTGCGTGTGTGCGCCCGCAGGCCCGATTTCCTCAAGCACGTTGGTGCCGACGTGGAGGTGACCATCAGCCCTGAGGAGCTAGAAGGGTTGGACGAGGTACGGCCAGCCGGGCGGGGCTGCAGGCACCCGCAACCGTCAGTGGACGGTGCCTCGCACTGCGCTTGCAGTCCTCGTCTCGCACATCTGGTACACGATGCGTCTTGTGGTTATGGCAAAAAGGTTTGAGGATGCGTACGAGCTGTATGCGGAAGCCATTATGTTTGTCCAACGGCCTTGTGCCATGCTTACATGGCTTCGCTTGGTTGAAGCACGGCAAAGAGCTTTTCAGCCGGCGTTTCATAAGCGTCAGTGTCAGTGTCGACAGAAGCAGAACGCGGGGGCTCATTTGGGCGACCTGATATTGCCTGAGCCGTTGTTGTGGCTCATGGGCGGGCGCGTAAGCATGTGCTGATTGATTTTGCGCGGCAGCTTCACCTGGCCCTCCTTACGCAGGGTTGACATGACGCGAACGCAACTGCCGTCCACGCTACCCGCAGGCCCAGATCAAGGAGCTGTACGAGTCACGCGTGGCGGAAATGCGCGCAGCCAACCGGCGCGAGGACTTCAGGTCAGGGTGTGCGTGCTCGGCCCAATCCTCACGTTGCATCTCTTGGCTGCTGTGCTGCAGCCAAAGGCCACCTGCTACACGAGCACCGCGGAGGAGAATTCGTGACTTGGGAAGCGGCGGGGGAAGATCCATGTCCTATGCCATGGTGTGATGAGGGCTGTGTGTGTTGCGCGGAGTCGTGAACTACTCTGAACCTCCATGGTTCGTATCGGGTAGCCCTGTAACATAACATAACCGCGCTCGCGCCAGCGCTCACTCACTGGCAAACCCTTGACCCAGCTGTTGGACGTCCGTCTTCCTTCTTATCAAGAGTGGCAATTCGCCATTACATGCATGGAGGGCGGTGTGGCGACTGGGGTAGACGTTGACTATGTGCCCCCTCTGTGCCCTGCCGCCCCCCCCCCCTCTACAGCGACCTCGTTGCGCAGAAGGCTGCGCAGCAGAAGCGCAAGATGCAGCAGCAGCAGGACGCCAAGACGGCAAAGAAGGCCAAGGGCGGGGACACTTTCAAGTTCTGAGGGCGCTCACCATTACGCTTCGCGTCGCTCCAGGGCCCGCGGGCAGTGCCTCACTGCACACGAATCCGGTGTGCTTACGATTACCATTGGGCCCACGCTCGGCATGGCGCGTGGTTTTGATAGGCGGTTGCGCCCGCAAGCGCACCGTGCCTAGCGTGCAGCACAGCGTTGCTGCTGCACATGTCATCGGCCAGAGTGGCAGCAGCGCGTGCGTATGTAGGGTATGCATTACAGCTGTTGACGCTTTCATGCAAGTGTCTGCTGTTCGGCCTGCGTTTGCATTACAACAACTGCGTGCAAGCCCCGAGTTGGCATGCGTGCCGGCAACTTTGACCATGTTGCATGCAAATGCAACCTACGGCAGGCTACATGCCATAGGCTGGCACGGCGCCCGGGCGGCCCGCCGCCGCCGTGTGATTGCCGATGCTGGGCTTGCACTGGCGCATGTAACAGCCCCCATTGCGGGATTTTGCGCTCTCGCTCTGCTGACAACTGCTTACTACGCTGACAGTAAATCCTTGGCTTGGGAGATTGACGGCTTTGTCGGCGTGTACGGCGGACACCATAGGCGCGGTCACACATTGGCCGGTGGAGAGGAGAACACCAACCGTTGGCCTGCCGATTCAGGCAAGCTTCTCCCCTTCTCCTCTCCACAGTCCTGCGATCAAACATCCCGAACAGCCACGGCCCAACAACGCGCGTCAGGCTGTGCCTTGTAGGGCAAGCTAACCTAGGCTAGCAACACGTTGAGACACTTGCCAGCTGTCCCACGAGTCACTCGTGCGTACCGCCCGCCAGCGATGTCACAGGAACACTCATGGATACGGAGTGAGCACCAACAGGCCTGCAAGTTGTACACACCGAAGCCAAACAGCTAATAATACATAAGAGCAGCCGTCGACAACGTTTCAGGCAGCGGCGCAGCTCTGGGGCGGAGAAACAGCTGAGGCAGGGTTCTGACCTATACCCCATTCATCCGTGGCTACAGCCCCTAGTCTTTTGTAGTTGTTCACTCCTTCCTGGCCTCTGCGCGCCTCAGTCGGCACGTTTACGACATGGCTTTTGATACTTCCCGCAAGGTCGCCCTGGCCACAGTCCTCTGCCGAAGCCGAGGATCTGAAAACAGTTTATGGACTGTCTCTACGTCAGCCTTTAGCGGCCTGGCTGGTGCCTGCCCCGTGTTTCCCGCCCCGTCTCTTCTCCTCGCTATGTGTGACCGCTTTGGGGCTTGGCTATGCACGGGAAACGGTTGGTCCACAAGTTGCGCTGGTTTAGGGACGAGTTGACCTGGATTAGGGACGAGTTGAGCAGGTTTAGGTGCAAGGAGGCACAGGGATGCGGGGATTTAGAAAGAGCTGGTTTAGAGGACAGGCGTTACATGGCCGTCATCCGCACCCGCCAAACAAGGCCGCGCGGGGCCGGGAGTCGTAGAGAGCGGGGCTACTGCCAGAGTACGGCAGCGCCCAGGGAGGCGAGGCTCCCGAGTCCGGCCACGAGGGCCATACGCGGCATGCACTATGACACGCACGCGGCAAACAGCACGCAAGAGGCCAGCGGAAACGGGCCGGTGCAGTGCAGGAAAAGAGCTTTTCAGCCGGCGTTTCATAAGCGTCAGTGTCAGTGTCGACAGAAGCAGAACGCGGGGGCTCATTTGGGCGACCTGATATTGCCTGAGCCGTTGTTGTGGCTCATGGGCGGGCGCGTAAGCATGTGCTGATTGATTTTGCGCGGCAGCTTCACCTGGCCCTCCTTACGCAGGGTTGACATGACGCGAACGCAACTGCCGTCCACGCTACCCGCAGGCCCAGATCAAGGAGCTGTACGAGTCACGCGTGGCGGAAATGCGCGCAGCCAACCGGCGCGAGGACTTCAGGTCAGGGTGTGCGTGCTCGGCCCAATCCTCACGTTGCATCTCTTGGCTGCTGTGCTGCAGCCAAAGGCCACCTGCTACACGAGCACCGCGGAGGAGAATTCGTGACTTGGGAAGCGGCGGGGGAAGATCCATGTCCTATGCCATGGTGTGATGAGGGCTGTGTGTGTTGCGCGGAGTCGTGAACTACTCTGAACCTCCATGGTTCGTATCGGGTAGCCCTGTAACATAACATAACATAACCGCGCTCGCGCCAGCGCTCACTCACTGGCAAACCCTTGACCCAGCTGTTGGACGTCCGTCTTCCTTCTTATCAAGAGTGGCAATTCGCCATTACATGCATGGAGGGCGGTGTGGCGACTGGGGTAGACGTTGACTATGTGCCCCCTCTGTGCCCTGCCGCCCCCCCCCCCCCTCTACAGCGACCTCGTTGCGCAGAAGGCTGCGCAGCAGAAGCGCAAGATGCAGCAGCAGCAGGACGCCAAGACGGCAAAGAAGGCCAAGGGCGGGGACACTTTCAAGTTCTGAGGGCGCTCACCATTACGCTTCGCGTCGCTCCAGGGCCCGCGGGCAGTGCCTCACTGCACACGAATCCGGTGTGCTTACGATTACCATTGGGCCCACGCTCGGCATGGCGCGTGGTTTTGATAGGCGGTTGCGCCCGCAAGCGCACCGTGCCTAGCGTGCAGCACAGCGTTGCTGCTGCACATGTCATCGGCCAGAGTGGCAGCAGCGCGTGCGTATGTAGGGTATGCATTACAGCTGTTGACGCTTTCATGCAAGTGTCTGCTGTTCGGCCTGCGTTTGCATTACAACAACTGCGTGCAAGCCCCGAGTTGGCATGCGTGCCGGCAACTTTGACCATGTTGCATGCAAATGCAACCTACGGCAGGCTACATGCCATAGGCTGGCACGGCGCCCGGGCGGCCCGCCGCCGCCGTGTGATTGCCGATGCTGGGCTTGCACTGGCGCATGTAACAGCCCCCATTGCGGGATTTTGCGCTCTCGCTCTGCTGACAACTGCTTACTACGCTGACAGTAAATCCTTGGCTTGGGAGATTGACGGCTTTGTCGGCGTGTACGGCGGACACCATAGGCGCGGTCACACATTGGCCGGTGGAGAGGAGAACACCAACCGTTGGCCTGCCGATTCAGGCAAGCTTCTCCCCTTCTCCTCTCCACAGTCCTGCGATCAAACATCCCGAACAGCCACGGCCCAACAACGCGCGTCAGGCTGTGCCTTGTAGGGCAAGCTAACCTAGGCTAGCAACACGTTGAGACACTTGCCAGCTGTCCACGAGTCACTCGTGCGTACCGCCCGCCAGCGATGTCACAGGAACATCATGGATACGGAGTGAGCACCAACAGGCCTGCAAGTTGTACACACCGAAGCCAAACAGCTAATAATACATAAGAGCAGCCGTCGACAACGTTTCAGGCAGCGGCGCAGCTCTGGGGCGGAGAAACAGCTGAGGCAGGGTTCTGACCTATACCCCATTCATCCGTGGCTACAGCCCCTAGTCTTTTGTAGTTGTTCACTCCTTCCTGGCCTCTGCGCGCCTCAGTCGGCACGTTTACGACATGGCTTTTGATACTTCCCGCAAGGTCGCCCTGGCCACAGTCCTCTGCCGAAGCCGAGGATCTGAAAACAGTTTATGGACTGTCTCTACGTCAGCCTTTAGCGGCCTGGCTGGTGCCTGCCCCGTGTTTCCCGCCCCGTCTCTTCTCCTCGCTATGTGTGACCGCTTTGGGGCTTGGCTATGCACGGGAAACGGTTGGTCCACAAGTTGCGCTGGTTTAGGGACGAGTTGACCTGGATTAGGGACGAGTTGAGCAGGTTTAGGTGCAAGGAGGCACAGGGATGCGGGGATTTAGAAAGAGCTGGTTTAGAGGACAGGCGTTACATGGCCGTCATCCGCACCCGCCAAACAAGGCCGCGCGGGGCCGGGAGTCGTAGAGAGCGGGGCTACTGCCAGAGTACGGCAGCGCCCAGGGAGGCGAGGCTCCCGAGTCCGGCCACGAGGGCCATACGCGGCATGCACTATGACACGCACGCGGCAAACAGCACGCAAGAGGCCAGCGGAAACGGGCCGGTGCAGTGCAGGAAAAGCGCCACGAAAGGGATGAGTTTCTGGGTTTAGGGATAAGTGTGAAGTGTACTGCTTCTGTGGAATGCAGCGCCCAAGCCCCGGATCCAAAGCCCCGAAAACCCAGTCATGCAACGGTCGTGTACACTCCGAGCAAAGTGTTGTGCGTCCGGTGCGGCCCGCCCGCTATCAGCGCCCTGGTTAAGGCGGCGGCAGGCAGCGCATGGCCCTTGGCCTCCGCTTGACACCAACAGTAAGTTGATATCCTGCCTGCCAGCAAAAGCGGCGGCAGTCCTCCTACTTAACGGTGGGGCGTGCGGTGCACCTGTACCTACTCCATTCACCGCATCCAACACAAGTTCGCGTTGGCCCACAGTTGCCCGTCGCTCGTCGTTTTAGAGATAGGCGGCTGATAGGCAGTTTACCGGCCCTTGCTAAGCAGCGAACGGAAGTCCTGCTGCCTCGTCTCCGTCGCAATTGCAGTCGCAGTTCGCAATGGCAGTATTGCCGCTGCCGCAAGTTGTCGCACTCCCGGGCGGACTGCTAGTTGCTTTGCCCAAGTGGGGTCGGCGGCAAAGATTCCGCGGTTACGTTAGGCCGGGCTCCTTGTCACACAGAGCCTGTCTGGTCCTGCTGAAATGTCGGCTGCGCGCCCCGAGATAACCCCGCGACTGACGACGCCTGCAGCCTGAGGTTTTTCGGCGGTTGGGCAGTGCCCGACGTACAACATCACTACACGCTCTCACCCAACTCTCCACACGCAGCGGGGACCACGATGATGGCGCCTTGGGCAGTGAGACACGTACCTGCCCAGCGCTGGACGAAGCACAGCTGGACTGGATTATACCTCAAGGATCCCGGAAAAAGACTAACCTGCAGGTCTCACGCACATCGGAGGCGGGCGGATGTGAAACCCCCAAACAGCACGACAGGCAGCACGCGGAGCAAGCAGAGTGTCTAAGCCTAAGGACAGCTTGCACGACGAGGATTGAGTTTTGTCTGATGCTTGTGACAGTCACGGTACGCAGCGGCGACGGCACCAGCCGTACTTCCCGTACAAGCTGCTAGTAAGCAGAGGGAGCCTAGCCAGCCTGCCGGGCAGGCAGGCAGGCGGTCGCGCATGTGTACACGTTACGCGCACGTCATGCACGCGAGGAAGCCTTTACGTGCGCGGCACTTGGTGTGCGCGCACGACGCGACGCAAGCGTGTGCACATGCCTTGGAGCGGCCGGTTGTGGGGGCGACACATGGGAGTGCAACCCTTGGCTTGCGCCGACAAGCAGCGTCTTGCGCTGGCTTGGCGAGCGAGCTGCGGCAGGTGGCGTGTTTATAGTGCATGCCATTACAGCAGTATTGATGTTACGTCTGATGATGGTCACATGGCTTTACCTGTAACACCACTGATGGTCAGTGGCTTGCGGGTATCGGGGCTGCCCATTCTGCCGGCACTGACTGTCCCAGGCACAGTGTGCGCCCCCTGCACATCTGCCTGGCCGGCAAATGATGGAGTGCGGTGCTGGTTGCTGAGGGGCGGCCGTGCCTGGTGGTGGCGCCCGGAACTGGCGGTGAAGCAGCTGCACACCACTTGCAACTCGATGACCCTCGTCTTTGTGTACCAGGGAGGCTCAGGTCCTGAACTGCCGCCACAGGCCATGGCTTTACACGCGCGCGCCCGGCTCCCATCGCTTCCGTAGCTGCCCCAGCCCACAAACTTGAGCACGGGTGGGGAATCATCGCAGTAGCAGGATTCGACACCGGCGCCGCGGGTTGACCCCCCAGGGCCTTCCGGGTAAGCCGAATAACCCCAACGAAGGCTCGAACTCAACCGTACAGCACGCAACTCAACCGTACAGCACCGCGCGCGCCCGGCTCCCATCACTTCCGTAGCTGCCCAGCCCACGAACTTCAGCACGGGTGGGGAATCATCGCAGTAGCAGGATTCGACACAGGCGCCGCGGGTTGACCCCCCAGGGCCTTTCGGGTAGGCCCAATAACCCCAACGAAGGCTCGCAACTGGACCGTACAGGCAGGGACGCATGGCGGGGGTGCCATTGTCTGCCGCCCAATTCATTGCACCACCTTGCCTCCGCTCCGGTTGCAGCAGCCGCTGCTGTGCGGCACACTGCATTTGCACTCAAGTAACAGCTACACGGATGACCGCCGCTATCAACGCGCGGCGCGTGGCGCGCACGCATCAAGCACTCAATTCCACACTGGTAAAAAAGGCCAGCTGGGCACGCCGAGCGCAACTAAGGATTGACATCTTGAAAGACACCGATCAGGCCACGCAAGTGCCTGTGCGCCGGCGCACGCCCCGCGCACGTGGCATGCCTGCAATACGGTGCTGCAACAAGCTGTATTAGAGCCACCAAGCCCCGTCATTTATAATGGGACGCACAACAGAAGCGTACAGAACATCGTACTGCCAACAAGCAGGGTGCGCGCTCAGTCATGCACGGGCGTGCCTGCCCAACGGCGGCACAACCATTGCGTTAAGCGCGATGGTGTTGTGTTGTGTTGTGTTGTGTTGTGTTGTGTTGTGTTGTGTTGTGGTGGTGTGGTGTTGTGTGTTAACCTGGTACGCTATGGTGCGCAACTGTTCCGGGGATTGCTTCTCCGTCGCGCTTACCACGTTGAAAGGCGGCATGGCAGCGAACTCTTCTTCCGGAGGCTGCGTCTCATCGAGGTCACCACCATCACCGCCACCCCCCCTGACATCGTCGCCATGTACGCCATGTGCGCCACCACCTGTGTCGCCGCCGGTGTTTGTGGTGGCCCCGGCTGTCGGCCGGCTGACGCTGGGTACTGCGCCTGGTAGGGGCGGTGTGCTGACTGCTATGGCACGCGGTCATCAAGGCTCTGTGCTATTCCTTCATCACGGAGTTATCGCTGGGCCACCGCCGCTGCTGGCTGGCAGGACAACGTTGTCGTAGAAGTCAACCAGTGCGCGAACAGCCGTGCCGAGGTGCTTGTTGTCGTCGTACACCTGGCTCTTTGCTGGTGAATGGTTTCATATGCAGCGCATCACGGCGCACAGATGGAGTGATGCGCCTGTTAGTGGCCCTGCAGTGCGCCCGCGCTGGAACTGATGACCCGCGGGTCGCATTCGGGTCAGCATGAAGCTCAGTCAGAAAGCCGTGCCAAATCAAGTAGAGATGTACATTACCAATGCGTGTTTCAAGCGCCGCGACATTCACCGCTTACGTTTGACTCGTACACACCGAAGCCAAACAGCTAATAATAATAATACATAAGAGCATCCGTCGACAACGTTTCAGGCAGCGGCGCTGGGGCGGAGAAACAGCTGGGGCAGGGTTCCGACCTTTTCCCCACTCATCCGTGGCTACAGCCTGAACCGCTACACCACACTCAGTGACCTAGTAGGTCGCGGTTGCCAGTTTATAGTCCCCACAGAGGCTACCAGGCCGACTACGACTGCGGCGCCAGTACTGAAAAGTGCGCGAGGGAGCTAGGTAAAACCTGAGCTGAGCCGCAGCCCTCGCTAGCCACGCAGAGACTGCAAGGCTCATACCGGGTTTTCGGCGGGGCTTTGGATGTACAGGATGTACGGGAAACGGTTGGTCCACAAGTTGGTGTAGGGACAAGTTGAGCAGGTTCAGGTGCGAGGAGGCCCAGGGGGTCTGCGCTGGGTCTGCGGGGATTTAGGGATGAGTTTTATAAACCGGTTTAGGTAAGTGTGAAGCGTACTGCCGCTTTGGAATCCAGCGCCCAAAGCCCCGGACCCAAAGCCCCTAACTACTACTACTGCAGAAGAAGGCTAGCCAGAGTACGGCTGGAAGAGTGAAAATGCCGTACAAACTAAGTAGCAGCAACCCACCAGTCCGTGTTTGTTGCTGCTACTTAGATTGACCTCAAGGCCAGGGAGTTTGGAGCCCAAAGGAGTTTGGTGGTTGACCTGCAAGGTCAAGTTGTCTATGTGGCGCGCGGCATTGGCTTGGGGACTTTATCCTCATCTGTCCTCATCCTCTTAGCCAGGGGGCCAGGAACAAGCCGGCTGCAAGATCAACACCAAGTATTGGCCGCATCCGGCAGCTTCCTCTGGTGAGCGGCTTTGCACCGCCGCCCGGCGGCATCCCACGACCTGGTTGCAGCGGCGGTGACCGTACTTCACGAAGACCGTACTTGATCGATCGACTAACTACCAGGCTGCGCCCACGCAGGAGCCTGCTTGCGGCAGCCCTGCAAGCCTTTGGCAGCTGTTCAGCCTGAGCAAGTGGTACTGACTGGAGAGTTTGTCGTACGTGGGGCCGGACGATCCCGGCACTGTTAGTGCGGATGTAAGGCGCAATTCTGTTGTGAAGAGATTAGTCAGTAGCTGCAGGCGGGCTGCACCAGAACAGCAGTGGTAGTACACCCAGAGCGCGTAAAACTCTCAGCTGCTGAAGCCAGTTCAAAGAAGTCCTGCGCATTTAATGGCAGCGATACCTTTCAGCACCTCCTAGCCTAATCCTGGCACGCAGGCTGCCCACCAAGCTAGCACCCTGACTTCAGCTCAGCAGTGCCAACACGTTATGCCAGTGCCGTAGTACACCGCGCAGCGCAGCCTTGCGTACTCGACCGACCACTGCCTGTAGTTTTTATCATGCGCTGAAATGCGCCATAGCGGAGCGAGCGCGCGGGGCGAAAAAGTGAGTGCGTGGAGTTATGGGATTTTGACGAAAGCCCTACAGATAGTGTCACCCTTGCACAAGCAGTTTGGTCAAAATAGGCCTACTAGCGGCGTACTGGGCCGCGCGCCTGTGGCAGATCCGCTCTGCTTGGTTGTATCGGGGCCTACGCACGTGGGTTTTGGGCGGGGTGGGTTGGCCTGGGGTGACGAGGATGCAGCGCTGCAGGACCAGAACCCCGCCAGTGAAAGCGCACCGACCTATCTGCGGGGCACCCAGGCTTGCGTGCAGGTCATGATGCCTAGTGGGGCTGATACGACCAGGCCTCGTAGCCCTGCCGGGCCGCCGCCCAGGACGGCGTGGTTTCGCGGCCTTTGGTGCGACGGGTCGCGGAAAGAGCTCCACCAACGGTTGCAGCAACTGAGCGCATCGATCAGCATAGCCGCTGAGGTATGCCTCACGTTATTGGCTGCGCGGTGGCGCGTCGCTGCATGGTTCGAAATTTGACCGGCGCGGCGCCGCCGCAGGCACCTGCGGTGTGCAACGTGACGTGTCTGGTGGATAGTGGACATCGGCGATGTCACAGCACTTGCAGCCGACAGCGGAATGCGCCCATGGTACATGCACCTTGTAGCCCTGTGGGCATACGCTGCGCCGCGAGCGCGGGAGCGCCCCTGATGCATGCTCTTTGGCCCCGGAACCAGCGTTCCGGCATTCATGCGCGCACGTGCCTGCTTTGCGTTCGCGGCGGGGCCCTGCAGCTCCAACACGCATCGCCGGCTTTGGCACATGTGCACCATTCATGCGCGTAGACGGCCGGCACAAGCGTTCGCAGCTCTCCCGCGACTGCCGTGGTGCCGCTGGTGATGCTGGCGGCGCTAATGACGCTCGGCGTGTGGGGCGTGAGCGCTGTCGCGCGGAAGGAAGCCGACCACAGACGGGTGCGGTGCGGCAAGCACTGACCGCAGCATGTGCCCCTCCGCACACATTATGATGCAAGAGCGGCAGCTGCTACCGTGGCGCGCGACCGCATGCGCACATTTGCCGATGCTGAGTCGTTTATGCTGGCGGGGAGCTGACTGGCTAGGATCAGGTTTCGTACCAGCTTGAACCGCCCCGCGGTCTATCGGGCCAAGCCGTGTTCCATCGCATCGCATCGCATGGTGTATGGCTTAACAACCGTCCCAGGCTGCTGGCATGTGCGTCAACGTACTGCCCGGTCGTCCTGTCGACCCCCGTGGCCGCTGTCGCGTGCTCCGCATATGCTGCTGGTCCCGCCCCCCAGATGCTGGCTTCCTCCCTCGCGCTGGACACGGCCCGATCGCTGGCCGGCGAGCTGGACAAGCTAACGGGAATTGTCACCTCGTTGGCCGCCGTGGTCAAGTACAGGCCGCAGCGCATCGACGCCATCGACGCCTTCAAAGCGATCATGCCGTCACTTGCAGAGCGGGTGGGTGGTTGGGCGCGCGCGGTGCTGTGGGGGGGTCAGAGTCTGGCCTGTGCAGCAGGCGCGGCCGTTACGGCGACGTTTGCCGGGCCCCAGAAGCAGCTGTGCATGGAGCGGCGCGCACACACGCACAGTGCAGCTGCCAGCGGTGCTTTACACCAGCAGCCGGGTTGTGACGCACCCCGTAGCCGAAAACACCTGCCTTTGCAGCGCCACCTGACGGGGGTGGACTGCGCCTCGTCCGCTGCGCACAAGGCGGCTGAAGGATCAGTGATCCGTGCGGAGGAGGGGGCTTAGGTTCGGGGTCCATTTCTGCAGCAGCAGTAGCAGTAGCTCAAGGGGAAGACCATGCACTTGCCCTGGAGACCAGGCAAGCGCCTAGGTACGGCACGTGGTGGCGCCGCCATCGGGTATGCGCGTCCAGCTTTCCACACCATTTCACGTCAAGAAATGTGTGTGTGTGTGTTCTTCTTCTTCTTCTTCTAAGTGTGTGTGTTTAAAAGAAAAGAGACCGTGGGAAGAACAAACGAATCCGACTGTACCGAAAGGCGCCAGCGAGGATGGACGGCGCAAAGTCCACACCAGCTGGCTGTATGTGGCGTAGACAAAGCTGGGCTGGCTGAGACGACACCGCCCACACGATGCGCGCAACGAACGCCACAGCTAAACAATTGCGCAGGCAAATGCAAACGGGCAGGCAGTGCGGCAACCCAGGACGGCACACCCACAACACACTGTGCACCCAGCGCAAACGACCGTGCTATGCGAATGCGTATGCTCCCAACGAACCAACCGGGTAACCGACTGACCTGCGGGCACAAGGGCGAAGGGTGTGTGTGTGTGTGTGTTTATAAGAAAAGAGACCGTGGGAAGAACAAACGAATCCGACTGTCCGAATCCGACTGAAAGGCGCCAGCGAGGATGGACGGCGCAAAGTCCACACCAGCTGGCTGTATGTGGCGTAGACAAAGCGCTGGGCTGGCTGAGACGACACCGCCCACACGATGCGCGCAACGAACGGCACAGCTAAACAATTGCGTGTGTGTGTGTGTTTAAAAGAAAAGAGACCGTGGGACCGTGTGTGTGTGTGTGTGTGTGTGTGTGTGTGAGAGAGAGAGAGAGAGAGAGCACGCGGAACGGTGCTGCAGTGCACACTCTAACACGCTGAGTTTTGTGTGTCGCCGCACCAGCCAGGTCAGGTGCACACACCGTACATGTATGCGCCATAACGCCGAGTGCATTTGGTTGCTGCTTCACCTCGGCTTGCCGGCGCAGGTGTCTGACGATCTGCTGATGTTTGCGGCCCTCGCGCCCAACGGTTGGATCAGTGCGGCGTATATGCCAAACACGGCGGCGCCGGTGACCGCTGACCCAACCTTCAACAGGAACCTGTTCGCAAGTAAGTGCGTTCGGTCGTGCCCCTAGTTACCGTTGTGCTCCTTGTTAATCGGCTGAGGCGGCGCTATAGGACATACCAGCCAAGTACATAACCTTGTAGATAGATGCTGGCGCACATTCTGGGACCACCGAATATCTAGGCTGCCAGCTAGGCAAGCTGGCTAGGGGTGCTTTTGGCGCCAAACGGCGGCGGCGTGTTGCGCAGCGCGCGATGCGGCGGTTGAGCCAGGCTGTCGTACATGTGCCCTGCTGGGCCAACCAACCTTCTTTGTTTGTATACTGAACGGAGGCAAGCAACTTGCAGCAAGAAGCGGCGCCGCATAGTGGCGCTGGCTGCGCATATGCTGGGCGCGTCGCAAAAACCGCATCGTAAAGTCTTTAAAAGCGTCGCAGATAGGAACACCCAAAGCAATCCTTTACAGGTTTGATTTGACGAAACCTTTCGGCCGGCGCAAGTGATAAGGGACGCAAGTAACTACAAGCACTACGGCAAACAATCAAGTAGAGTACGGGCCGGGCACCATGGTTGCGTGGGAGGCAGCGCACCGCACCGGGTATCCCAACCAACACCCGCACCGCGCAGGATGATGGCGCAGGTCATGGCAAGGGCCTACGCTGGGTACTGATTGATTGTTATGCGTCCAACTAGCTGGGCGCTGCCGAAGATACTGCGCCCGGCCCTACTCAAGTGCAGCACTGCGGGCTGCATTTGCACCTGGGCGTACATGCGTGCGCTTGCGATGGGGTTGACGGCGTCAAGCAAACCGCCGAGCCACACAGCTGCGGTACCGTAACCATAAGCACAGCCATACATAACTCGCCCAGGCCCGATCACACTGCTGCCGTTGTCGGCGCCGGTGACTGTTGCAACTCGGTGCTGCCTTGCTCGTAGCGGACCAGCCGCTGCGCGACGCCATCCTGCGCATCGTGCAAGCCCCAGGCGGCCTCAGCGTCGATGGTCCAGCCAACTACAGCAACGCCCTTTTCCCATACCAATCCCTCACCATCGGCGTTGCCATCTTCCTGCCTAACGCAACCGCCAACGAGACGTGGGGCAGCGAGCAGCCCGGACCGTTCAATTGCAGCGTCTGCTACAACGCGGCTGCGCGCACGAAGCTCTGGGGTGGGGTGGGCTGCCTACGGAGAGGAGGCACCGCCTCAACGGTGGTGTCCGTGCTCTGCGCGCGCTCTGGGCTGCAGCTGCATCTGCAATGGTGCCATCATAACCCTACTGCTATACCTTTTCGTATGCAAGCATCCTACATCCGACTGCGCTATCCAGCAATCCCCTCCTCTAATCCCGCTTCAATAGTGAGCGCGTTACCAAAACAGCACTGCGGTGGGGGCCCCTCTGCGACCCCTGCGGTGGGGGCCAGCGGGCAAGCGCAGCCATAGGAGAAGGCACGAACCTGCAACATGGACAGGCGCAGTGCTTGCACGGCGTCATAAAGGCTGGCGGTGCAGCCTGTACAACGGGTGCCGCTAGGAGGCCATGCGCCGTGCTTGCACGTGTCGTTGCCTAACAGCTCAACCCCAATTGCAACCGCTCGGGTGCTTCGCAGGCCTTGCGGCGCTGGCATCAACCCAGACTACCTGACGCGCGGCCCAGCGGTCCAAGCTCTGGCAGCGAAAGGTTACTCGTACGAGCTGCTGTGCAATAAAGTGCAGGTATGTATGTGGGCGGGTATCTTCTCCTTCTTAATGTGGGCGGGCGCGTCGCTGCCCTGCGCGTGTCCCTTGGACACGGTGCCAGGTTGGTTGCTGGGCGAGACCCCGTCGCCGATGCCAGCCGGTTGCCAGCCACGCACGCGCTAGCAGCGGCAGTGGCGTGGCACCCTGCACGGTTGCCTTGTGCTGTTGTCGTACAAATGACGATGACGCAGCAGAGCATACGGCCGCGCGACGTACGAGCGCTGTTTCCCTCCCATCTGCACTTGGCGGCCACGCCGCGCTCGCGCATGCGCTGCGCCGCAACAGTGCCGCAAAGTGCCGACCGCGCTGCGCTGCGCCGTTCCGCCTTTTGGACCGGGGGGCGGGGGTGGCCGGCTCGGAAGAGGTCTGCTCGGTGCGCGGGTACATAGCTTCCTCAAATGGCGAGGCTGGGCATTGGCCGCCGACACCTCTGCCCTGGCCGCTGCTTGGCTGGCGCATGTTGTATGCATGCCTGCAGCCTCCATTCCTGATTGCGTCGGCTGGAAGGTTACCCTCAGATGGGGCGCGGCAGGCCAAGGTCGACGTGCCGAATGACCAAGTGAGTCAGTGGGCCAGGCCCCCCCCAGCGCTGGCGAGTGGCGGTGTGGGTCTTTGCATACATGCATGCACATGTGTGCGTATGTATGGCATGGTACGGGCTAATCCTTCTATACATGCGGCATGCCTGTGTCCCTCCCTGCTGCATGTGGCCCCAGCTCGTTCCGATGCGAAGCAGTCGTCTGCCTATCCTTGAACGGCGGCCGCTGCTGGTGCTGCTGCCGCACACACACTGGGCGCCATGCCAGTGCCGCCTGCTGCTGCCAACAACCAGTATTGTTGTCTTCCCCAATCCTTTGCACTGAAACCACGCAAGTGAACCCGCCCCGCCTCTGGTGGGGAACGATCAATCGACTTGCCGGCCCCCTGGCCGCAGTGGGATCTCAACGTGTTCCCGGATGGCGGGTACTGGCCGAGCTGGTACAAGCCAACGCTCGCGGCTGTGGTCATCGCCTCGGTTGTCGTGGCACTGCTGCTCTTCGCCGTCCTGCTGTCCAGGCGCGCACATGGCGACGGGGCGTATGCGGGGATTACTGGTTTGGGCTGCAACAGAGATGTTGCACAGGGCAGGGAGGGAGGGAGGGAAGTGGTTGTGGACGGCGCACACGCAGCGCATGAGCACGGGCCGGCCGAACGGCAGCGCCCTGGCGAGCGGCATGCGCGGGGATGGGCGGCGAGGCATCATCATTACCATCATACTGCATTGTCAAATGCGGTTCTACGGCATGTGCCGCACGGCACACGGCCATGCGTCCGAGGATGTTGCTGCGCAGAAGAGCTCTGCGAGGCACAGTGACCACTCCTAGTCGTACGTTCAGGAAGATAGGGGTTCAAACAGGTTGCAAACCAAGCAAGGCATACTGATTTGACGCACGACGGCAGGCACCTGACGCCGTGCTTTCCATGATGGGATTTGCCGTATCATTGCGCCGTCACACTACTGCCGTACACGTGTGCGCGGCCTGCCCTGGCCTGGCCTTGGTTTCCCGTGCTGGTGATCCAATCCTGCGGAGCGCAGGCGTCAGCACCAGGCCCTGCTGGAGGCCCTTCTCCCCAAAGCAATGATCCAGGAGCTGTGCAGGAACGGCAACAAGACCGCGGCGCTGTCGCCGTACCAGCAGCGGGCAGGTGCGCAGGCTGGCACTGTAAGCAGGTCCGTAAGTAGGCGTGATGCGGTGCGGTTGTGGCGTACGGCGTGCCGCCACGGCAGTGCCGCATGTAGTGGTTACATGGCTACGGCTGAGCCCCGGTCGTGCATTGATATGATCTTCCCAATCTTTTGCCCCGGTCGTGCATTGATATGGGGCAGGGACCAGGAATGGCTGGCCTGCCTTGCAGGTAGCAATCAACCGTCGAAGCCGCCAAAAGGCTTGGTGCTGTGGATGCGCTCAGCACTGGCCTGCTCCTCTTCACGCCATACGCCCGTTCCCTCTCAACGGCCTGACCCCGCTTCTGCAGATACGCCCGCCGACATAGTGGTGGACATGATGGGCGGCCTGCTGGAGGGGCGCATGCCGGTTTTGCGCGATGTCGTGCTCGTGCGCACTGCGATACGGCAGGCGTACGACATTTACAGGCCGACGGACATTGGCAGGCGCATTCGAGACGGAGTTGATGTAAGTGCTCGAGCCATGCCTGTTAGCAGGGCTTTTGTGCAAAGGAGCAGTCTTTCCGCGCCGCAGGGCTGGCTGTGGCGCGAGCCACAGCTTTTATGTGACACCAGGCGTGCGCTTGGACGAGCATGCGGGCGAGACGCGCAGCCAGGCGCCTGCAGCAGGCCGCAGGCGTGCCGGTGTGGGCTCAACACATGCTTTGAAGTATTTCTCGCTCTGCGGCAGTAGCCGGGCGGGGATGCTGGAGGCGCCCGATCGGCTGTGCCCTTCCCCTCCTCCCCGCAGTCCGATGTGGCCCGTGCCCTAATGGCACAGCTTGGTCAGGATGACACAGCCACCACGACGTCCTTGGAGATAGACGACACAGCAAGGGGAATGCACGCGGTGCGCAGCGCAGCGTTATGGCATTCACGCGGCGCCCTGCAGATGCAGGCCGGGGGGAATGCTGTTGGCAGACGCTCACTGGCCACCCCTCACCTCGGGCAGCCTCTGGCCCCCAAAAGCTGGGACGGAGCATTGGCAGGAATGTGGGCAACGCTGTTCGGTTTGGGCTGCGCTCCAGGCCCGTGGCAGACCATGTTGGCCGCCACCTCTCGCTCTGCACCCTGGTGTTGTGTTGTGTTGTGTTGTGAGCTCCATGCATCGTCGATTAGTATGCCGACAGGGTGCGCGCTGGATGTTCGCTAACGGAATTCGTTTTGCGCACAAGAAGCGGTACGCGCACGATGCGGAGCAGCACGGTGCCCGCTGCTGCTTGCCCAACAGACAGAGCGCCGTTATTGTGCGATACGCTAGGTGTTTTGCGTGGCCTGCGGTTGCAGGGAGGGTGTTCGCCGGACTGTCCTGGCGGTGGTGAAAACGAGCTGTGTACGGTTGTCGTCGAGGCGAATGCAACCACGAACGCGCAGCCCGAACTACAGCGGCAGTACGAGGCATGCCAAGAGCTGCAGGTATGCACCTGCTACACAACGGGTTTTCTTACCTACCTTGCCACCCTGCACTAGGCAACGCACCCGTGCAGTGCAGTACAGAACCTACAGTGTAGGCAGTACATCATGTATCGCGCAGTACAGCACAGTGCAATTCGACCAAGCGCTTGGCAAAGCTGTGTCTGTGCCGCCGGGGCGTGATGCCGTATCTCCCATCCTTGGACTGCACCCCTTGCTTTGACCTCCCCTCTTGACATCTCAGGGCGCGCTATCCCTCATCATGACTCCGCTGCCACCTGGCTGGGAGACAGAGCGCAGGTGGGAGCGGGCCTGCCTGCGGGCGGCTGGGGAGGCAGAGCCTGAAGCTTGCAGGCCACAGGGTGCGCAGCGCTGCTTGCCTCAGGCTGCGGCTGATGCGGTTGCTCGTGAGCGCGTGGAGCGGAATGCATATCCGGGCGGGGTGGGGGCGGGGCGGGGCGGGCCGTCACGCGCACGGCGCTACGCAGCAACTGCAGTGCGGGTCGAACCTGCTCCATTCTGTCGCTGTTCTGAGCTGGGCATGCTGGGTTAATGAGCTCTCCATCCCCAATGGACAAACCTCACACCGGGCAGGCAGGGAGGGGTGGATGAGCTCCAGCGCCGGGCCCCCCCCCGCTTGACCTTGCAGCTGCCAAGGCACACGGCCGCCCACCCCGCTGGGCACAGTGCCTTTGTGGTACTGCGCACAGTACAGGGGCAGGCCCTGCGTGCACAGAGCCTCGCCCCTCCACATCACTGTTCCAACTGTGTGCGCCGCTCTGCTGTCTTCATGTTGCTGCTGCTGCTGCTGCACAGGCCCAAGCCGCTGTCCCAACAGCAGCCGGTAGATCTTTCCGATTACGTGCTCCTGGCTGCTTTAGACAGCAGCAGGCACATGCTGACGGCGCCTGCGCCGTTTGTGTCTTTGGAGACGTCTTCCGCCACCGCGGCAGCGGCTAGCAGCATGGGCGCTGGTGGCGGCGGCGGGCGGCAGCGGGCCAGCCTTGTACTGTCGACCCATGGTTCGGTGGGAAGCATTGATGGCGGGCCCAACGAACTTGCCACCGCTAACGCCAAGCCGCCAGGGGGGCTCCTGGCGAGCCTACGCCATGGGGTGCCGTCGAGCGGGCGGCGCAGCAGGTGGCCAGCCGACTGAGGCGTGGGGGGGGGGGGAGGTAGTGCCGCTGGGTGCACCACGCGGAGGGAGGAGGCGCCAATCCTTGACACGCCCGTCCCGTCTTCGTCGTGGTGGTTGAACACCAACCGGTGGCAGACTGCAAACAGGCTGTCAGAAAGCTTAGAAGAACGAAGAACACGCAAAACCCCAAAGCCGGCCCGGGCGGCTGGCGCTGTGCAGCCCGGTGGTGTTTTTAAATCCCAAGCATACATGCCGTATTCCTGTTTTCGTCGTCGGTTGCTGTGTGTAACAGGCAGGCTTCCGCTTTTGCAGCTGTCTCTTTCCGGGTGGGCGGGTTCTTTTGCATGGGATCCAAAAGTTTGGGAAGATCATACATGCCGTACTAAACGACTGCAGCGCAGTGCCAGCGAGGCGTCTGTGGCGCAGCAGCCCATCTCACCCATGGGCACGCTTGAGCCGCTGTGCTGCAGGTGTATGCAGCGTTGCCGAGCTGTATCCTCAGCGCCCCTGAGCGCGCCGCCGCTGCCGGCCACAGTATGCTATGGGGCCTGACCCTCCCCTCCCTGCCTGATGATGCATGTCTGCCCCGCAGCAGCAGCGTCCCCTCTGGACCCTCAGGGGCGGTGGTCAACAGTGCCCTGCCACCGCCACCGGCCATTGTGGAGGAGGTACGGCATATTGGTTCCCGCGTGTACGGCATTAGCTTCGTGCATGGGCGGCAGCCCTAGCCGCGCAGCCGGATTGCGTGTTCGAATATCGCTTCCGGAAACCGATGGGTGGATGGATGCATGGCGGCAGCGGCACGCAGGCTCCTTTGCTGCAAGTGGGAAGATGCACTTTTGGCACGGCCCCGCAACGTTGCTTCGACGCAGCTTGCACGCCCCCCCCGCGCGCGCGTGGGGCGTGCAAGCCCCTGGACCGCCCCTGGACCACACAGAAGAACTTTGCTGCCACCGTGTATCAGGCACATTTGCACTCACTAGTCATGGCCAACGCAGTAACTGTGGGCGTCCTACCTTGTCACTCGTTTGTCCTTGCTGGCCACAAGGCAGGGCTCCCCCACCCGATATACGTGTGTGCATGAGCTCCCCCCCCTAACTTCAGGCCGAGCGGCTGCTGGGCGGCGCGGACTGCTGGCAGATGGACACGTTTGCGCTGCACGAGGCGACGCAGGGCCACGCGCTGTCGTGCCTGGGCTTCTACCTCATGCACAAGAGCGGCCTCATCAAGCAGTTCAGCATCAACCCTGCGGTGCTGGCAAGGTGGGGCGGCAGTGCGCATTAAGCGTCGCAAATGTGGTGTTGACGGTGCAGGCTCCACGTGCGCGCACAGCAATCAGGCCAGGCTGTGACCCTCAACAGGCGTGCATAAGAGTGCAGGGCGTAGGCTACGGTATGGATCGATTTGCAGTAGCTGCAACCGCAACCACGGCCATTGAATGATAAGACGCCGCAAGTTCGCCATCCACTCGATCGGGTACTACGCTGGGTCTGCAGTCGACGCAGCTTGCCGAGTAACCTTGATTCTACGTGGGGTACACGTGGGGTGCAGTGTGATCAAGGTAGGCAGCGCCAGTAGCCCTACCAGTCGTCGCTTGACATGCGATGATGGGGGAGGGGCGGCATAGCGCACATGTAGTGTTATGTAGCTAGTATTATGAAGTGTTATCTTCCCACTGTGGTTCTTTTGAAACCCATGCAAAAGAACACATGTAGCACGCTTTTTGTCGTCTATGTACGGTCCTTCGCCGCCCCTTCCCGCACCAGGTACCTGCGCCACATCGAGTCGGGCTACCTGGACAACCCCTACCACAACGCCATCCACGCCGCGGACGTGCTGCGCTCGCTGCACGTCATCCTGCACCAGGGACGCTTCACGGTGCACTACGTTGACGGCGCAGGGCTGCTGGCAGCATACATGGCGGCGGTGAGCTCTTAGAGGAGTGAAAGGTTAAGAGCGCCTAAAAACGGGACATAGCCGGGACATATGCACGTGTCGGGCCCTCGTTCCGGTGGTGACAGTGTAGCAGGTGGACGGGTGACATCCCCCACCCCCGGTCGCCAAAATGCTTTTACCCGTCAGGCGGCACGCTCAGTGCTATGACCCAACTATAGTTAGAAGACCTTTTTGCGCTGATCATCCGTAAAACGGCTTGCCTGCGTACCCCAATCCCCAGATTGTGCACGACTACGGCCACCTGGGCCTGACCAACGACTTCTTGGTGGCCACCAAGGCCCCGCTTGCGCTGCGCTACAACGACCGGTCCCCCATGGAGAACCACCATTGCGCCGCCGCCTTCACGGCGCTGCAGCGGCCTGGCCTCAACTGGTTAGCGGCGCTGTCAGACAAGGACGCAGCGGCGCTGAGGAAAACGGTAGGTGTAACTTTTGTGGTCGTGTAGTGGGGTTGCGGACAGCATCCTCCGGCCACGCGTCCGGTTGCACCTGTACGGTTCGCACGCACGTACAGTGTATTGTACTGTTGCATGTAACAAGGAACAAGCAGGAGGGTGGCGCCCGCTATATAGGATGATGACGATGTACGCGACAGGGCAATCGGGCACAACCGCTGCTGCCACGGCGAGAGCTGCGCAAAGTGTTGTGCACTGTGACCTGGTGCCGCCAACCAGCTAACCCGCCGCGGCCCGCTTTTATCCCATTCGCCCCGACGTCTTTGTTCCCCTCAGGTGATTGAGCTGGTGCTGGCGACGGACATGAAGCAGCACTTTGGGGTCGTCAGCCACTTCAAGACCGTGCACCGCCTCGGCAATGTGCTTCCCGTGCCGGGAGTCCTGAGCAGCCTCTCATCATCGCGGCGGCGCACATCGACCACCGTCACGGAAATCGCACTGCAAGCAGAGTAAGTCGTCTTCGTCGTCGTCGGCAGCGGCGCAAGCGCTCACCTGCTACATGGTTCGCGAGAGCATGCACATCAGGACATCGTCAAGGTTGCTCATACGCAGGGCGCAGTGTGTACTTGTGGCATACTACTGTGTGCTTGTGGCATACTACTGTGTGCTTGTGCCGCTGTGCTGAGTGGATGGACCCCCTCCCTGCCCCCCTGCCGGCCCTGCGGGCCCCCGCACCGCGTGCCCCCGCCCCTGGCCTGCTCGTCTTGACCTGGCTTGCCCGGCTCGCTGGCGCTTGCCCGTCACATGGTGACAATATTGTACGCCTGCAGCACTGGCGAATGCCTTAACACTTCCGCCCCGGCCGAGGCACCGAAGCCGCTGGATGAAGCGGAACGGCTGCTGGGGCTGCAGGTGTGTGGGCGGGTCGTTGGACATGCACGTTCCTCGCGTCGTATGGTCCTGCCTACCTCAGGACAAGCGTTTCCATCGTCATCGTAGTAAGACTTGCAAGAGCCTGGGAACATGGGTGCTAGAGCATGTGTGCATGTGTGCATAACCAGTACTTCATAGCAGTTCTATCACTTGATGGTATGTTGCTGTGGAGCTGCAGGTCGCCCTCAAAGCCGCGGACCTTGGGCACCTGGCGGCGAGCCTGCCGGTGCACAAGAGGTAGGCAGGCACATGCGTGTGTGTGTGTGTGAGAGTGCATGATTGGGTGAGCCGGTGCTTAGGAATATGCATGGCCGAAGCGGCTGCCGATTTGTGGCCCTGACTTGCTCCTGCTGCTGCCAACGGCCGAACGCGCCGCGGCACTCTGTCCGCCGTAGCCTGTGCTGTCCTTGTTGCGAAACAGAGGAACACGGCCTTCACAGCGTATTCTGTAGCCAAAGTGTAAAGGACGGAAGGGGCCGCAGTCGTCGCCTGCTGGAGACCGTTTTGGATGCATGATTGTTCCAGTCTTGAAGCACCCATGCAAGCCAAGGAGGACTTGTGCATGAGCACGCCCCCTTGGGGCTCTGAAAGCAGTAGACTCTGGCCAATACGGCGACGCGCGGACGGGACCTGCGGGCCTGTGAGCGACAGGGCAGCCTTGCCCCCCCTGGAGTGGTGCAGATGGCTGGAGCTCCTAGAGGAGGAGTTCTTCCTGCAGGGCGACAAGGAGCGGGCGGCCGGCATGCCCATCAGCCCGCTTTTCGACAGGCACAAGCAAGGCACCTCCAAGAGCCAGGTGGAGCAGCCCCGCCCGCCCGCTGTTGACCGTGTGGAGGGGCTCTGGCCTGGCCCTGGCCCTGACGCGCCATGTATTACGCCCTAGGAAATGGAAGCTTCTGGCGGGTTGGGTTGCCGCGGCAAACTGTACATGTGACAGCGTTTTTCTTTCTGAGTTTGGGGCTCTGCCATCGCATGTATATCCTGTATGTCATGCGATGGCAGAACCCCCCTGCGTATGTCCTGTATGTCACTGCCGGACCCCCCCCTGCGTATGTCCTGTATGTCACTGCCGGGCTCCCCCCCTGCGTATGTCCTGTATGTCACTGACGGACCCCCCTGCGTATGTCCTGTATGTCACTGACGGACCCCCCTTGCACCTGCACCTGCTGACCCCAACCCACGTACGTACGCAGGTGGGATTTTTTGACTTTGTCGTCCTGCCGTTGTTCACGTCCCTGGCGGCGACCTTCCCCGGAGCACGGCCACTGCTTGACCACGCGGTAGCCAACTACAGCTACTGGAAGGCAAGTGCAGCAGGCCGCAGTTGCTGAGGCGGGGGGGGGGGGCGGCCGCGGCCGCTGCCACTGCTGTTCCGGGCGGGAGTTAAAGCATGCCACAGGTTACGTTTGGCGGGTTAGGCGCATCCACGATAGTGCTGTTGCACCTATCGTTTTATGTCTGGTGAGCCTGCTGTCCTCCTGGCTCTGGACACAGCCAGAGTGCGCAGCTGCGTGTACACGGCGCCCTGCCAAGTGTGTAAGGTCTTGCTGGTAGTCATCACTGGGGGTAGGCCGGGCGGGTAAACGGGACCGGTTGCAATTTGCCGAGCGCTTCTTCGCGAAGTATGTAGCATTGTTTTGGCCCTTGTCTGCATTACTCCTAGTCCTGCCCAGTCCAGACCCAGCCCGGCGATTGACCCGTCCGCCACACACCTCACTGCGCGTGTGTGGGCTGCCTGCGTGTCGTTCGTTGCCTGTTAAACGTTGCAGGCGGTTGAGGGAGGCTGCTAGGCAAGCGGCGGTGCCCTCGCAGCAAGCGGAGGCGAACTGCTGAGCACTTGTTCTCAAGTGATAACGGAATAAAACGGAATCCTTCCATGAACGTAAAACAGTGTTTCTTGTACCCGCGTCCCTCGTTGAACACCGCTGAAGTGTACGTAATAGTACGATCGTACCTGCGCAAGGCGTGCCATGCGCGAACGGTGCGAACCCTCCAACGCCACTGCGGCCGCGGGCAGTAGCCCGTGCCCGTGACCCGGCAGCGGGGAGCCTGCTGGTGGGGCCCCCAAACGCCTGGCTATCTAATCCGTGTTGCGTGCCCTGCGCAGCAGCAGGGACTCCTTCCGGGCTGGACGCGCAGATTGCGCGCGCAGGCAGCAGCCCGGTGGCCGTTTAGCTAGTTGTAGTAGTAGCTAAGCCTTGTCTGAGGTAATGGTTGCATGGTGCGCCGCGCCCCGACGCTTGAGGCTTGGCGGTTGTTGTGAGAGCCTGGGGTGGGTGAGGACTAGCTAGCACTGTACCGATGCTGTGCTGCATGCAGGGCTTGATGGTCGATGGTACCGCGCGAATGCATGCACACTAGTCGGCGGAAAGCAGGCCGTTTTGGTCGCGCTTGGCTTGAAGTCATACTGCTGAACCAGAACTGGTGTACAATCAATGCCATGTGTACGGAAACCCGTTCCGTACCCCGTGTGCGTGCGTACACTGGGCAAGACTTGTACGTACATTATGGTTCCTCCTCATCGGCCGGCGTGTACAAGTGCACAACGAAGTGATGGTGGTCGAGTCGCTGCTGTACCAGCCTCGGCATGATACATGCCTCGGCAAGCGTATAGCTTGTGCTGCGGTTTGTGCTACGGTGATGGCGTTGAGCGGTGGCGTTGTCCGAAGGGTGGTCGCTCACACGGTAAGCAGGGAGGGCTTGCCAAAGCTGTGGACGTGAGTATGCATGATTCCCTTGTTGATACGCATTAATGGCATTTTCCTAAGTTGCTGCCGCAGAACCAGCAACTCAAGCTGTTGTGTTGCTGTACCAACTGCCTGCACTGCGCACAGGCCGCGCACGCAGGCAGCAGGCCAACTTGCTGGCGGCGCGCCTCAGCGTCAGCGGCTTGGCCGCATTTATACGCTGACAGTTAGTGTCTTGGAAGTGTCTTTGTTTACTTGAGTACGCTGATCCTCCGCATGATAGGCCGGGTGTGTGGATGTGTGTTGTGTGGGCGATCTAGCGCCGCGATACGGCCTTTGCGCTGCCTCCCGAGGCGACTGTTGGCATTCCCCATCACATGGTAGCCTGACGCTGGCCGGATGTTTCGTGCGGTGTGGGAGAGCGGGGAAAGCCCGAATGAGACGAATCGGCGCTTCGGAACCTTTGCTGGGCGCCATACATACACTGAACGGAAGGTGTCAGCGCCTTTTCTCGGCGCATGGGAAGCCACGTCCACTGCCCGCATTGTGTGGCCAGTATGCGCACTATGTGCTCAATATCGTGATCGCCTCCATGCGCTGGCCGGCGCATGAGCGCAACCGGCTGGGCGCCGAAGGCCTACATGCGGATATGATCTTCCCGGCGGATATGAATTTCAACGACTTCTAGCTGACCTGTGGCTGGGTCTGCCTGACATCGTGTTGGCGCATCGCTGACTCACTCTGCTGATCACTCCTCAACGTCCGCTGCAGCTGGGTGTGTGTCTCGCGGACTGGGGCGGGCACCGCAAGCCCTCGAGCGCGTGCACGCGCACACACACATGCGCGCTCACACACATGCACACACGCTCGGTGTCACGGGCCACACAGGAGAATGCGTGGGGTCTAAGCAAGACATCCGGGCACGTTACAGAGAGGGCCTCTGCATCGCAGGCGCAGCAGTAGCGGTAGAGCCACACCTTGTGCTGCGCGACACACTCCTGCTGCCACGATGGGCGGCGACCGCAGCCACAAGCGCGTATCTATCCTATTGCTGCCGTTGCACTCGGCGTCGCGGGAGTTTGCGCCCTCTGTTGGTTAGCAACCGTACACGCCCACAGCTGCGCCGCAGCAAGCAGCTGCCCCGCTCGCCCACTGCGGTGGTGACGAGCCCTTGCGCTTGTCTACTTAACTGCGACTGCGCTAAGGCGGCGCACTCAAGAGTGCTAGTGCAAGCCGCCACAACACTCCTGCATAGTGGGATCACCGACTTATGGTAATGGTCAGTCAGGTGGTACAGCGCCGACGGCCCTACTGCATCGCGGCAGCACTGCCACGGCAACAACAGCGGCCGCACGCATGGCTTGGCCCTCATCCTCCAACGCTCAGCCCGACTCTGACACCACACAGCATACAGCACATGCGCCACCAGCGCGCTCGGCCCCTGCCCGCCTGCCTGCCTGCTGTCCGCAGCGTGGGCCCGGCCGGGTGCCTTCTCCTCAGGGGACATAATTGTACACCTGCGCGTTACAGCCAGGCAGGCAGGCAGTACAGACGCGGGAATGAGCGTGTAGGCGATGCCAGGCTGTGGCACCACCCACCACCACGACACAACAGGTACGGTACGGGACCGAACGCTGCGATCAACTGGCATGGCGCAGCGGGGGTGTGGCCGAGAAAGGGCCCTGCTGCTGCGCTTTCAGCGGCTGTGGGATCCAGCATAGAGGCCCGCAGCTCGCGGCGCGCACAGCGAAACCCCACAAGGCAAGGGAAAAGGGTGGCGTTGGAGCTGTGCGCGCGCAGATTGTCAGTCAGGCAGTCCGCCAGTCAGGCGCCGAGCGCCAAACAAGTGCAGGCTGGCCGCGACCAAGCCCGCAGCGGCAACGAGGCCTATTGCGACCGGTAGAGTGCTGTATTGGGCTGTGGCGTGTGTATTGGGCTGTGGCGTTGTGGCGGTGCTGGGCTGGGTGCGCGCGTGATCCACGTGACGTACCCATTCCACCCGCCCTCCCAAACATTCCCCCATCGGCCTGCAGGGCTACCCGCCCCACACACAGCGCCCGCCGCACGGCCCGCTACGGAGCGCTTACGTTGGGGTCCGACGCGTCTCGCGCCATGTACTCCCGGTCAATGAGGCTCTCAATCCGCTTCTTCAGGTCACTGGCCTGCAGCCAGGCAGGCAGGCAGGCAGGCAGGTGCAAGGGCAAAGGAGGGGCCGGCAGCCGACCGCGCGCTGAGCAACACCCCGGCGACACATGCTCACGCGCACTCACTAAGCCAATGGAGTGAGAGCTGCGGCATGGCAAACAGGCCAACCTTGGTAGAATGGGCCGTGCGCCGGGCGGCGTAGAGCATCATCGCGTTTGAGTTAGCGAGGCGCGATGCAGCAGGCGGCGGCGCGGTAGGGCCCCTGAGCCCCTTCAGAGACCTGCTTGAGCAAGCGATACATCGTGATGCCGCACCGTTGCAGCTCGCAACAACAACAGCCCCTCGAGTACCCCGGCTCGGCCAACACGGCAGCACGTAGCGGTGGTCACACACCTCTCAAACGAGACCGAGACGTTATTAAGCGAAGATCCCGGGCTAGGGCGCACGCATACGGTTGTGGTGAGGATTGGTACAGCAAACGGTGGTACTTCACCGGCAACGGCGACGACACCGTGTGCCTCCCTCCATACGGTGCGGTACTGCCAACAGCCCGACCTGACCTGCCGTGACCTAACCTGCCGTGACCTGACCTGCCATGACCACATCACACGCCTGCACCCCGGAAGCGCCACCGCCGCTCGCCAAATGCCCGCCCCCTCCCCCGCCCGCCCGCCCCTCCTAGCAACCCCCCAACCCCTGCCCCGCACCACAACCCCGTCCCTTCTGACCTTGAGCGGAAACTTGAGCTGCTGCAACGCCTCGGCCACCAGCAGCTTGTGGCTGAGCGTCTTGCGCGTCTTCATGATGCGCACCAGCGCCGCGTCGATTTGGTACTGCCGGTCTTGCAGCACCTGAGCCATGCACGACCACGGCACGGCACGGGCAGGCAAGGGCCGGAGGCAGGGCAGGGCAGGGCAGGGGAAGGGCAGGGCGGGCCGTCGTCAGCCGCTCTGGTGCCCTCCCGCCCGCCGGCCACGCGCAAGCCAACGCGCCCTACTAGCTCAAACCGAGCAGGCCGCAACAAGCAGGCCGGGCCCATACGAAGAAGAGGAGCATGCCAGGGCCGAGCACGAAGCCGAGAACGTGCCCGCGTGTGACGATGCACAATGCGCTCCTGGGCAGGGGAATCGACGGCAGAGGATGTGCAATCAGTCACCACCTAGCTGCTGGCCACCCTGTTCGCCCCGCCCCCGCGCCCCGCTAGCCACGCGTCGCACCTGCTCGTTGGTCTTTTTGTTTTCCTCCTCCGTCTCCTTCATCTGGATGGCGTTGATCTTGATGCGGAAGAGCTTCTCGGTGAAGGCAGTGTTGAAGGCGAAGGTGTCGTCGTCGCCCACCTCGCGCCCCTTGGGCTCCTTGACCAGCACGCGCACCTGCCCGGGGCGGGGGGGAGGGGGGAGGCGCGCAAGGCGGCGCGAAACAACGCCGACGGACAGCGGTCATACGGCATGTGGCGCGGGCGGGTGGGCGGCTGTACTGCGCCCGTGCCCAGTGACAGCCGCGTGCGGCATGCGCGCCGCCGCAATGAACATGCGGCCCAGCTGCTCTTTTGCTCTTTTGCTCCGCACACCGCCCGCCGCGAGTGGCGCGGGCGCAGAGCGACCCCCTTGCCGCTAGCAACGACACGCCCTGCTCCGCGCGCACTTCGCTGTCCCGTCGAGTGCCGTAGCCAGCCAGCCGCAGCACACAGCTGGCGCCTGATGATGCGCAGCAGCCCGCCCGCGGACAACATGGCCCGTTCATGTTGTTGTTACTGTGTTTCTGTGAATTGATGTACAGTCAGCACATGGCCCACCATACCACCACCACTATGCCTTCACCAGCCCACGTGCAGCCAGGCGCACAACCAAACAGCCCGATCCCGCGGTGAGAGCACTTTTGCCCGCCCGCCCAGCCAGCCAGCCAGCCAGCCAGGCGCGCACACCCTCTGTGCCAGAGGCGCAGCTGTCCCCGACCGACCCCAGCCGGCTGCTTGCCTTGCCGCACGCCAGGCTAAGCAGCGTTCTCCGCAACTCTTTGTCCTCGATCCCGGTAGCTGACTTGATGTCCGCAAACGCCAGCGTGTCGGCGTCGTTGAACAGCATCAGCACCGCGCCTTGGAAGGTGCTCACGGACAGCTCCTTGGTGCCCTGTGAGGTGGGGGCGCGGGGGGAGGAGGGGGGGGGGGGCGGGGGCCCGAAGGGGGGAGGCGGGGATGGCGGAACAGCATAAGCACGTTACAAGTGGGGGGGGGTAGTACTGGCCACGAAAGCGCAATGCAGGTGTTCAATGCAGATGTTCTGCGGGGGGGAGGGGGGGAGCGACGCAGGCCCCTGCTGCGGCAACTGCCGCACGGCGGCACGGCGGCTGGCCCACGCCCAAGCACGACATGCAGCGCGGACAACGCCGCGCACGGGGGGCGTTAAACATACATGTATCGCTGCTGCCCGCGCTTGCCTTGGGGAACGCAGCGCGCAGCACACAGCTGCCCAGGCCGTGCTGCCACACCAGCCGCCGCCCGAGTACTTGGACAGGTAGAAGTTGCTGAAGGTCGAGCTCGCACTCGCCAAGGGCTGGACACAGCACGGCGCACAGCACAAAAGAGCAGTCAGTCAGTCCGGCTGGCTGGCGGAGGAAGGCACACACACACAGCGAGGCGACAGCCGCCATGGCGCACGTTGCCGAAACAGCATATGCCAGCACGTGGTGAAGTCGACCGTGCACTGCTTGGGCTTTGACCGGGACAGTCCTCAAGTTCGTCACGCCGCGAACGCACACCACATCACCACCAGCACCACACGGCTGCGGCCGTTGGCCCCGCCCTGGTCGGGCTCACGCCCCAAGCACTTGGCGCACGCATCCGGCAGTGCACCACGCACCACCAGTGCTGCGCTGCACTGCGCTGCATACGCAGAGACAGCACCACCCAGCGCCGTGCCGTACCTCCGGCAGGTTCACCTCCAGGACGGGGTACGTAGGCCAGAACCCGCTCGTCAAGACGGACACCTGCATGCGTGCGGCCCACACGGGCAGGAGGGTGGGCACGGCGGTGCCCGCTGTAGCGAGCACGGAAAAGAGAGAAGCAAGGGCGTGTAGTCGCAGGCAGCCGCACCGCAGCGGCGGCCCTGGGCACAAACATCATCTGGAGAGCCACAGGTTGAGAGGGCCCCCGACCCTGAGTACGCGCTCCGCAGCTGAGCCTACCTGGACGTCCACCCCTGCCGGCAGATCCTTGGCCACAGAGCTTGACCTGCGCAGTGCGACAGCGGCGGCGGCGGCAGCAGAACGAAAGCCAAGCAGCTAGCTAGGTAGGTAGCTAGTGCATCGGTGACCCCGCCAAGCACACCCATTAACACGCACCAACACGCGAACGATCAAGGTGTACAAAGTGGGCGCGACATGGCAATGTGGCGGCAAGACAGCCGACCCGCATGGCCCCGCCCCCGCGGCCAGACCCCCTCCAAAACACACACACACCTGAACGCCGCCATGATGTCGTCGCTGAGCTCCACGTCCTTGAACATGCCCTCCAACTTGGCGGTGAACTGGCTGCCGCACTCAACCTTAGGCATTTTGGGGGGCGGCGGGAGGTGGGAGCGGCGCGCGTGCATTTAGGTGCGAGGAGAACGCGGTGAGCGGCATATGCGCAACAGCGGTGGTGCGAGGTATGTGTGCGCCGACGAGGTCGCGGCGGGCCAGAGGGGGTTGGGGCGAGGTGGGGCAGTGGGAGGTGGCATCAACATGGTTGACAGCCGGCCGTGCCCCGTGCCGTGCCGTGCGGGGGCCGCGCTACGTGCGGCGGCGGCGGGGCGCTGAGTCGGGTCAGAAGCACTGGTTATGGCCGGCCAGGCAGCCGCGGGTGCCATGCCATGCAGGGGCAAATGCAGGGGTCCGCAATTCCAGCGCCGCAGCAAACCCAGCTGCCTGAAGCAAGATGCGCCACGCGCTTGTGCGAGTCGGCTGGCTGTGCGCTTGCCGCCAGGCCAGGCCGGGCCGCGCGGCACAAAGCCAGCAGCCAGCCGGCCCGGTCCAGGTGTGTGTGTATGTGTGTTTATAAGAAAAGAGACTGTGGGAAGAACAAACGAATCCGACTGTACCGAAAGGCGTGTGTGTGTGTGTGTGTGTGTTTATAAGAAAAGAGACCGTGGAAGAACAAACGAATCCGACTGTACCGAAAGGCGCCAGCGAGGATGGACGGCAAAGGCGCCAGCGAGGATGGAGGCGCAAAGTCCACACCAGCCGGCTGTATGTGGCGTGTGTGTGTGTGTGTGTGTGTGCGCGTGTGTGTCAGAACAGCGTATCTTCTTTCTTAAGTGTGTGTGTGTGTGTGTGTGTCGGTTCTTCTTTTTATTAAGTGTGTGTGTGTCGGTTCTTCTTCTTAAGTGTGTGTGTCGGTTACAGAACGGACAGGCACCGCCCCAGCCAGCCAGTCAGCCAGCAACACCTCCCGCCGAGTTTGGGGACGCTTGCACTGTGGCCTGCCCGCGCGCCGCCGACGCTGCCAACAGCCCCAACGGCACCAGCATCGCCCATGCAGGAGCCCGCCCGCCCATGGCAATGCACGCCAACTGTGCCTTGAGCTTCGTTATCAATTGTCTTTTCCGCGTCGAAGCTTGCTGACCGCCCCAGCAGCAGGCGCTTGGCCATGGTCCTTCTTGTAAAAAGGCCTCAAACACGTCCTTGCCCTGGATGTACCTGCGGGGGTTACGAACGGCACAGGTGAGAGCAGGAGCCAGGTAACGAGGGCGAGGGTGCCGTATAACGCACGGAACGGCCCTGCCTACGGCAAGGCCTATACGGTAACAGCGTCTAGCCAACTCCTCTGCTTGCACTCCTCTCACAAAACCATGCAGGTTCTGCACACTGCTGCGATTGCAACACATGCCTCGACGCGTACCTGTGCACATCGGACACTGGTATCGCGATGGCCCCGCGGCGGCGGAGTACAGGTTGCAGCTATCATATCATATCATATCATACAATATCATATCATATCAATATCATATCATAGTTTGCCCCCGCCAGCGTGCGCCTGGCGGGATGCATCGTACTGATGCTGGGTCGTGTTCCGTTGCGTTGCAGGTGATTGCAGGACTTCTGCCTGGCGTGCGCCTGTTCGGCACGGACGCTCGGCCACGCTAGGGTAAACCAGGCGGGTGGCTCGCATAGCACGGCATGCACGTTCACTTGCTGCATCTGTTCTGCTGCTTGCGCTGCTGCTTTCTGCGCGGTGCGGGCGTGGCGGTGACTTTCCGGGTCTTATTCGTCGGTTGGTTGTGGCTGTAACGGGCCAGGCTTTGCAGCTGACCCTTCCGGGTGGGCCGGTTCTTTTGCATGGGTTTCAAAAGATTGGGAAGATAACATCATATCATATGGGATTAATTGTACCTGAAAAGCAGCAGCGCGCGGTCCAGGGACGCCTCCAGCTCCTCCTCTGTGCTGCCGCCAGCGGCGGCGCTGGTGCTGGCCACCCCCGCCGTAGCCGCCGTGCCCTTGCCGCCCGCCCGCAGCTTCGCGTCAATGAATTTAGCAATAAGCTCGGCGGGCTTGTTGGCCCGCTGGTTGATGAAGTACTCGAACGAATCCTGCGCTCAGGGGGGGGCGAGCAGAAGGGTGGGTACGTGCGGGTTCGCCTGTTGCGCTGCAGGAGTCGCCAAGGATGCATGCAACGAAGCGGTTGTGTGCGAGAAAGACCGCTCGCCTGTTCAGCACGGCCTTCACTCAAGCCGCACACTGCACCGCACGGAATACGCTTGCAGCACGTGCGTTTACTGATGGCCCCAGCTGCCACTGGCCGAACCCCCACTGGCCCGCCCCGTGGCACAGGCTCGTACGACACCACGCCACGCCACGGCAACACAGCAAGGCTTAACCAAGCCACTACTATGTTACTAGCGGCGCGTGGTACCTTGAGCACGCTGAAAACGCCTCGGCTTTCTGGAACGGCCCTTCCACCACTTCATCCAGCTTGGTCTTCAGGTCTAGCACGCGCTTCAACCATTTCCTTA